>JARDWD010000697.1:0-227500 GCA_029034505.1 Ornithoptera priamus
ACGGACTAGTAATTCCTCTATTCATAACGTCAGGATGATTACACAACAGTGTTCGTTACTTAGTCTTTTTTTTTTTCAATTAAGCGACTAGATGAGCGGGACTTTCACCTGATGGTAAGTGATACGCTTGCCTATAATAACGTGGCGCTATTTAGGATGATATATACTGGACCACATCGGGTACCGTTACCCCAGTAATTACACTAGTTACAGCGCCCTTCAAACCGGATCAAGTAATATTTGCAGTGCTGTCTGTCAGCTGCAATAGGCGCTGCGGTGGTATCTACCTAGACGGTTTGCAGTAACGGAGACCTACCACCAGTAAACGGTGGGAGGTCTCTGTTACCACCAACATGGTGATGAGCTGATAGTGAAGCAGCGATACAAACGAGATGTTCAACTGATGGTGGTATGTGAAACGTCTGCGTATAACATGGCGCTAGTTAGGATGATATACACTGCACCATAGCAGTGGTACCTATCTAGACGGTCTGCAGCATCAGACACTACCACCAGCTACAGTATACATCAGGTACATTATTCATGCCTGGGAATCGAACCGTCGACCTGTTATAAATACCTAATATTTCTTTCGTATCATCTTCAGAGTCAAAGGAAACTAGTCTTCATGTTCCTGATCGTCGTCATGACGGGGTCGTACTGCGGGCTATGGTTCCTACCGATGCCGGAGGAGCCGGAGACGCCCGAACACCTCCTCAGATCCGTGTACCAGTTCAACGAGACCGTGGCGGTGGTGCCGTACGGCAACAGCACCGGCGCGCTGCAGACGGTCGTCTGCCATTGGAGCTGCGAGGAGCGTCACGACATCCACGTGCACCTGCCGAACGCTTCGTACGTGAACGCGGTGTACGTGGACGGCGCGGTCAGCGACGCCACCTGCACCCACCTCCGCATGGAGCGCGTCGGCGTCAGAGACGGGCGGATGACCTGCTCGCCGCGGGCCGAATGCGATCTGATGTGCTACGAGGACTCGAGCGAGGACCCCAGGCCGAAGAGGGAGGTGAGCGGCTCTAAAGGCGCTAACACACTGGACGCGGGCCCGAAGGCGTTGCACGGCATCGCTAAAGGGACAGCGAGTGAAAAACAAGATGGCGGCGTTTACATGACAGCTGTTTTCTGGATGTTTGTAGTACTGATGTGTGTTGGTACTGTCGCGTTCAATGTTGCCAACTGCATAGGCGATGCGGTCTGCTTCGACGTTCTCGGTGAGTTCGTATGCAGATATTCATGTACCCATCATCATCAGCTCCACTCCATCTCCTCTCGATTCTCACCGGATCGTCGGTCCACCCGCCTCCCAATACTGCGTCTGCCGTCGCTCGAAGACCTTAGGCTATATAGGTGACCTAATTCTATATATATATAGCCTACTGTAATAACGGTACGGGACGTTCACCTGATGGTAAGTGATACGCCTGTTCACAACCAAGCGGCGCTAGTAAGGTATACACTGCATCATGTTGTGCTCGTCGCCTGGGACATAAGATGTGAGAGTTATCTTAGTAATTACACTAGCTACAGCGCCCTTCGAACCGGATCACAGTAATGTTCGCACAGTACTGTTTTTACTCGGACGGGGTCCGGTCAGAAAGCTATCAGCAGTAAGGTGGGCTTCATGATGCATTTGCATTCCAGGTCCGGAAGGTGCTTCCAAGTATGGCGCTCAGCGGGCGTGGGGGACGGCTGGTTACGGCTTGACCGCTTTGCTCGGCGGTTGGCTGGTGGACGCCGTCTCCGGCAGCTACAAGGACTTCGCGCCGGCGTTCGTGGTGGCGATCGTCGCGACCGCCGTCGACCTGTACAGCTGCCGCGCTCTTACGGTAGTGATCAGTTGATCGCAACGGCGGCAATGGTGGCAGGGGTCGCCAACCTTTTCTTTGGCCGAAACATGAATATTAGACAGATCTGTGGATTAGATACGTTACCATAACTGTATACAAGTGAACATTTCAGTATGTAAAAAAAATGTTCACCAGTGGTCGCCAACCTTCTTTTTTTTATATCTTCATCAAAACAAATTAAAAGAGCGACTTTTAGTAAGATAATTTTTTTAATGGTTCATTTTGTAGTCATTTAAAATTTTAGGTTGCCGACCCCTGGATTGGCTCTGTGAGTGAGAGTTCTCCCGTTGCAGTTGCCGTCGCTGTCGAGCCCGGGGGATTCGGGTAAGGCGCTGCGCGAGGTGCTCCGCATGCCGAGGGTGCTGATCTTCATCGTGTTCGCGGTCGTGGCCGGCACCTTCGACAGCTTCATCATCTACTACATGTTCTGGTGAGAGAATTGAATAACAATTTTTTTTTTTTTTTTATAGACCCTCTCACCTGAAATTAAGTGATAAGCCTGCCGATAACAACGTAGCGGCGATTGGGATGGTATACACTGCACCACATTGTGCTCGTCGCGTTGAGACATAATGTTGAGGCTCGTTACCTAATTACACTAGCCGCAGCGCCCTTCAAACCGGATCACAGATGTTTAAGCAGTACTGTCCGTCAGCTGCAGTAGGCCCTGCGGTGGTGCCTGTGAAGAGCTGATGGTGAAGCGACGATACAAACGAGACGTTCAACTGATGGTATGTGGAAATTCTGCCAATAATATGGCGCTTATTAGGATGATATACACTGCATTATATTGTACTCGGGAAACATGTGTAGAGTCTAGTTACCGCAGTAATTTCATTAACTAGAGCGTCCTTCAAATCGGATTAATGTAGCGCTAGTTAGTATGATATACACTGCATCATATTGTACTTGTGAAACATATGTAGAGTCTAGTTACCGCAGTAATTTCATTAACTAGAGCGTCCTTTAAATCGGATTAATGTAGCGCTAGTTAGTATGATATACACTGCATCATATTGTACTTGTGAAACATGTGTAGAGTCTAGTTACCGCAGTAATTTCATTAACTAGAGCGTCCTTTAAATCGGATTAATGTAGCGCTAGTTAGTATGATATGCACTGCATCATATTGTACTCGGGAAACATGTGTAGAGTATAGTTACCGCAGTAATTTCATTAACTACAGCGTCCTTCAAATCGGATTAATGTAGCGCTAGTTAGGATGATATACTCTGCTAATACCGCTTGCTGAGAGATGCAGTATTCTGGTAAGAGCTTCACCATCCCCATCACATAACATGTTGGCTACTGTTGCTTACCTGATGGTGGTGTTCTTCTTCAGGTTCTTGGAGGAGCTGGCCGAGCAGACCGGATGTAAAGCGAGGATCAAGCTTATAGAGGGCGTGGTCGTAGCGGCGCAGAGTTTCATCGGAGAACTTCTCTTCTTCTTCTTCTCTGGTGAGTGTCTCTTTAACCATATAGTTGTAAGAGTAGTTACAGGAGTTCAACACGATAGACCTTAAGACCTGATTAAGGGTAACCTGGGGGACATTCATTTGATAGTGAGTGACGCGTTTGACCATAACAGCGTGTTCTTAAGGTGTATATACACTGCACCGATTTACGCTCGTCGCTTTGAAATTGTTTCATAATGTTAACTTTACAGTACACTCGCTACAGCGTCTTTCAAACCGGAGCACTGTAATGTTCGCACAGTACTGTGTGTCGGCTGCAATAGGCGCTGCGGTGGTACCTACCTAGACGGTCTGTAGCAACAGAGACACTACCACCAGTAATAGCTACAGCGCCCTTCAAACCGGAGCACTGTAATGTTCGCACAGTACTGTGTGTCGGCTGCAATAGTCGCTGCGGTGGTACCTACCTAGACGGTCTGTAGCAACAGAGACCTACGATCAGTGATAGCTACAGCGCCCTTCAAACCGGAGCACTGTAATGTTCGCACAGTACTGTGTGCCGGCTGCAATAGGCGCTGCGGTGGTACCCACCTAGACGGTCTGCAGCAACAGAGACACTACCACCAGTAATAGCTATTGGTCCTTCAAACCGGAGCACTGTAACGTTCGCACAGTACTGTGTGCCGGCTGCAATAGGCGCTGCGGTGGTACCTACCTAGACGATCTGCAGCAACAGAGACACTACCACCAGTGATAGCTATAGCGCCTTTCAAACCGGATCACTGTAATGTCTGCACAGTACTGTGTGTCGGCTGCAATAGGCGCTGCGGTGGTACCTACCTAGACGGTCTGTAGCAACAGAGACACTACCACCAGTGATAGCTACAGCGCCCTTCAAACCGGAGCACTGTAATGTTCGCACAGTACTGTGTGTCGGCTGCCTTAGTCGCTGCGGTGGTACCTACCTAGACGGTCTGCGGCAACAGAGACCTACCACCAGTGATGGCTACAGCGCCCTTCACACCGGAGCACTGTAATGTCTGCACAGTACTGTGTGTCGGCTGCAATAGGCGCTGCGGTGGTACCTACCTAGACGGTCTGCAGCAACAGAGACACTACCACCAGTGATAGCTATAGCGCCTTTCAAACCGGATCACAGTAATGTCTGCACAGTACTGTGTGTCGGCTGCAATAGTCGCTGCGGTGGTAACTACCTAGACGGTCTGCAGCAACAGAGACACTACCACCAGTGATAGCTACAGCGCCCTTCACACCGGAGCACTGTAATGTCTGCACAGTACTGTGTGTCGGCTGCAATAGGCGCTGCGGTGGTACCTACCTAGACGGTCTGCGGCAACAGAGACAGTACCACCAGTGATGGCCACAACGCCCTTCAAACCGGATCACAGTAATGTTTGCATGGCCACTGCTGGATATAGGCCATCGACTAAAAATTCCCAAAACGGGTAGGGATACATACAGAGAGGATTTAGAACATTCTCCACCACGCTGACCCAACGCGAGTTGGTGGGAGCCAGAGCCTCGTCTGTTGATTATCAGGATGCATCACGAGCTGGTGAGGGTGGCTTGGCTCCCGTGCGGGAACTCAACCATCAATACATGAATGTAACAAATATACTATAAAGTAAAAAGAGAAAAAAAAAATTTCGAGGCAGAATAATTATTTACCTTTTTCCTTATTCAAAGAAATTAATTAAAAAAAAAAAAACTTGACCTCTAACTGTCGCATAAAAAGTTTGAGGTCGTATATAAAAATGAAAAAGAATTAGGATCGTATTAAAGAAACCTTTACGTCTGAATAACATAAAGAAAGAACGTCCTCTCTCCGTCTCACTCTCTCCCCTTCTCGCTCTCTATCGCTATCTCTTTCTCTCTTTCCCTAGAATTGTAATTTACTTTAACGATAGGTCTCCGTTGCTAGAGACCCGACTTGGTACTACCGCAGCCCCGAACAGTAGTCATGACCGTCAGCTGATGGACGTCCAACGCTGGACGGGGGTCTTCCAATCTCCACATTTGTATAGGTTCATATGGTGGGAGGGGGGGGGCATTTCCCACCTCTTTGACCCAATACGGGTTGGTGGGAGCCAGAGCCTCGTTTGTTGATTAGCAGGCTGCACCGCGGGCAGTTGTGCGTGACGCCTTATACCACAACGCCTGAACAGTGTACAACCGTTACTCTGTTCCGGTTTAAAGGGCGCTGCAGTTAATTGAATTACTGGAGTAACGATAATTAACGTTGGTATAACGCCGAGCACAACATGTAGTGTATATCATCCAAGAGTTTTGAGTTTTTTTTTTTAATTCCAGGTAAAATCATCAAACGCTGGGGCTACCGCACCACTCTCACATTCTCCCTCTTCTGCTACGGTGTGAGGTTGGCGCTGATCTCTTTGATACAGCATCCATGGCATCTGGTCTTTATAGAGGTGAGATCTAACACACACATTATTTACTGTGATACAACTTTGAAAGGCGCTGTAGTTATTTAGGTTATGGCGGCCAGCTCCTATTTGTAGCTACAAACAGTAGTATGTAAACATTACTGTGTTCCGGTTTGAAGGGCGCTGTAACCAGTAAAATCACGGGGGTAATAAGGCTCAACATCATATGTCTCGAGGCGATAAGCGCTATGTGCCGTTGTGTATATCATCCTAACAAGCGCCGTGTTGGTATCACTTACCATCAGGTGAACGTCTCACTCGTCTCGTACCTTCGTAGAATAAAAAGAAAAGATTACCGAGGTAAAGAGACTTAGGAAAATAGCCGTCTACATTTGAATTAGTTATCCGTCCTAATTAAACAGACGCAGCGTTCGTATCTACTGGCGGCGCGGTGGTGACGCGTGCACTTGGCCGGGTAATACAGTACATTTGTTCAAACAAACAAATCTGAACTGTGTCCCCTACAACATAGAGTCCATTTAAATAATCGCTTTATACGGACGAGTGTACCGCGGCGCGACGCGTGCACTTGGCCGGGTAATACAGTACATTTGTTCAAACAAACAAATCTGAACTGTGTCCCCTACAACATAGAGTCCATTTAAATAATCGCTTTATACGGACGAGTGTACCGCGGCGCGACGCGTGCACTTGGCCGGGTAATACAGTACATTTGTTCAAACAAACAAATCTGAACTGTGTCCCCTACAACATAGAGTCCATTTAAATAATCGCTTTATACGGACGAGTGTACCGCGGCGCGACGCGTGCACTTGGCCGGGTAATACAGTACATTTGTTCAATCAAACAAATCTGAACTGTGTCCCCTACAACATAGAGTCCATTTAAATAACCGCTTTATACGGACGAGTGTACCGCGGCGCGACGCGTGCACTTGGTCGGGTAATACAGTACATTTGTTCAATCAAACAAATCTGAACTGTGTCCCCTACAACATAGAGTCCATTTAAATAAGCGCTTTATACGGACGAGTGTACCGCGGCGCGACGCGTGCACTTGGTCGGGTAATACAGTACATTTGTTCAAACAAACAAATCTGAACTGTGTCCCCTACAACATAGAGTCCATTTAAATAATCGCTTTATACGGACGAGTGTACCGCGGCGCGACGCGTGCACTTGGTCGGGTAATACAGTACATTTGTTCAATCAAACAAATCTGAACTGTGTCCCCTACAACATAGAGTCCATTTAAATAATCGCTTTATACGGACGAGTGTACCGCGGCGCGACGCGTGCACTTGGTCGGGTAATACAGTACATTTGTTCAATCAAACAAATCTGAACTGTATATCCTACAACATAGAGTCCATTTAAATAATCGCTTTATACGGACGAGTGTACCGCGGCGCGACGCGTGCACTTGGTCGGGTAATACAGTTCCATTTGTTCAATCAAACAAATCTGAACTGTATATCCTACAACATAGAGTCCATTTAAATAATCGCTTTATACGGACGAGTGTACCGCGGCGCGACGCGTGCACTTGGTCGGGTAATACAGTACATTTGTTCAATCAAACAAATCTGTACTATGTCCCCTACAACATAGAGTCCATTTAAATAATCGCTTTATACGGACGGGTGTACCGCGGCGCGACGCGTGCACTTGGTCGGGTAATACAGTTCCATTTGATCAATCAAACAAATCTGAACTGTATATCCTACAACATAGAGTCCATTTAAATAATCGCTTTATACGGACGAGTGTACCGCGGCGCGACGCGTGCACTTGGTCGGGTAATACAGTACATTTGTTCAATCAAACAAATCTGAACTGTGTCCCCTACAACATAGAGTCCATTTAAATAATCGCTTTATACGGACGAGTGTACCGCGGCGCGACGCGTGCACTTGGTCGGGTAATACAGTTCCATTTGATCAATCAAACAAATCTGAACTGTATATCCTACAACATAGAGTCCATTTAAATAATCGCTTTATACGGACGAGTGTACCGCGGCGCGACGCGTGCACTTGGCCGGGTAATACAGTACATTTGTTCAATCAAACAAATCTGAACTGTGTCCCCTACAACATAGAGTCCATTTAAATAACCGCTTTATGCGGACGAGTGTACCGCGGCGCGACGCGTGCACTTGGTCGGGTAATACAGTTCCATTTGATCAATCAAACAAATCTGAACTGTATATCCTACAACATAGAGTCCATTTAAATAATCGCTTTATACGGACGAGTGTACCGCGGCGCGACGCGTGCACTTGGCCGGGTAATACAGTACATTTGTTCAATCAAACAAATCTGAACTGTGTCCCCTACAACATAGAGTCCATTTAAATAACCGCTTTATGCGGACGAGTGTACCGCGGCGCGACGCGGGCTCTGTTCATAGAATTGACTCCAAGCGAATTTGATCTTTAGCACTAAAGCAATAGAGTTGAGTTTGCAATAGTTGTATATATGGACGTTGTATCGTGCGGTGTATGCGGGTGACGATGACGTCACGCCGTCACTCGGCCGACCGGTCGACGATCTCTATTCTAAACGTATAAACCATACGAGACGTCCGATCGTTCCGTCCCTCTCACTACACGCATTACGCATCATACTAACCGCGCCATATTTTTTTCTTGTTGATCTTCATGACATATACATATCCTTATCACAAGCCACTCCTCGCATCACATCACGGAAGGTTAGAAGATAACTGAAGTATAACGGCAGCAGCATAATATATGAAACTCATAGATGATGAAGATTCAGCAACCAAACTCCAGAGCACGAAGTTCCGTAAACGAACCAGACACCAGTTGTATATAGTCTACTATGTGCCCCCCCCCCCATTGCTAGCCTCAATATAAAATTGGTGTGGAGTATTTTTCAAGAGCAACCCCAACGACTAAAGGCTTTCTATACCAACCGTTACCATAGCAACCGTATAAATAACACCAAATGGAAATGCTAATTAGGAACAAAACGTTCACTAGTTTTCACGTGATCGACGAACAAAGGAAATTAATTTTCATTATATATATATAGTATGAAGTTATTATATTCGTACTTCTCCGTCTGTATCACTCGTGATAGCCGTGGTTATCACGTCGTGTTGATGGCAAGCTTCATAACACATAACACAACACCCCCCCTCACTGTGATGGCCGCTTTCCTACTGCATTCATATTCTTAAAAGCCACAATAATTTTCTATTTAAATGTTGGCAATACTGGTTCATATTAGAAATATAATTTAATTATGTTGGCGCTGTGTGTTTTTATTTTTAATTTTATATCTGGTTTTTTTTTTTCTTAGCGGCCTGGGTTTATATGGGTATCGCGTGTTGCAGGCCGTGATGCAGGGACCCACGTACGCTCTGTGCTACGCGACCATAGTTGGGTACGCGGCCCACGTCGCGCCCGAGGGGTACTCCGCGACCGTTCAGGGCATCGTCGCCGGGATGGATGACGGCGTTGGTGAGTCCAGCATACATATATATATATATGCGCCTAGCATAGCATAGCTCGAAGGATTGCTAGAGTTCAGCGGCAGTGGCGCATTGCTCGAAGGGTCGATGGTGCAGTAAGGTCCTCGAGTGGCGCCCGCGGACCGGCAGATGTAGTGTTGGGAGCCCCCCACCCACGCAAGGTAGACCGACGATCTGGTGAGAATCGCGGTAACCTACTGGATGAGATCGATGTAGAGATCTTCGGAGAAGGTCTATGTCCAGCAGTGGACGTCTATCGGCTGATGATGACGAGGAAGACGTTCATGTAAGAGTTAATGATACGCCTGAACATAACACAGCTCTAGTAAAGATGGTTACTCCTGTATTACTGGTGGTAGTGTTTCTGTCGCTGCAGACCGTCTAGGTAGGTACCACCGCAGCGCTTATTGCAGCCGACAGACAGTACTGTGCGGACATTGCTGTGATCCGGTTTGAAGGGCGCTGTAGCTATTACTGGTGGTAGGTGTCTGTTATCGAAGACCGTCTAGGTTGGTACCACCGCAGCGTCTATTGCAGCCGGTAGACCGTACTGTGCGTACATTACTGTGATCCGGTTTGAAGGGCGCTGTACCTAGTTCAATCACTAGGGCAATTAATTTTAACATGTTATATTTCAAAGCGACAAGCGCAATGTGGTGCAGTGTATACAATCTTCACTAGCGTCACAAAGTTATGGCCGCGCGTATCACTTACCATCAGGTGATTCACTTTGCATGATAAATGACTTGTGCTTGCTTTGTTTGCAGGTTTCGCGCTAGGATCTCTCCTAGGCGGGCAGCTGTATGCGCGGATGGGTGGGCGGTGGTCGTTCCGGACGCTCGCCGTCGTGGCCGCGGTCGCTGCGCTTGCGCACGCCGCCCTCACCGTCAACCGATCTAGCTCAAGTGTGCATCTACTTTATATATTGCTTGCTTATTATAACGAGACACCAACTAGGATATTTACACTGCGCCACTGTAAGGGTACCCGTATAACAACTCTTGGTACCCAAGCCAACCTCACCAGCTCGTGGTGCAACCTTCCCACCAACCCGCATTTGACCAGCGTGGTGGGTTTTGGCCTAAATCCTCCCATACCAATCCTTACCCGATCGATGTGGGAATCTTTGGTGGAGGCCTATGTCCAGCTGTGGACGTCTATCGGCTGATGATGATGACATCATCATCATCAGCCGTGGCCCTGAGACAGGTAACGAGACTACTAATATCAATTTCACTAGCCACCAGCGTCCTTCAAACTGGAATACAGTTACATTCGCACACTACTGTTTGTACCAGTGGTGAAAATAGGTGACGTGATGGTATTTATATAGACGGCATCCGGCTTGACGGATCAACTGCCACCGATAGGTTTGATTATGCAAATTAATTTCGACAGTAATAACACCTTTCAAACCGGAACCCGGTAATGTTTAGATACTGCCATTTGGTAGCAGTAGTAGCTGTTATAATAAATGTACGTACGGCATCCGGATCGAAGGACCGAGCGCCGGCGATTGCTTCTCAATTGAACTGGTCGTTAATTTATCAGAAACTGAAGAGTTGGCCGCGCCGGTGGAGGAAGGTGAGAAAATGCTGCCAGCCGAATTGAACCAGAACAGCGCCGTGTACAAGGAGACGGTGGTGCCGCTGGACGGCGGCAAGCCGGCCGGCAGGTAACGGCTGGTCACTGGCTCCTGGATTCGCACCAATTAAATATATATAAAGGATACACACAACAGAGCGACGAGACGAGCGGCACGTTCACTCGTTATTAAGTGACACGCCTGCCCATAGCGTGGCGCAAGTTAAGATGATATACACTACACCGCATTGCGCTCGTCGCCTTATGACATAATATATTATATCCCGTTACCGCAGAAATTTCATTAACAGCAGCATCCTTCAAACCGGAACACAGTAATGTTTGCACAGTACTGTCTGCCGGCTGCTATAGACACTGCGGTGTACCTAGACGGTCTCCGGCAGCAGAGATCTACCAGTCTAGGAGCGATTGGTGTGGAGATCCTTAAGGGAGCCCTATGTCCAGCAGTGGGCATCTATTGTTGGGCTTAATAAATAATCTGCTGTTAACTATTGTTAGAAGCAGTACATGCACAACCACCGTTACCATAAATATAGTTGTTAGGGAACTATGAGAACGGAGCTGTTTGAAAAATCCACCAAGCGGCACTTGGCACTGCAGGATGGACGAGATCACCTGGACTCATTCCTCGTGAGAGGAAACCTCGAGTGCCATAGGTGAAAAAATTAACTGGGCTGCTGAAGCAAAAAAAAAAATCTATAGTCTATGGTACGACGATCTGGCGAAAGTTGAAGGCAGTAGTAGGATGAGAGCAGCGCAGGATCGATCGATGTGGAGATCTCTGGATGAAGGCCTATGTCCAGCTGTTAACGTCTGTCTGCTGATGGTGATGATGATGAGTCTATAACCAAACATTGCATGGTCTCCAATAAACGAAAAACACGTACATAGGTCTACAAAAATGTTACGCTATGGTATTTTTTATTTGTTGTATGTTCTTTAAATAAATAGAAAAAAAAAAAATTGGCTGTACGGCCGGAAGACTTTTATCTTTATTACGTAAGAATAAGAAAACGTTTTTACATTTGGAAGCTTTAATTGTTCCCGCGTAAAGTACAAATGTGTCTAGTTGACGTTTGGCGCCAAACGAAGAATTTATTTTTAATGTTTCCGAATTTTATTTAGGCGGTAATTTTTTTTTTATTAATGAACTTCTTAAATAAATGGGGGCAAGTTTTTTTTTACTAATTTCCGTTTACTTATATTGAATAAAGTATTATTGTTATACGTTTTATAATGGATATGACAATGTTAGATTTCTTTTTTTTTATATAGTAAAGTAAATTTTTTTCTATGAAAAAAAAAAAAAATTAATTAAACCTAAATGTACACATACTTTATATCAACAATTTTTTTAATATCATAAACTTTATAATGGAGGTGATAAGTAGTGATTGTTTTTATATTATATCTAGTATAAATACTGGATATTTTTTTATTGCTTTTGTATAAAAAAATATTTTTCACAAGTATTCCGCTTTAATCTTACACATAACTGTATATCAATAAATTTGGATTAATATTAACTACGTAACAGTTTTCGTTAATTTTTATTTTGTTGATCTAGTATACGTACTAGATATTTTTTAATGTGTGAAAAAAAATATTTTTTACAAGTATTCCGCTTTAATCTTACACATAACTGTATATCAATAAATTTGGATTAATATTAACTACGTAACAGTTTTCGTTAATTTTTATTTTGTTGATCTAGTATACGTACTAGATATTTTTTAATGTGTGAAAAAAAATATTTTTTACAAGTATTCCGCTTTAATCTTACACATAACTGTATATCAATAAATTTGGATTAATATTAACTACGTAACAGTTTTCGTTAATTTTTATTTTGTTGATCTAGTATACGTACTAGATATTTTTTAATGTGTGAAAAAAAATATTTTTTACATGTATTCCGCTTTAATCTTACACATAACTGTATATCAATAAATTTGGATTAATATTAACTACGTAACAGTTTTCGTTAATTTTTATTTTGTTGATCTAGTATACGTACTAGATATTTTTTAATGTGTGAAAAAAAATATTTTTTACATGTATTCCGCTTTAATCTTACACATAACTGTATATCAATAAATTTGGATTAATATTAACTACGTAACAGTGTTCGTTAATTTTTATATTTTGTTAATCTAGTATACGTACTAGATATTTTTTAATGTGTGAAAAAAAATATTTTTTACATGTATTCTGCTTTAATCATACACACAACTGTATTTATCAACAAGTTTGGATTAATGTTAACTAAATAACAGTGGTTGTTCTTTTTTTTTTGTGTATTAATGATTTAATATATATACTTGATGTTTGTTATTTTTTTTTTTTAAATCTTGTTTATTCAAATATTCACACCTCTATCGGCTCGATCGACCTCTGCATGAATAATTTCGAAACACCAGAAACTATTTAATAATAATGATTACGTCATTATATATATATATATTCATGTATATTAACCGGATGGTTTATCACTTAACATTGAGTGATTGTGTTTATTACCTTGATATATATATATATAAAGGTATGTATATATATATATTTATACTCGTGCCAAATTATATTATGATTTCTATGTGCATTATATTTAACTTTATATTGTCTTCCAATATTTTTAACAGTAAGGGCGCGCTGTATGTTCCACCGCGCCCTTACAGAGATGGAACCGAGGGTAGGTTTCTCTCTTCGCGATGGAGCTGCCCGGTGCAGCCGGCGCTGGTGAGGTCGCGGAGCTGTGCGACGGCGTTTCGGTCGGCCCCGCCGTAAAGTGACGAGGGTGGAACATCGGTGGGGGTTTTAGTCGGTGCAAGTCCGACATAATCTGGTCTCGCCCCCGCGAGAGAGGTATGCGAAGGCGTTTCCCCCACCAAGTTAAAAAAAATAGGTCACGTTCGGTTGGTGGAGTTGTGCTAATTAAAAATAACAACCGCACATTAAATTAGGTGAAATAAGACTATTGTTATTATTGCACTAGTTAATTTTCACTTTTTTTTTTTGGCGCCGTTGTTTCAATTGTTTATAATATATATATATATATATAAAAGAAAATACGATTGAAAAATCCTTTGCTCTTATCGATTGTCGAATATAGCCAACTTATCGCAAAACGAAAAGTTAACGCTGGCAACACTATACACGTCGGGCTTGAGCTTTAGGTAATGAAAAGGTTGAGAAACTGAAATATTCGAAGAACGGCTTACCAGGACATAATCCGTATTTGACCTACTCTCTATGAGAGACTAACTGTAGAGTTATCAATCCCAACAGTGGGAATATTAAAAACGGCCGTTGATATATATCAGTCTTCAATTATTATATATTTTAAATTGTACTAATGCCAGGCATAGTTATATATATATATATATATTTGTTCACATAATAGATATAACTATATATATATATAGTTTATATAATATAAAGAGTATATCAGAGAGCATAGAGTATAAATCTCTATGGAACATGTGACAGTTAAAAATGTAGCTATATCAAAAAATGTGAAAAAAATCATTGTTAATCGATTGACTATTTTACTTTTGATGCTATTTCATTGTAATCCAACATTTATGTAATAAAAAATAAAATTTAATAAAATGTTTTTTTTTTTATTCCCAGTAATTTTTTATACTATGACCATAGACTACTGTATAACTCTTTATTGGAAATGTTAGCTGGAACGAATGTTATGATTCCAGTATTATCAATCTGCGCAGCAGGAATGAAAGCTTTCATTTCATATATTTTTTTAAGAAATATGAATTGTTAATAAAGTCATTTGCTGTTTATAAATAACTGCAATTTTATTGGTATTCACTCTTTGAATTGCCGTCACACCTTTAACTTCAGTTGCATAAATGTGATTTAAGTAAACGGGGCTCCTGTTGCCCAGTCTGTCCTTATCAGTCGCTGCGACAAATACTTTAAGCTCGGTATTAACAGAGTTCTCCGGATAAAGTCTTTTATAATTCGGTTTGTAAAAAGGTAAATAGGAGTCATTACGCCCATCGCCACCGCCAACGCCAAAGTCCACCTTAGGGTTCACCACCACGATCCTCATCTCGAGGACGTTTATTTTAGGTGGGCGTGTTAATTCCACCGCCCTTGTTACCCTCCATTTCTAAGGGTCACTTCTAAATTCTACTATTTATACTTAATTTTAAGGAAAAAATAATAAAATTAAAATGAAAAGAAACTTTAATTGTACACGCGCTTTTTTGGAGTTCCCGCCAAAAAAAAAGACAAAAAACGTTTAAATAATAATTAATTAAATTAAAAAAAAATTGAATAATTTGATATTTGTAACCACAGATAAAAATAAACTAACACAAGATAATTACAGTTATCTATTGAAGACTTTACAAAAGTATACATCAACCATAGACAAAATACAAGTTCATTTACTGATTTAATAATATAAATAAATATTATTTAGACACTAAAATATTTATTGAAAATGGCAAAAAAAAAAAAAAAAAAAAAAATTTACGATAAATCAAACTGCACAGGAGTACACATAACAGCATTTTACATGACTAATAATGAAGGTATTTCGTAATCTTTTGAACTTAATATTATTAATAACTTAATATTATTAATATCTTAATATTATTAATAAATTTGACACATATTTTCAATAATTTAAAGTGATAATAAAAGTAATACAGTAACTGAATTATATTTTATAATTATCAAAGAAATGATAAAAATGTATATACAAAAAATAATTAAAATTATAAATACCTTCAGATCACTCTATAAAATACTAAATTCGTTTTTACAACAAACTCATGAAATCATAATTTTTTTAAAAAAAAAAATTAAGTCCAGAAAAAGGGATTTTGATGTGTATACCATTTCCTATCAATGTGTGTTATAAATAATTATTTTAAAAAAGTAAAACGTTCGATTATGGTTTTTAAAATGAACGAGAAATATATTATATCCTCCTTCCTTTGTTTTTAAATAAATTAAAAGTACAAGAATGGAGGAGGAAGAGGATTTTGTAGGTTGTATTAGTTGTATGAATAATAAAGATTTATGCGACCTATTTGCTGTTTACGCCGAAAATGAAGAAACCTACGCGCAAATGTTAAAATCTTGTTTTGATATTAAGGTTATGTTTACGTTTAAATTGAACTATTTACAGTTTGACTTTTTTCCTATTTTTACATATTTATTTTGTATTGTTTAATAATTATAAACGTTATGTATTAACGTTGTGTGTCGGTGTGATTGTAGGTTTCTAACGAATATAAATTTATATGTTCCGATTGTGCCGAGAAATTGGAGAAAGCTTCGACCTTCAAGAATCAAACCAATAAAAACCTTGCGATGCTTCAAAGTATTAAAGGTAATATCTTAAACATTTACTGTTCTAATTAACTATAAACTGATAGTAAATAGCCATTATGATGTTTTTGACACAAATATAGTTTTTATTAAAATCTCTCGAAGTCCTTCGATTCTTTTATCGAGTTGACAAAACTATGAAATAATCGAGACGTCATCTGATACTCTTAGCAATTATTAATTTATAAAAGTCATTTATAAAATCCTAATACAGACGAAGAGTATCTCGACGAGTCTATCCTGGAGGAAGGCGAGAGCTTCACAGCAAATCAGCACGCACCTACTAGAACCACCATCAGCAAGACCACAGAGTTGACTCCAAATTCGGAAGACAATGATGGTACCACCCCCAATTCCTATGGCATTTGGCAATTATTGTCAGTCTATCACCAGCTCTAAATTTCACCGGAAAAATGTACATGCAGAAATATTTCTGATGTTTCTACGTTCATAATGTTACTGGTAATAGCAGCGTGCTTCGAACGTAACGTCATACTGCATGAAGTCGTCGTGTAACCATCTTAACTTCCTATTGTTATGGATCGAGGAGAAATAGAAATATCGCTTAGTTATATACGTCGAAGAAGTGAAAGAGAAGATGATTATCAATAGGTGAGTGGCAATGATGATGATGATGATGATATGGCTCAGTGATAGAAGACCTGGACTGAAGACCATTGGTGGTGAGTCTCTGTTGCCGGCGATCGTTAGGTAGGTACCGCCGCAGCGTCTATTGTAGCCGACAGACCGTACTGTGCAAATATTACTGTGTTCCGGTTTAAAGGGCGCGGTAATTAGTGAAATTACTGGCGTAACGAGACTTGACATCTTATGTCTCAAAGCGACGAGCAAAATGTGATGCAGTGTACATCATCTTAACTAGCGCCACGTTGTTATGGTTTAACGTATTTATTACAATCTGTTGAACGTCGTGTCAATGTAGTTGTAAAATATCATGTTACGCAGTCATGTATTAAGTCTCGTTACCACAGTAATTTCACTAGCTACAGCGCCCTTCAAACCGGAACACAGTACTTTTTGTCGGCTGCAATAGGTGCTGCGGCGGTACCTAGATAGTCCCTAGCATAGAGATCTTTTTTTGGTTTTGTGGAGAGGGGAGTCTTCGAAAGTTACCTTGCTTTTGGGGGAGCAGTCATGGTTATGTGAGATTCTTACTCACTAAACCCCTCTCGGAGGTCTGCATCAGATCCCTCAGAACGCATCGGTACCCCTCTATACTTTGTGTAATACGTCTCTGAGGAGCGCTAAGTCCCCCCATCGCTGGGCCCCCACACTCAAAGCCTACGAACTCGTAAACTCTTCCAGTCGCCTTCTACGGCAGGCAGGGCTCACCTTAGTCGTAGTCTTACCAACCAGAGACCACAGGACCGAGCAGACACACTCGATACATACATAGTTGCGCGCGACTGTACAGACGGCCGCAACTTCACCGATACACAATGAGAAGTTGTATACTTACAGACGCGCGCAAACAGGGCCGCGCGCCATTACTTGAACTATCTATACAGATAATAAATTGCAAATTTCTGTATTTAATAATAATATATATTTTAGTTTCGCCGCGGCCGTATCTGGTCTACTTTATAATCTTATCTAGTGTTACAAATGATTTGAGATAAAACGATGAATTTGCGATTGTTGATGGCTTTTCTGAGTATCGGGGGAGAGGAAGGAGAGGCTAATGTTTTTTTATAAATAACTTAATATAAAACCTTTTTGTTTGTCTATACTAGATATTCACGTACTAGATATTTCATGAAGTATTTACTAAAATACATTCATATTGTATGCTAAGGGATGTATATATATATTTTATTTATTTTACGAGACGAGCGCAACGTTCACTTGAACACACGAGATGGTAAGTTATACGAATGTATATAGCGACGTGGCGCTGGTTGGGTTGGTACATGCAGCATCACATTGCGCTCGTCGCTTGAAACAAAATGTTGACTCGTTACCCCAGTAACTAGGGTCAAATGGAGGGCGCAATAATCTACCCATACGGTCTCCGGCAACAGAGACCTACCACCAGTATTATAGTCGATGTCGTTTGTAGTCGTTTAAAGGGAAGGGATGGAGAGAAAAGGTTTAGTGAAGATGCGAAAAGCCGTCGTCATGGTTCCCATCTTAATTCGACCTGTGTGGTCTTGGACAGCGTAGAAGCTGTTGCATTTTACCACCACAGAGCGCTCCACCATTTTGCGAGTAGACCAGTGACGCTGTACTTGTGAGGGTCTGGTAACGTTTGGTCTACTGTCAGCACCAACCAGCACAAACGTTCCCGTTCAGTAATGTCGTTGCATTCGACCAAACATTCCAACTCTACTCCTGTATTGTCCACTTGCAGACGTCGGCGAAGATCACGAGATCCAAGCGCTGGACGAGACAACGTGCATCTACTGCAACGTGCAGCTGCCGACCGCCGAGGAGGTGGACCACCACGTGCGCGTCGTGCACGGGCTCGAACCCCGGACCGGGATGCGCGTGAGGGAGTGCTCGCTCTGCGGCGCCTCATTGAGGGACTTGGCTGACCACATTAACAGGTACCATCAGCACTTCCTGGTTGCGTGGATGATGAAGCAGCCTGTGGAGTACTGCCACCATGTTATAAAGCTGCTGCCTAAAGAGAACAGCTGTACTTAGGCTATCATGAAAGCCAGGTTCCTTGTACCATCAACAAGAAGTATCATCATGTAATTGGAGTAACGGTGGGAGCTGACCGTTGCCGGAAACTGTCCAGGTAGGAACCAGCTCAATGTGGTGCATGGTGAACATCCCATCATCCTATCAGCTGAACGGATCCGTTAGTTTAGAAAATAAATAAATAATCGTGATGATGTGTCACAGGTGCCACAGCGCCAGCTCCGAAGCCGAGGGTCGGCAGTACGCGTGCCACTTCTGCGAGAACGTGTACAGCAGCAAGAAGGCCTGCTTCACACACCTGAGGATGAAGCATGGATGTAATGGGCATTTTACTTCTCCAATCATTTCAGCCTGCTGATGGTCCTCACCTGAACGAAGGTCTAGACGAGGGCGTGCTACTGCTTGCAGTGTATGCACCACACTGTCCTCGTCGCTGTGTGACATAAGGTGTTGTCTCGTTACTCCAGTAATTTCATTAGCTACAACACCCTTCAATCCGGAACACAGTGATACTTCCACATTACTGTCGGTCGGCTGTAATAGTGTACAGTTTGACTGGAGGTAGATCTCTCTATGCGTACTGTGCAGACGATACTGTGATCCGGTTTGAAGGGCGCTGTAGCTATCACTGGTGGTAGTGTCTCTGTTGCTGCAGACCGTCTAGGTAGGTACCACCGCAGCGCCTATTGCAGCCGACACACAGTATTGTGCAGACGTTACTGTGATCCGGTTTGAAGGGAGTTGTAACTAGTGACATTACTGGGGTAACGAGACTTAACACCTTGTCCTCTATATACAACGGAGTAGCAGTGGAAAGTAGAACACAGAAAATTAAATAAAAACGTTGACAAGATATCACTTGGCAGTAAAGCTGTGCAACGACCACACCCCGAAGTACTCCTCGAGCGACCGGAAGAAGTGCCACATCTGCCAGCGGGACTTCAGCCAGAAGCAGATCCTGAACAACCATCTGTGGAAGGCGCACGGATACGAGGTACTCCTGTCAGCAACTGTGATATCATCATCAGCCGACAGACGCCCACTGCTGGGCATAGGCCTCCTCCAGCGGTCCTCACATCGATGGGTTCCGCGCTGCTCGCATCCAGGACTGACGGCCGATGGGGCAGTAAGGTCCTCGAGTGGTGACTGCGTGCCAGTAAACTATAGCTATAGTAAGTATACAGGAAACTAATTCGGAGTTTCAGCCAAGACGTTCACCTGATGTTAAGTGCAACAGTACACGTGCTCATGACGAGGTGGCGCTGGTGAGGAGGGGGGGCACGGTATTGAACCAGCTACAGCGCCCTTCAAATTGGAACAATGTGGTGATGGAATGATATACACTGCACCACATCGCGCTCATGGTTGAGGTGGTTCCTAGACTCTCCGCCAACAGGTGGCTCTCTGCGAGTCATCAGCGAGTGCGAACGGTGCCGGTAGGTGAGCTTCAAAACCTGGTACGGTTCTGGTATCTTGGATCCGGAGCAACATGGATACACAATTCGCCCAACGGGTCGAAGACCAGGTTCACTTGCAGCTTACGCAGAACGGCTTCAGTCTTCTACAGGCTCGGGCAAAAACCTGTTCCGGAAGTAGTTATTCCAGCAAAGAAAAGCCATTGGAAGCATCTTCTGTCAAAATGTGATGATGCAGGAGTCCGATGGATGGAATCCAGAACGGTCAGATGAAGATACCCTTCATATTAACCGTAGAAGCAAACAAAATGGTCTCCAGTTTTGTTGGTGGGGACTGCTGTGGTGGAAACCCTCATCCTTCACTGCCGTATATGGTTCCCAAGGTACATAACAATCCAGTAGACGTTCCACTATTCCAACTCCTCAATCGGCGGCAGGTGGAGAAGCGGAAGGCGTTCTTCTGCCCCCTATGCAACGAGCGGGTGAGCTACGGTACCAACTTCAGCGCGCATCTGTTGCATCGGCACCAGGTGCGGGAGCAGGTGGAGCAGCTCGAGTTCAGCACCATGGACGGTGAGCACCGCACCTTCGCTAATTTATAACGTGGACATTGCCGGAAATCATGGAAGTGACCACCAATGAGGGTAGTTGTCAGTTGCCGGACATCAATGGTGATAGGTCTCTCCCGGAGACCTTCCAGATAGTCGCTGCAGCAGCAAGCAGTAGTGTGCAATTGTTACTGTGTGCACTGAATGGCGCTGTAGCCAGTAATGTAACTGCGTTAACGAGACTTAATATCATATCGCTTAAGATGACGAGTAGAATATGGTGTAGTGTACATCATCCGAATCAGCCTCGCGTTAAAGGGCTGACGTATCACTCACCATCAAGTGACACACCTTGCTCGCCCATGCCGCCACGAGGTAAGGTATGCGTAAGCATTTCCTCAACGTATACAAAAATGTTTTTTTTTTTTTAACGTGCGCGAAATGCCTACCCATACTCGTCCTCGCGAGGGCGAGGACGGGTTATGTCGGACTTGCACCGACTAAAACCCCCACGATGTTTCACTTCATCGTCAAAATGGCAGGGTCACGGGAACGCGGGTGCGCACTCAACCGCGACCCTGCCGCCGCTGGCCGCTTGCGCGGCCCCACCTCGGGAGTGAAGGAGGGATGAACATGCAGCTGCCCCCCCCATCGACCTCATTGCGCGGGCGACCCGTTCGCACGAACCCGTCGCGCAGAGGCCATGGGAACCACTGGAGAAAACTTCTCCCGGCGCTCCGCGGCGGAAAGATGTTACGCCCGCCGCTACCTGTCAACGGCCGCGGAGGATAGGGAGAACGGCGCATCTCAATACCGACACTCCTCTTACCCCCCGGCCCCACCGCCGCCGTATCGCCGGTGCGACCCCGGTTGGCCGCAGAGGGTACTCCCTCCGCGACGCCACCTCGGCGGTTTTATACCGCCCCTGCAGCCTGGGCAATAGGGCGGCATAAAGCCGCCCCTGCGGCCCCCAGCCGCTCCGGTGAGCTCCAGTTATCCCAACCGGTGCTCGAACCGGGAGCGGCCA
This sequence comes from Ornithoptera priamus, assembly GCA_029034505.1. Classification (NCBI taxonomy): domain Eukaryota; kingdom Metazoa; phylum Arthropoda; class Insecta; order Lepidoptera; family Papilionidae; genus Ornithoptera; species Ornithoptera priamus. The sequence goes on from JARDWD010000697.1 coordinate 21,830, forward strand.
CATCGGCCAGCCCTTCGCCGCGGGCCGGCCGGATGGATTCCACTTGGCTTCACCGTGTACCGGACCACGGTTACTAAGCCCCTCCGCCACGACAAGGCGAGAACCCGTTGGAGGGGATACAAAAATGGTTAGGTTAGGATTTATAATATCCGGCTCGACAGCTCTACAGCTCTCGTATTGCCGATGACGTCATTGCAGCGTTGCTGTTCTTTAGCATATGAGCACCACATTTGTACTACAGCATGTTCCACGGTCTCCTGTCTCCTGTCTCCATCACACCTGGCAATTGTTACAGACTTCATGCTGTTTAAGAGCGCAATACAGGAAGAGACTAAGTTCAGGTTCCGGAAGACCACGGCGAGCAAGCAGACCATAGAGGGAGTCCGCTCCCACTACATGTGCAGCCAGTCCGGGATATATGTGTACCAGGTGCCTCTCATTCGTAGATTCATCTGATTAACTGGGGCAGGTTCCTGCTGTTGGAGACAGTTCAGGTACTCTACAAAAATTACTGTATTCCGGTTTGAAGGCCGCTAAAACTAGTGAAAATACTGCTGTAACGAGACTTCACAGTGTAGATCGGACTAGCGGCAGGTTGTTATGGGTGGACGTATCACTTACCATCAGGTGACCTCCATCACTTAGTCTTGTCTCTCTCATTGTGAAATGGTAATACTGGGAGACACTTCGTAATATAGACTTTAAGTATTTCCAGTAATCTTTCACCCTCTGACCGCCAGGGTCGGAGACGGTGGTCGGCCTGGGTCAGAGATTGAACTTGTCAACCAGAAACATTGGTCGGCTGTCACGAAACCGCTGTTTCCAGGGTAAGGGCAAGCGGCCAGCGCCGGAGCGGCAGATATACAAAACGGGCAAAGCGTGCCCCGCCCACATGATCGTCACGGAGACCATGGACCGCGTGCTGGTCACATTCTACAAGACCCACGTGGGGCACGGCAGTGAGCAAGAATATATATCTCCATACATCACCATCCATCAGCGTCCATTGCTTGACCATCATCTTGGATGTAGAATTAGCCACTTTGTCCTATTTTATGGAAAGGCACAACAACTCACGGGACCCAAGCCAACCCCATCAGCTCGTGGTGCAACCTGCTAATCAACAAACGAGGCTCTGGCTCCAACCCACCCGCACTGGGCCAGCGTGGTGGGAACTGGCCCAAATCCTCCCATATGTAACCCCACAAAGGACGGGCCCTGGTGGCCGGTGATGCGCGCGGCACAGGACCGCCCGATGTGGGAATCTTTGGGAGACCTATGTCCAGCTGTGGACCTCGGTCGGTCGATAATGATGATGATAGATGGATAGATGGCAGTGCATGGTGCATCTTCTCATCTCGCAGTTTTTTTTCTGCAACGTCAATTCTTCTAAGAAGGCTTCCTCCGTCACCTCAGGATCTGACTCTATTGTCCAGAGCCTTGACAAAGCAAAGAAAGTTTGATGCCGTCACCAAGAACAGCTCACAGATCCTGACCACATCATGATGGAACAGTACCTAGTTTCCATTCCTCATATCCAATTACAACTTCCAATGTTTTATAACTTAATCCTTGGCCATGTTCTACCCCCCACCCCATTTCCGGTACCCAGCCTGTCCTTACTACGAGCCCCGGGAGCCAAAGAGGGCCAAATGCGATCAGTCGGAGAGCGACTCCTCCCCGCAGCTGATCTGCGACGCGTGCGGCGCCGGCTTCTCCGGAGTCGACAAGTTCAAGAGCCACGTCGCCTCCCACGGCCTGAAGCTGTTCCCGTGCGAACATTGCGATGACGTAAGCATCTTCTAGCAGCAGAAGTCAGCCCTTCACCATGCATCTGGCTTAATGGTCTCCGAAAGCCGCCTAGATAGGTTACCAGTACAGAGCTGTGCTTCCAGAACTGTGCCACGCCATAGTTCAGAGCACGCGGGGGCGTTGCGAGGATATACCGGAGCTCCTCCAAACATTACTGTGTTCCGGTTTGAAGAGCGCTGTAGCTAGTGTAAATACTGGGGTGACGAGACTCGATGTCATGTCTTAGGCGAGTAGCGCAATATGGTGTCGTGTGTATCATCCTAACCAGCGCCACTCTGTGAGGGGGAGGTGTCACTTACCATCAGGTGAACCTCCCGCTGGTGTCGTTGCTTCGTTAATATATAAAACCGTAATATACATGTATCAGTATATATATGTATATATATAGAGTATAATGTTAGTTTTCGTTACGGAAACCGCTTGGTAGCCGAATCCGGTTATAACCGGTTTCCTCTCATTCCAACCCATCATCGAAGAAGCGTGCTCCATCACCAGCACTAAACGCATCCTTTCCGCCCGCACAGTTGTTCCAGAACATCGACGCCTGGACGCGTCACGTGAAGATCGAGCACGACGGAAACCTTGTGTAGACCGTCATCATCATCATCATCAGCTGATGGACGTCCACTGCTGTACATAAGTCTCCCCCAGAGATCTCCACAGAGTTTATTGAGGTTAATTAAGCCTTACCCACCACGCTGGACCAGTGTGGGTTGGTGGATGGTCAGGGCCTCGTCTACTATTCCGCAAGATGCACTGCCTGCAAGTGAGGTGGACTTGGACTCCGTAACAACCCCTTACACCCCTTCTATAGATATTTCCAAATATTTTATTTCTGTAGTATTGTTAACATTCAAATTCTGTGTTAAATGTCAATCAATCACTTGCCCACTGCTGGACGTAGGCCTCCCCAAAAATAAGTCTATATCGATGGACCTTCCCAGTCAGCATGGCCTCCGGCACCGTTGGGCACCAGAAGTTGTCGTATGCAGTGATTCATTCATAAGGTTTGAACCATTGCCCACCACGCTGACCCAACGCGGGTTGGTGGAAGCCAGAGCCTCGTCCGTTGACTATCAGGCTGCACCACGAGCTGGTGAGCTTGGCCGGCTCCCGTGGGTTGTCGCGCGGCACACGTTCCACCCCTAACAAGGAACAGTACACACGTAAATATATTGGCGCGCGTCCGACGTCCCGTCAGCTGTTCGCCGGCCGGACGCCATCTTTGTTAGCGCCGCCACAGATTATATAATTCGTTAAGACACAATGTTACATTTGTTTCATTAAGTGAATGTCCGCTGCTTTGTTTTAATGATTTGTACCAATAAAGTTTTCGCACGATGTTGTTTTATCTGCGTAGTTAAAACTGTAGTAGTTTGCTTCGCAAGACGAGATGAATCCGCCGTCTCCTGGTGGCAAGTGATGCTGTAGCCCGAAACGACGTGGCGCAGGTTAATGATATACGCCGCACCGCAGCGTACTCGTCGCCTTGAGACGCTTCGCCCCGCTACTCCAGTAGCTACACTAGTTACAGCGCCCTTCGAACCTGGACTGGTTTCTGTTCACGCATGCCGTAGGGCCAGTATGATAACAATAACCGTTTTTTTTTGATTGACGCGTTCGAAATGTGGTGCTGGCGCAGGTTGCTGAGGATATCCTGGACGGAACGTCGCACAAACGAGTCAATCCTCAAACAGTTGAACATAACAACACGGCTCTCAACAATCTGCAGGCAGAGGGTCCTCAAATTCTTCGGACACACGGTCAGGCGAGACCCAGACAGTCTGGAAAGACTGATTATTACTGGTTGTGTGGTAGGAAAGAGAGCGAGAGGGCGGTATCCTGCAAGATGGACACGCACAACTCAGGACGCTACGGGAGCGACCCTACAATCATCCATCCAAATAGCACAAGACAGAAATGTCTGGAAAGATATGGACGCCAGGGCAACGCACCATAGTCACGTCCCTCAGTCATGAGGTTACCCCTCCAACGGGTTCTCGCCTTGTCGTGGCGGAGGCGCTTAGTAACCGTGGTCCGGTACACGGTGAAGCCAAGTGGAACCCATCCGGCCGGCCCGCGGCGAAGGGCTGGCCGAAGCGGCCGCTCCCGGTTGGGATAACTGGAGCTCACCTAGATTCCTGATGATGATCAACGCTGCGAGCCATTCGACTTTAAACAGCTTATCTGACATTGGGCGCGTGGACCCGGATCCACGGCCTATTACTGGAGCTCACCGGAGCGGCCGGGAGCCGCAGGGGCGGATTCTTATCGCCCCTCGCAGCCGAGGTGGGGTCGCGGAAGGAGATATGACCTTATCTCAGTCAATCAAGGCACTGCGAAGGCTCATCGCGACACAATGAGCTGCAGCACACGCTGACTGGGATGCAGCAGAATTTGGCGATACATTTCCTCCACATCTGCTGACGCTACATACTTATGCTGTCTGTATCGCAACAAGATTGAAAATAGTCGTCTTGGACCACTGGCCCAACATGCTATTGAACCTGTTCGAAGGTCGATGACAGATCTCGCATTTTATTTCATCCAAGACTAGAGCATTTGTCCTAAGTGTATCAGGTTCTTTGGAATCCATCAAAGGCGGTAGAAACCTCTTTGCTTAACCAACGTGCGAGCTGAACAAATGTATCACAGCCAAGTGATAATAATACTCGTGCATATACCTATTCGTGGAAATAGTCGACTAATTGATAATGGGTAAGTACACCCTGGTTCCAATACCGGTGACGACACAGCGCTGATGCAGTACGCAGTATTCAGAACGGGTTCTAGAATATATTCCAATGGGTGACAACCCTGGAATCGCGATTAACGAGAAATGAAACTCAGCTAAAGCAGAGTAGGTATTCTTACAACTGTGTGAGTCTTGAATCCAATTGATTGATCTGGTGGTAATTGCCGCATAAATTAGGTTAGTTATGGTGAAATGTACTCGGCAATAAGGATAAGAGAGTATTGGAATGAGAAAAGTATTAAGATGGCAATTGAAACAAATAGATAGTACACGGCCCTGACCCAAAACACGCAGGGAGAAACAAAAAAAAAAAAAAAAAAAAAAAAAAAAAAAAAAAAAAAAAAATTCCGTCATACTCATTATTTGCGAGATGTATTCTCCTTTGTTCACTCTCACAAAGAAGAAAGTAGATCTCATCCGAAAACCCTTCCCAAATTTCCGCCTCACATTTCCGAATCTTATTCTCCCTCTTCCGCTATACGCGCAGTTGAGTGCACTTCCTCCGGAAATTAACGAGTTTAGAACACTATTTAAAAAGCGCTTTAAATAATATTACTTTGCGCTGTCCTGATATCTATAAATTTTTTTTTTTTTTTTTACACATATTCTATTCTAGATCATGTTTAGTTTAGTACTATAGTGTTATCAGCGTGCACCAGGTTCACCACCACTCCAATAAAATCTCCCCACCACAAGTCTACTGGAACTAATTCCATATTTAAATAAGTAGTGTATTTGCACTTATTTCTATATATGTGATATTTTCATTGTAATCGCTGTGTGCACGAATAAATAAAAATGTAGCGTTGGTTAAGTTGTTTATACTGCATCATGCTGCTGGCCGCATTGAGATGTTATGACGTATCTCGTTACCCCAGTAATTTCACTAGCTACGGTGCCCTTCAAACCGGTTCGTACTAATGTTTGCATAGTACTCACTGTCGGCTCCCTCTAACGGGGGGGGGGGGGCTTAGTAACCGCGGACCGACACACGGGGAAGGGAAGTGGAACCCACCCTGCCGGTCCGCGGCGAAAACCAGCTCGAGTTCCAGGTTCGAGTACCGGGTGGGTAACTGGAGCTCACCGGAGCGATCGAGAGCTGCAGGGGCGGTTTCATACTGCCGCTTGCAGCCGAGGTGGAGTCGCGGAAGGAGTACCCTCTGTGACTAACCAGTGTCGCAGCAGTGACGCGGCGGTGGTGGGGCCGCGGAGGGAGAGGAGTGTCCTCCGCGGCTGTTAACGGGTAGCGGCGGGCCCAACATCTCTCCGCCGCATGGAGATCGGGAGAGGTTTTCTCCCGTGGCTCCCATGGTTGACAGGTTCGGCGGAATCCGTTGCCCACGCGATGAAGGAAGCCGAGGAGGGGGCGCGTTGCATGTTCTGGCGCGCCCTGGAAAGGGTCGGTTCACCCCTCTCTCCCGAGGTGGGGCTGCGAAAGCGGCCAGCGCCGGCAGGGTCGCAGTTACAAGCGAAAGCCTTCCCGTGGCCCCGCCATCAGACGATGAGGCGGAACATCGTGGGGGTTTTAGTCGGTGCAAGTCCGACATAACCCGTCCTCGCCCCTGAGACGACGAGTAAGTATAGGCATTTCACCCACGTAAAAAAAAAAAAAAAAAGAACCTACCTAGACGGTCTGCATCAACAGAGACCTACCACCAGTGTAATAGTATCTGTGTCGCAATGTTCACTCGATCAACTCCAGTGTGTAAGCGGCTTTATGAAAGGTAACCTCCAAACTGCAATGTTGCAATGTAAACATCGCGATGAAAGAAAAATAAACGCTTGTTACTAAAATAAATTAATTTATTATAACGTACACACACACGCGCACTCACGCGCATGCGCACGCACACGCATGCGCAGGAACACGTACACGCACACACCCAAAGTAGAGTCTTTGTAATTTTAATTCAATGAAAAAATTATCTAGACATTCACCTGATGGTAATAACGCACTGTTAAGATGATATACACTGCACCACACTGATGCATGAAGTAGTTATGTCTCGTTACCACAGTAATTTGACTAGTTACCGCGCCTTTTTTTTAATTCGTGTGGCAAGACGAGCGGGACGTGCACGTGGATTTTATACATAGCATCACATTCAAAGCCCGCGATCAGCGCTTACCAGCTGACTTCACTCCTGATGGTAAACACCAACTGCCAAGAGCTGATAGATTTAAGTGCTTAGGTTCCGTTATGAAAAATGGCGACCGGAACACTGTGCGATAAACGAATGCCAGTTAGGGTTAAAAGGAAGCCCTATAAGACCTACGATGCTCCATGGTTCAGAGTGCTGATCCACTACCAAGGCACAACAAAGAATGGATGTGGCTGAAATGCGTGTGTTTGGATGAGCAGGAGTAACCCTAGAAGGCGTACAAGTGTCAGATCCATGTCAGAGGTTCCTTTGAAGTGAAACCAGTTCAAGAGAGTACGGTAGAGAGACGCCTGCGCTGGTACAGCCATGTCATGCGACGACCAACGACGCATAGGGTCTGTGTAGCGCTGGATCTCGAAGCTGAAAAGAGAGACCCTGGGAGACTCTCCACTACTTGGCTGACGATGATCAATGAAGATCTAAAGTATAACAAGTTGACTGAAGCTATGACACCAACTAAAGAAGACATAAGATATTAAGTCTCATTACTCTAGTAATTATACTGGCCACAACTCCCTTCAAACCGGAACATGGTAATGTCAGCACGTTACTGTTTGGCTTCAATTCAACGTAGGAAATTTACTATCAGCAAATGTAATTGCTAGACATGACTACCACATCAGGAGTATCTCACTGTCCTGCTACGTTGTTACATCAAATAATTCATCATCATCAGCCGACAGACTTCCACTGCTGGACATAGGCCTCCTCCAATGACCTCCACCTGCGCTGCCCGCATCCGCTGCTTCCCGCCACCTTTCAGACCACCACTGCGTCTTTCGGTACACTGTCGCCATTCGAAGACCTTGGTGCCGCACGACTGTCAATCATTCGGGCGATGTGTCCTGCCCATTGCCACCCGAGTGGTGAAGTTCAAAAGGTTTTCTTGCTCGTGTCCAATGGAGACAGTTCAATTAAATCTTAACTTTTTTTGTCCGTCTGTTTGCGCTTGCGAGTCGAGGCCGCTCGCTTCTGGTCTCCGCCACTTGACCAATTGCCAAACACGGTCACTCATTTACGTAATTACTATTGACTTTACTGTGTCACGATATCTTTTTAGATATTGAGTAATAAAATTAAATAGTTTCTACAGGAGCCGGTATAGAAACATATTTATTTTATTTAATTATTATATTTAAATCTTTTTGCACAGATAACACATGAACAAAATACAATAGATGATATAATGAACAAGATGGCGGACGAGTCTTTGACATTCAGCCTAATGACTAAACTTTTGAGTTACGGACAAAAAAAATTAAAAGTATTTAATTTAAAAAAAAATTATTAATTTTTTTATTAATTAAATTATATTTAAATCATATAATATTTAAAAATTATTTATATATAAATTTATGAGAAGAAAAATCTTTTGCTTGCTAATAGTCTTTATAACAATAACGCCAAAGAGAGCACGGAACTATATTGATGGTAGGTCTCTGTTGCTGCAGACCGTCTTGGTAGATACCACTACAGCTACTGCAGCCGACAAACATTACTGTGTTCCGATTTGAAGGGCGATATAAATAGTGATATTACTGAAGTAACGAGACTTCACATGTCATGTTTCAAGGCGAGTACAATATATTGCAATGTATATGATCCTAGTCGACGCCATGTTGTTGTAAGCAGGCGTATCACTTATTAACAGGTGAACGTCCCGCTCGTCTCGTCATTTAACTGAATAAAAAATAATATATGTTGACACGAATACCTAAATAATGAGCGTCGAGAAACCTTTGACTATTGACTATTAAATAGAATTCCTTGTTAAATTATTTCCACAAGCAACTCGCGTAATAAATCGTCGCAGTATACTACGCAGTCAGAATACGTAAATTGTTGTGAATAAGTGATGAGTGAAATAGATTTTGGTCTAGCAGTCTTGGTCTTAGTCTTGTGTAACAGCGACACAAAGACCAAGACCAATTTAAAACGAACAAGATCAAAACCAAGATAGACCCACGGAAGACTAAGACCAAACTAAAAAATAAAAATTCCGTTGAAATGATGAGTTAAAATATTCCGGCGAGACGAGCGGGACGTTCACCTGATGGTAAGTGATACGACCGTCTATAACAACGTGGTGATAGACAGAATGATATACACTGCACCCCACTGCGCATTCCTTAAGATATAAGAAGCTGAATCTCATTACGCCAGTAATTTCACTAGCTATAGCGTCTTTCAAACCGGATCACAGTACCCTCTGTCAGCTGCAACAGAGGAACAATCTGTAGCAACAGAGACCTGGCAACAGTAAACATATAAGATAACTAGTGACAAAGAAGCATCATCAGCTTATAGAAGTTCACAGTTGGTCATAGGCCTCCTCCAATGACCTCAAAATAGATCGACCCTGCGCTGCCCGCATCCAGCAGCTTCGCGTGAACTGCTGAGCACTAGTGGCCATCGTTTGTAGCGGTTCATATGGCCATTAACCACAAGAAGGTGAGATTGGCTTGGGTGCCGTCAGTTGTGAGAGACAAGGTTAATAGTGCATATCATGCCGGAGGAGGCCAAGAGCAAGATCTTTCTGGATTACTGTCTGTGACTGGCGAGGACAGCAGTCAAAGAAAATGGCCCAATTATTAAGTAGTGACGCTCAAGGGTAAAGGAGGAAAAAGAAACAATTGTCACGTTAAAATCAGTGAACCTTTAGTAGACAGTCATCTAGGGTGCTGGTAAGGAAATACCAGTAGACATCTATAGAACTCGTTAAGGGTTGAAATTTATGTTACTGAATATACAAGACCAAGACCAGGATTGTCCAAGTCGTTGGTCGTGATCTTATATCACTCATCACTATTGTAAACGTCTACTTTATTATATATATTATACAACGTGTGTCCATTTGTTTGTTCGGAATTTGAAACTAATTTAAATCTATCATCATCATCGACTGATAGACGCCCACTGCTGGACATAGGCCTTCCCCAACGATCCTCACATCGATTGGTTCTACGCTACTCGCATACTACGACCTTCCGCGACTTTCGTTTGTAGGGATTCATATGGGAGGGGGGATAGGGCCAATTCCCACCACGCTGCCCCAGTGGGGGTTGGTGGAAGTTAGTGGGATTTAAATTTATATATATATGATTAATTATAATAGTAAATTACTGGAGTAATGAGACATTTTGTATCTCAATGCGCCGAGCGGAATATAGATCTAGCTAGGTTGATATACACTACTCCATATTGTGCATGTCGCTTTGAGACATAAGATACCAAGTCGCTTTATTAAGTAAGATAGTAATTACACTAGCTATGACGCCTTTCAAACCTGAACACTGTATTATTTGGCGGCGGGAATAACAGTTGCGGTGGGAAGTATCTAGATGGTCTCCGAATAAGTATGTGAGTGAAGCTGAGTGACATACACTACATAATAGATGTAAACAGAATGTACTGAGAATTATAAGTTGTCCTTCATTCGATGATATGCAAATCTTAAGATGATATTTTTATTTTAACATTTTGTGTTCACGTTCAAATATAGATTTTACCGGATTTTTAGAATAGTTAGGATAGTATACACGGAACCACATTGTGCTTGTCGTCTGAAACATAAGTATTTGAGTCAAATCACGCTAGTAATTAGACTAGCTACTATGTCCTTCAAGCCAGATCACAGTACTGTCTGTCGGCAGTAATAGTAGCTGCGGTGGTACCCATCTAGACAGTCTAGCAACAGAGACTTACCATCACTAAATGTGGCAGTCAACTGCCTCCGTGCAGCAGAAGATGACCATTTGTCTTTTAAAAATCAAATAAACCCAGTATTGTCATAAATCATATTAAAAAAATTCAATTTAAAAAAAAGTTACATATGTTTACTCAAAGCTTAGCTTAATATGACAAAAGCAATCATTTGAACTGTAATTAAAAAAAATAAATACCAATTAAATATTCACGTTATTACCTGTGTTAGAATATTTACATATGACACTTATTTTATTATCGTTCTAAAATCTAAAAAAAAAACAACAAGGATAATAACGTTAATGTTTTTAATTTTATTTAATATGTAATTCGTATGCTCAAAAGTTCCGATGCGTATGCTAACGACGTTTACATCTGAAATTAAAAAAAAGCAAACGTCAAATTACTTCGCGGCGTTGTATTTAATATCATATAAATTATCATAATATACGACATTTATTGACGTTTAAATTGTTAAAAAATACAATAGTAGGTATTGTTTTTTTATTGTTTACATATTAGTGTTGTAAAATGATTTTCCATAAAAATAAATTTCAGTTATAATTCTATTCTACTGATAGTAGGTCTTTGCCGGAGACCATCGAGATAAGTACCACAGCAACGCCTATTGCAGCAGTGAGTAAACATTACTGTGGTCCGATTCGAAGGACGCTGTAGCGAATGTAATTACTGAGGTAACGAAACTCAACATTGTTTGTTCGATAAGCGTAATACATCCTGTCCTAACTAGCGCTATGTTATGGGCGGCCTCATCATTTATTAATACGTGAATGTCCCGCTTGTCTCGTCGGTTAGTTGTATAAAAAAAATATTTACTTGTCTAAACTTTACGTAACAGCTGCAGCCATTCACCACGGAGACATTTCCTGCTAATCATCAGGTCTTCGTATCTTATGGAAGTATAATCGTTGATGAAACTGTATGTGATAATTTGGGTGCGGTGAGTAATTGCGCCATTTTGTCATGTACTAATTGACACGTTCAGTGCGCTATGAGGTTTGATGGATCTCCTGCGAGTTTTTAACCTGGTGCAACGTCAACAATCATGTTGTCTCCTGTGCGTGCGATGAAAGAAGGAATTAGAATGGAGTATAGTTGGTAGAAATAGGAACGGAAGACTAGAACGGAACAGAAGAAGAGGACCTCAGAACAGAATGAGGAACAAATCAGGTGTTGTTGCTAAAAATGGAACGAAGCCCGGACCAACAAATGCCTGAGGAAATTAAGTAAAAAAAAAAAAAAAAATACTGAGACCTACGACCAGCTTTCTACTAGACGTTGGCTTCCTTAGTGGTGATCAGTTCTAGATGTTTCTTGACAAGAAGATGCATGCAACAATCGACGTGGGGAATCCTGGGGAGAGCCTAAGTCCAGGAACAGGCAACTCCTAACTGATAACCAGATATCAGAGAATTTAATTGATGGTAAGGTTGTTCCTAATTCGCCGTCGTTACTACCATCAGCGCATAGTAAGCCTTCCGACATAATAGTAGTATGTTGATACTGTGCCGCTGGTTAAGATATGTACAGTCCCCTCCAACGGGTTCTCGCCTTGTCGTGGCGGAGGGGCTTAGTAACCGTGGCGCCCAACACGGTGAAGCCAAGTGGAACCCATCCGGCCGGCCCGCGGCGAAGGGCTGGCCGAAGCGGCCGCTTCCGGTTCGAGCACCGGTTGGGATAACTGGAGCTCACCGGAGCGGCCGGGGGCAGAAGGGGCGGCTGTGTGCTGCCCCAGCGGCCGGCTGCAGGGGCGGTGTGAAACCGCCCCTCGCAGCCGAGGTGGGGTCGCGGAGGGAGTACCCTCTGCGGCCAACCGGTGTCGCACCGGCGATGCAGCGGCGGTGGGTCCGCGGGGGAAGAGGAGTTTCGGTATTGAGATGCGCCGTTCTCCCTATCCTCCGCGGCCGTTAACAGGTAGCGGCGGGCCTAACATCTCTCCGCCGCGGGGAGCCGGGAGGGGTTTTCTCCCGTGGCTCCCATGGCCTCTGGGCGACAGGTTCGGGGGAACCGGTCGCCCAGAGGCCATTACATTACGTTAGTATGCGTGAGTATGCGACGAGTAGGCATTTCCCCCACGTAAAACAAAAAAAAAAAAAGATATATACAGTACATCACATTGTGTTCGTCGCCTTAAGACTGAGTGGATGTTGTCTCCGGATTGGATTAAACCTCTCCTTGCCAACAATCGTGTCAGTGATGCTGGGAGGAGATAGGCTGTTGAGCAGGATCGAGAGAGGATAGACCCGCTCAGAGTTGCAGCCACCGTGGCGCTAACCCGCAGCATCACGGCGCACCGCTTAATGAAGTTCCCCTAACTTTAATAGGGTTTTTGGTTTCGTTGGCGATTAGGATGGGGGTTCTCATCGCTTTCTGAACGACCCTGAGGAAGATGATGGCTGGGATGACGCGGTCTCCAGTCATTGAGGTACTCAAGAGGCTGGTGGGGTCTGAATAAAGCAGACCCCGTGATGGGCTAACCCAGCACAGCGTTATCGAGGCCGCGGTAATATGGGACCTCTTCACACACCGAAGGTGGACCATGGAGGGTTTTTGTGAGTAAAAATCTCCACACTACTCCGACTTCAAGAAAACAGGGTATTTTTTCTAACAATACCCTCCAAAAAAAAAACATGAGATGTTAAATCTCATCACACGCCGAGATTAAATGATTGCGCATGAGACAATCTCACTCGCATGTTAGCGGTGTTAAATAAATAATAAAATATATTGCGTTTAATACTGGTATCATTACCTTTTTATTTATAAGTTGGCAACATTGACATAATGACAACATGGAAGCGACGCGCGGACAAGATGGCGGCGGGCTGTCAAGCAGACGGAGGGTTAACGATGATAGTTGGTATTAATTATATTTCATTGTGTATTGATTATAAATTTATTATTTTTAATTTTTTTATACATTACAATGTTTTATTATTTGTCTAACTGGGGGATAAACTAACTAACATGCGTTACCGATACCGAGCCGCCATTTTGTTTAACAAACGGACAATGGAGTAAATGGTGAAAGTCGATTTTGCGCCATGTTATTGTGAATCGGAGATATCGATTTAGCGAATCGATGTTAATTAATAAAACAAATTTTTGTTGTGTAACTAAACGATGGGACCGTCACGTTCACTTGATAGTAATTGATACGATATTGTGTATATTTACACTGTCTCGCATTATTACATAAAATGATAAGTGCTAATACTGCGGCAACTTCACTAGCTGCAGCGCCCTTCAAACCGGGATGCGGTACTGTGTGGAACGGCGGTGTGACCTAAACTGTCGCTAGCAACTAAAACCGCCATTAGATATTACGATATTTATATCTCAAGTAAGTCACCAACAGCTGTTTGAATGACTCGACATGTTCAATGTGTCACCAGGTCTAAAACACCTTGTCTACATCTCGCCCACAGTGCGACTAAAAACAAATACTATAGACGAGAGGCATAAATGAAATAGAACTTCACAGGGTCTTATAAGCCGTGTATCGCAACAAATACAATTTTAGGCCCAAGTTTAAAACACCTTGTATGTGTCTCGTTCACGACGCCGCAAAGTATTATGCCAAGGTGCTTAACTTAAATAAAGGTTACAGGGTCTAATGAGCACCGTAGTGCTATAAAAAAAATTAGGACCTAGTCTGAAACACTTCGCTCGTATCTCGCTCACCGTGCGATTTGGAAAATTATCATGCGAAGGGCGCAATTTAAATAAACGTTACAGTGTCTAATAAGCCCTGTAACGACACAAAGACGAGTTTTGCGCCTACCTACACTTCAGGAACAAATAAACCATTGCAGCCACATTTTCATGAGGTATCATTGGTAACGAGACTCGGCATCTTATGTATCTGGCGACGCTCCCAAAGCAGTGGTGGGGGCCGTTATTGCCCAACAAGCTGACCTACGTGGGACAGCGTATGGCTCAGCATTGGTGCCTGGAAGGGTTAGGCCCTTCCTCAGGGACGTGTTAACAAATTTTAGAGGGGTACTGGTGCGTTCTATGGGAGATGCCGGAGCCTCTCCGAATGCACTGATGCAGACCAGCGAAGGGGGTTGTAGTGAGTAAGAATCTCACACAACCCTGACTACCCCCCAAAAACAGGGTAACTTTCGAAGAATTTCTCTCCGAAACCGTTTAGGTACCGCCGCAGCGCCTATTGCAGCCGACAAACAGTCCTGTGTTCCGGTTTGAATGGCGTTGTAGCTAATTTAATCACTGGGGTAACGAGACTTAACATCTTATATCTCAAGGCGACGAGTCGCAATGTGGTGCTGTGTGAATATCGTAAGTAAATATCATATTGTTATGGGCTGGCGTATCACTCACAATCAAGTGAAGGTCTCACTCGTTGCGTAGTTTAATTAAATAAGTAAAAAAAGCTTTGATGGTAATGGTGACGTCACGCTCTTTGACTATAAACAAAATAATAATTATTAATGTTAATATTTTTGACATTGACAACACTCGTATTGGACTAGTATGTATTTATTATCTATAGTTTATGTTCTATGTTGTTTGTGTATTGTCTATGGTGATTTATAACAAGTAAGGAGAGTCATAGAGTTATGGGACAACTCATGGGAGCTAAGCCAACATCACCAGCTCGCGATGTAACCTGCTAATCAAAAAATGAAACTCTAGCTCCCACCAACCCGCATCGGGCGAAAATGGTGGGAAATGGTCCAAATCCTCCATATGAATCCCTACCCTATCGATGTGGGGAGTATATGTCCAGCAGTGGACATTGGGCATTACATCTCCGTTAACCATCAGGTGGGATTATAAACAAGCACTAAGCTATACAACATTAAAAAAAGCAACGGAAGATTTGTCGAAGAATTTACTATGTAGATAATCGCTATCCAATATTATTAGTAAAAATTACTATATTCCGGTTCGAAGTGCGCTGTAGCCAGTAAAATTAATAGAGTAAAGAGATTTAATATCTAACGTAATACAGCGACGTGCTAAGTTTTGTGTAACGTATATAATTCTAACTAGCAATATATTATTATTATTACGTGGACATTAGCACAGCGCCTATTGCAGCTGACAGTACTGTGCAGACACTGTGTTCCGATTTAAAGGGCGCTGTAGCTAATGTAGTTACTGCAATAACGAGACTCAACATCTTACGTCTCAAAGCGACGACCGTAATGTGGTGCAGTGTAGTGTATAATATACTAATTAACGCTACGTACTTATAGGCGGTGGTATCACTAACCATCAGGTGAACGTCCCGCTGGTTGTGTCGCATGGAAAACAAACGCGTATACAATTAGCCGACCTTTAATGAAATTGCGTCACATCACTACCGCACCCGATCCCGTCCCATCACTACGTAACATGTGAAAGGGGAAAATGTCGCGAGCTCGTGAGCTTTAACGGCCAGTACAGCTCAGTAGTACGACACGCGCTGCGCGCCGCGCCCGTCCCATCTCTACGACGCGCACATACACGTGCACACACACACGTGCACACACACACGTGCGCGCACAAACATTTGAATTTTGAACGCGAACGCGCGAACGGAACCATCTTTACTCTTGACATTAAAAAACTATAGTGATTATATTTTTTTAAATAAAAGACAACATAAATACTTTTTAGTGAAATAGTTCTTATATATATATAATATAAGAACTAAATATATATATATATATATATATATATATTTATAATGCAATTCCATTCAGGATTATTATTGGTAAGTATGGAATGATTTTATACAGCTTTTTTTTTTCGGGAGGTGTAAGGGGCGTGACTATTGACTATTATATATATTACTAATCTATAGTTAATGTTTTGTGTTTGTGTATTGTCTATGGTGGTTTGTAACAAGGATAACATTAGAGGGGCGGAGAGAGAGGGGTAAGGTCTCCCGCACAACTCACGGGACCGTAGCCAACCTCACCTGCTTGTGGTGCACCCTGCTATTCGATCAATGACGAGGCGATGCTCTGGCTCTCATCATTGGGCCAACCCGGTGTGACATAGCCCAAATGCACCCCTCTGAAGACCTACAAATCGCGGCTCCTGGTGTCCGGTGATGCGGGTAGCGTAGAACCGATCGATGTAAGGTTCTTTGGCGAAGGTCTATGTATAGCAGTGGACGTGTATCGCTGATGATGATGATGATGAATTACTATTTTTATCTGTTTGCAGCGGACAAAAATACTAGAGATGTAATATGACGACAATAATTACAACAAAAATATATCTGACGTAAAAGACTTCTATATTTATATTTTAGTGGATCTACTAAAACTAGTTGCCGACCCCTGGTCCATATTCATCCCATATTAGTTACAGGAATATGTCTAAAACATATTACCGGTGGTAGGTGACTACAGACCGTCTAGGTACCACCGCAACGCCTATTGCAGCGGATAAACAGCAGTCTAAATATTACCGTGATCCGGTTTCAAGGATGCTGCAGCTAATGTAATTACTGAGGTATAGAGACGACATCTTATACCTCAAAACTACAAGCGCATTCTGTGCAGTGTATATAATCAGCAGACTAATTTCGCTCGTCTCTTCGTTTAATTGAAAATAAATTAAAAAAAAAAAAACTTATGCTATTGCCGAACTAAATTAAAAAAAAAAAAAGGTTTTACTTATCTGTCATTAATGTAACGTGTTAGCGCCTTTTTGCTTCGAATTTTAAATATCACTGTTTTTAATCTGTAATGATATTTAAAATATATCATATGGTGTTAAATAGTGATGAAAGTCGGTTCTTACACTTGATGTTAAGTGATACAACCATTTCTACTCCATGAGCTGCTTTAGGAGGAAACACTGACCTATGGCACTCCGTTTTGGTGGGAACCCACACTGACAATCCTCGATAATTTGTTCCGCGCATGGTTCCAGCGTATCTACCAGCACGTAGGAGAGTACCCCGTACTCTGTCCGGAGTAGAGTGATTCCTCGGTAATCTGAGCAGCTTTTTTACACCCCCTTTTATGGACACGGTTTATGACTCCCACTTTCCACTCTTGCGGCAGTTTACACTGCACGGATGTCCTCCATATCGCCAGATTTAGGCATTTAATCTGTCTATGCCAGGTCCTTTATTTCCCAGCCTTTTTGACATCATCAGCATCTGTCAGCAATCATGTCCTAATCAGAAATAATGAGCTGCACCAGCTCTGGACAGTTGAATACGCCCTGAAAATAATTCCGCCACAGATCTTTAAGATCTTCTCCATCTGTTACCAGATTATCTTCGTTGCAGAGAAGCAATTCTGCGGTAGGTCGGTATCCCCTCCCAACAGCACGGACCTCTTGGTAGAATTTCTGCTACTCATTAGCTCGTATCCATATTTCCATTTCTTTTATTCTGTTTTCCAGCTGTTTCCTTCTCTCGTGGTTTTTTTCGCCAGTCGTCCGAGGTCTTCGTAGTTCTGTTTCCGCCTAGGATCCTGTTCTGGGAGAATACGATGCGTTTTTACATCTCCGACTATTTTCTCCCACTCGCCTGTCCACTTCTTTTTCTTTCTCCGTTTCTTACTGCCTGTAGTCTTTAAACCCACTTCTTCCACATCCATTTCCTCTATCTTCAATCTGCTATAATTGTTCCTGCTTTCCAATTGGAACTGGACATTAGTTACTTGGTCTCCAAGTTATTCCGCGTCGAGTAGTTCTTCTCTGTCTACTTTCACCCTCTTCTTGGTGTTTATTTTGACTTCCATTTTGATTCTTTGTATATAGTGATCACTATCATAATCGCCCCCCCCCCCCAAACATCCTCAATGGTGTTCTTGTGCCGATCGCCTATTAGGATATGGTCAGTCTAGTTCAGAATCCAACCGTTGGGGGACCTCCACGTTTCCTTATAGATATCCTGGTCCTGGTCCTTTTAATTATGAGGGACATCAGCGATGCGAAAGTGATCAATCTTCAGCCATTGTCGTTGGACACTGTGTTTGCAGTGTCATCCGATTGTGGGTACGAAAGCCTCTTCCTCCTCAATTTGCGTATTCAAATCACCGAGGAGTAGTAACTACCCAAAAGGTCATGCACTGTTCCTAGGTCCTCGTAAAGACTGTCTCTTCCTGCGTCACTAGATGTTTCATGTTGATGCATACCTAATAATGATTGATGGACAGATTCGAGACAGCATCGAAGCAGGTAACGCTTTCTAGCAGGCAGTTCCGGATGAGGAAGCCAGTTTCGTCCACATGGTACCCGGTGTCGGAGCCGCCATGGAGAAGAGTAGCTGTTATCCATGTTACATTCGCCTTGTCACTATCTAACTTCCTGTAACGCCGCTATCCTTATACCACAGGTCTCCAGTTCTCGCAGGATCTTGTGACCCGTCCCTGACGTATATAGACTCCGCACATTCCATGAGGTTAATCGGATATCCGGTGTTCATTACCAATGTTCGCCATGTTTGGGATCGGATCGCTTATCTCTTAGTCGGTTTCTTAACACAGATATATATATATATATATAAAATATAAGAAATATATATATAATAATAAAGAACATATACATATATATATATATATATATAATATATATATATATGTATAATAAACTCTGTATATAAATATATATGTATATATATATATATGTTAGTAATTTTAATGTGACATTGAAGTATGCGCCACCATTAGTACACTGCTGACCTTCTTGACCTTTTAGTGTTACCATGTAATTAATATTTTTGTAGACTGTCCGATAAAATTAAATTTATATAGAAATTTAGTATAATTTTTTTTTTATTAAACGAAGCGAAGAGACGAGTGTGACGATCACCTGACATTAAGTGATACGTCTGTCCATAGCAACGTGGGGTTAGTTGAAATGGTATACACTGCACCCCATTGTACTCGTCTTCAGACAGAATATATTGAGTCTCGTTATCTCAGTAATTACAATAGCTACAGCGCCCTTCGAACCGGAACACACATAGGTTATAACAACGGAAACGTTTTTGTTTTTTGGTTTAACGTGGGGGAAATGATTGCGCATACCCGTCCTCGCGGGGGCAAGAACAGGTTATGTCGGACTTGCACCGACTAAAACCCTACGATGTTCCGTCTCGTCGAATTACAGCAAGGTCACGGGAACGCTGTCGCACATATCCGCGACCCCACCTGCGCTGGCTGCATAACACAGCCTCAGCTGAGGAGGGAGGGAAAGACTCTCACTTTCCACCTCTGTGGGGGCATGCCGCAACACACAGCGCGCCCCCTCCTCGGCCTGTTATAGTCGCGCGGGCAACGGATTCCCCCGAACCCGTCACCCAGAGGCTATAAGAGCCAAGAGAGAAAACTCTTCCAACTCCCTGTGGTGGATCGGATCTTGGGAATGCCGCCACCCGTTATACGGCCGCGGAGGGTAGAGAGAGCGGCGTATTGCAATACCGACACTCCTTTTCCCCAGCGGCCCCACCGCTGCAGCATCATCAGAGTTTATTCCCTCCGCGCCTATATAAAGCCGCTCCTGCAGCCCACCAGCACGCATACGAGGTGAGCTCACGGCGCCCCGGAGCTCTAACCTGGAACGGCTGCATCGGGCCGGCCTTACGCTTTGGCCGACCGGATAGGCTCCTCTTCGCTTCACCGTGGACGACCCAGCCACGACTACTAAGCCCCTCCGCCAGGATAAGGCGGGAACACCTGTTGAGGGGTACAACGAAGGCCTACCACCAGTTTCCTCGCTTCCTAAACTAACAAACATTATACAGCCAATTTAAAAAGTAAATTACGAAATATATTAAACAAGTTAATGATGCTAATGAAAACGAGGAGACACTTAATATTGCGTGTTTTAAAAAAATAACAACTCATTCTGTATAACTATATGTGACATCTTAACCGCAATGGGGTCAAAGGTTAACGGCAGAAAGGTTAAAGGTTACGGAATTTTAAATGGATACTGTATATACAAGGAAGAGGTTTTACAATATTATAATAGATAATGTATGGATTAGTTTTTTATTTTTTTGAGTGCTATGTCCAGCAGTGGACTTCTGTCGGTTGATGATGATGACGATGATGACCATGCGGAACCACTCTTCGCTTTAAGCCACAAGCTTCGTTGTAACTGTAGCTACAGCGCCCTTCGAACCGTTGCACAGCATACTTCAGCTCGTATTTCTGCCGCCAAATAGTATTGTGCTAACATTACTGTGTTCCGATTTGAAGGGCGCTGTAACTAGTGTAATTACTACGGCAACGAGATAATCTTATGTCTTAATACAAGCACAATATGTTGTAGTGTATATCGTTGTAAGTACTTCACATCGTTTCAATTTTAATGGCGCTGCAGCTAGTTTAATTACTGCGGTAATTAGACTTAACATGTCTCAAAGCGAGTAAAATGTAATGCAGTGTATACTATCCTAACTACCTGCCACGGTATGAGCGGGTGTCACTTAACATCAGGTGATCGTCCCGCTCGTCTCGCCGTGTCTCATCATGTCTACCGCAAGTTGTGAGTAATATCTTAACCATTTATTATCTTTCTTACTGGAGGATAGTCTAATACTAGTTACTATCAATAAGATTATTACTATAATAAAGGTTATATATATATATATATATATTATTATCGTAACCTAACGTAACCTAACCAGCGCGGGGGAAAATAAAAGGTGAAGAAGCAAAAAATATTAGGTAGAAACAAAGAAGGATAAAGAACAGAGAAGGAAGATGATGAAGAAAGAAGGGAAAATGCTACAGTGTATGACTTTGTTTCAGGTTCCCCCTCCCCCCTCTTCAGAAGGCGTCTTCACTCTAAGAGGATGGATGGAAGAAGGGAATAGAATAGAGAATGATTGAGATAAGAAATGTGTGTAAGATAGATATAGATAGTATAGGATGAAAGATGAAAGGATAAATGATGAATAAGCAAGGAAATCAGAAAAATAATGACTGATGTTAAGTGAATAAAAGTAAAAGACCTTGACCCAAAACACACAGGGGGGACGATTTAAAAAAAAAAAAAAAACCTTAACCAGCGCCATCTTTTGTTTGTGCGCGAAATTTTAAAATGGAACTCGAATTTGGCGCGCATGACATTCTAACCCAATTTATCTTCTATATATATATATATATATATAATGAAAATAGGTTACATTTTGTTCGTCAATCACGTGAAAACGAGTGAACGTATCATCACGGGAACACGAGCATTCGAAGCGGAACGATCTGTAGATGGTTATAGGATGTTTATTTTTTCAATTCCATAGATCCGTCATAGTTTTATTTCTAATTTACTTACACGAATAACTATACAAAATGGCGCAAAATCGAAGCAAGTATTTAAAATAATATACGTGTTCCAAATTCAAAATAGATTAAAGAGTTGAAAAAAAAAAGTTTTCATGTAACAGTGTTTATGGCCAGAGAGATATAGCAGTTGTTATATCATAGATGATGGTAAGTTCCAAAACTACCTGTGTAGATATCACCGTGTTGTAAATCTTCACCATCACCTCTACTGATGGTAGGTCTTTGCAGCCGAAGACTGTCTTGGAAGATATTAAGGCATCTTTTAATAATATGAAATAAATATTTATACGTATTTCAATTATTTGTTTGTTTAAACCATCACCATCAGCCGATGGACGTCCACTGCTGGACAAGACCTTTACCAAAGATTCCCCGGAGTAGAGATTTCGGCGATTTCTCACCACGCTATCCCAATGATGGTTGGTGGGAGCCAGCCAGGTCCTCGTCTGTTAATGAGCAGGCTGCACCACGAGCTGGTGAGGTTAGCTTGGATATATGGAAGTGTTTTTTTAATGAGTAAAAATAATTTTTATTCGTGTGCAGATGTTAACGGCTGCGGCGGCGGTGGGACAGGAAGTGGAGAGGATCATCAGGAACGACTTCGACGGGCCCCACGCCGACGGCTCCTACCGATGGGCGATACAAACCGGTGCGTTTAATGATCACGGCTTGAAGGGCGCTGTGTAAACATCTTAACAAATTACTTTCTTCTATTAAAATGACGAGACGACCGGGACGGTCACCTGATGGTAAGTGATACGCCTGCTCATAACATACCTCTAATTAGGATGGTATACACTGCACCACATTGTGCTAGTCGCTTTGAGACATAAGATGTATAATCTCGTTACTCTAGTAATTTCACTAGTTACAGCGCCTTTGAAACCGGAACACAGCAATATATGCACAGTTAATCGGTAATAGGTATTACGGTGGTATCTACCTTGACGCTCTGTAACAAGATACCTAGCACCAGGAGACACACAGCAGTAATGGTAATTAGGATCATATACATTACCACATATTTAGCTTGTTGAGTTTTCGTACATCAGCTGCAGCGTCCTTCAAACCTGAATACAGTGATGTTTGCACACTACTGGTTGGTGGCGGAAACGGAGGAATAGCGATCTTTAAAATTGTATTTGCAGAGGGCGGCATATACCACGAGCAGCGAGGGTCGCTGCAGCAGACAGCCGCCGAGGCGCCCAGCCTGGTGGTGGAGGGCCAGTACCAGTACACGGCGCCCGACGGCCAGGTGCGCCGCAGTGTAGTTCCGGCGACAACGTGTTAGATATGCCTTACGCGGAGCAGGATCTGATGGTTGCAACTTGCAAAGCAAGCCGTTAACTGATCAGCCTTAGACGAGGATGGGACGAGATGGCAAACATTTGCTATATAGAGATAGAGAGAAAGGTAGATGGAGAGAGAGAGATATAAGTAGAGTAGATATATAGAGATGGATACGTAAGGAAAGATTAGCAGAGTGAGAGAGGTTGACAGAGAGATTTACTGACAGAAATTGATAGAGAAAGATTGACGAGAGAGAAATATTGATAAAGAGAGAGAGAAAAATATACTAACAGAAATAAATAAGATTGGGAGAGATATGCATAAAGTAGTCCCACTTTTAGAAGACATATCTATACTATATCTCCATAGAGAGATAGAGATAGGGAAAAAGTGTTACCAGACCAATATCAGCCGTCAGCCAGCACTTCAAATCGTGTTCCAGGTAATCAACGTGCTGTACAAGGCGGACGCGAACGGCTTCCGCGCGGAGGGCGAGCACATCCCCACCCCGCCGCCCGCGACACGCCGCGCGCTGGACTACCTGGCCACACCGCCGCGTAACCACCAGTAGCTCACCACCAGACATACCACAGATGGCGCCGCAGTCGCTTCTATACCACACGACTTCGCCTGATGGTGTCTGTTGCCACATACCGTCTAGGCACCGCCGCGGCACTGTGCAAACATTACCGTGTAATTACTGTGGTAACGAGGTGCAGTGTGTTCACAGTATCACTTACCATCAGGTGAACGTTCCACTCGCTCACGTCTCTACGTTGGAAATTAAAGCATGAGCATATTAGCGACACTTAGAATCGTATACACTACAACCCTGAAGTTCTATTGTCGATAGAATCTTTTTTATAACCGGGACGTTCACTCGATAGTAAGTGATAACCCCCGCCCACAATAAAGTAGCGCTAGTTAGAATAGCATACACAGCATATTGCCCACATAGCCTTAAGACGTTAAGTTTCGTTACTCCAGTAATTACACTAGGCTGCAACGCACTACAAACCGGAACACAGTAATTTACACACTACTGTTTGTCGATTGCGATAGGAGCTGCAGTGGTACCTAGGTCTGCAGCAAAGGACCTACCACCAGTACAAATACTGATCATGACGGACTGCTGAGGCCACAAGATGGAGCGACGGCATGGTGAAGGGCGTGGAGATATTTAGGAAAGACCTACGTCCAGTAGTGGGCATTAATCAGCTGATGGTATATCAGAGAGATAAATTAATCAGAAATACAAGCTGCCTCCTCCACCATACATTCAGTCATTAATAGTTAATAAGAATTTATTTTTGTTATTTGTTTTTTTTTATAATAATACTTAAAAAAAAAATTCTTTTTATTTATTGGAAAATATGTAAAACCTTTTTAATCCGCTTTATTCATTGGTGATATACTGTTGCTGGTGACCGTCTATGTACCACCTCAGCTTCAGGCTGTGGTGTGCAAACATTACCGTGTGTATTGAACGGCGCTGTAGCTAATGAAAGGTAAGGACAAGAACAATAGTAGTGTAAACATTCTAATTAGCAACACATTGCAGGCGTATCACTTACCATCATCATCATCAGCCCATAGGCTATCGCATTTAGTGGCTTTCCGCAACCTTCGTTTGTAAGGGTTCCTGTGGTGGGCCATTTCCCACCATTCTGGCCAAGTGCAGGTTGGTACGAGCCAGCTCTTCGTTTGTTGATTAACAGACTATACCACAAGCAGGAGAGGTTCACGTGGGTCCCGTGAGTTGTTCTCCGGGACCCCTTACACCCCCACTTATCATCAGATTCGTCTAATAAAGTAAAATAGATACTCCGCCGACGCCAACGTTCAGCAGTGGGCGTCAATGACTAAACCGTTGAAATAAAAAAAGCCGGTTCAGGTGTTTATAGTAAAATTTAATTAAAAAAACAAAAAAAAAAACAATACAAAAGTGCGAAACTAAACTGAAAACTATACATCACAAAAAAAAAAACAATTTTGGCATGTCAAGTAATTTTAATATTTACAAAATTATTTACACGTTCCTTTTTACAAACTGTACATTGAATATTTAATATACATATATATATATATACAAAATAACACAAAACAACCAATCCTTCGATATGTTAGGAACCAGATATTGTCATCAACATATATATATGATACAAATAAAACATTTTCTCATAAATTCTTACTATAGATATATTCCTTAATAGTTTGTTATAATTTCTAACATATTAAAAAAAAACAATGAAGTATATTTGAAGACAGTAAGGGAGCGCAAGTGACGTATACTACTCTATTACGTCACCGGTACAACAAAATGGCGGACGACGTTTACTTTTCAAAATACTCCAATATGAATGAAGCTGTTAGTCGGCAAAAAGACTAACAGCATAAACATAATCGTATATATTAAAAAAAAACTCGAATACATTTATTTACATATCTATGTTAAATAATAAATTTTAGTTTGAGAATAAAACGCATTATCTATGTTTATATCAAGCAATCATTTTTTTTAGTCGCAAATTAAAATCTAAACGACAGTTTTAGAAAAAATGTGAATTATAAATATTTTCTTTGTATTTCCATGCAATTAAAATTTATTTTCGAAATCTTTGTTACTAAACATATATCATAGGCCACAGATTATATATATATAAATATATATACGCAATTCAACATTTGCCTACCTATAGTCTGTATCAGTCGATAAAAATTATTACAGATTCTATGTATCATTAATAAATCAAAATGATTTTTCTATTAATATCAAAAATATTATTTTTTAACAATGACACAGATAAAAAAAAACTAAAGAATAATCAAGTGTCGTATAACAAAAATGCTTTTGTCTATAATTAACGGAGCAATTAAAAAGTAGACCAGCTGATTCCATCACAAAGCCTTTTATCATAAATGAAATCTCCATACAAAAATTCTATTGGGTTAATGATAATACTAGGCTTAATATATTTCACCATCACATCACCACTTACCACCAGCTGCAATTTCAGCAGTGAACTAATTAATAATAAAAACAACTATGTAATCCACTATTAATACCTTATTAGGTTATTAACGAGAAATCTTTCACTACGCAATAAATCTACCATTGATTTGTCCAACATTTGATCAAATGTTCAACAAACAAATGTAACTGTTGACGTTTTAGAGAAAACATCGTCAAATGTTTGTAATGGCACATCACTCGGTTTTAAAGCTCTTAATCATATGGAGGACAGGGATGGCAAACGTTTGGTTACACAATGGAATAAAAAAAATATATTCTGTGATAAACTTAGTAAGTTATAGTAGTGTATAGGCTTAACTGAAATAGTAGTGTGGAAACATCACTGTGTTCCGGTTTGACGGACCAATAGATATTATTGGTGGTAGGTCTCTGTTGCTAAAGAAAGTCTAGGTAGGTACCACCGCGGCGTCCGTTATAGCCGACGAACAGGACTGCAAATATCACTGTATTCCGGTTTGAGAGGCGTTACTGGGGGGTAAAGAGACTCGTCATCTTATGTCTTACACGACGAGCGCTATGTGGTGTAGTGTATATCATCTTGACTAACGCCTTGTTACAGACGAGCGTGTCACTTACCATCAGGTGAACCATCCCGCTCGGCTCGTCGTTTAATTGCAATAAAAAGTATTTTTATGATTTTTTTTTTTTTAAATAATTTGATATTTATCCACAGTGTTTAAACTTTCGCATGTGGCTCCGGAATCGAACCGAGCACCTCCTCGTTAGGAAGCCTGTTGACAGATCACCTAAGAGTTTAAAGGTTTGCCATCCCTGGATTACAATTATGATTATTAAATATCAATACCCAGTATATCTGTTAGTTCACCAATAAAAACACTATTCTATATAATGTCTTATATCATACCTAATATATATACACTACATCCGTCGACATCAGCAAGCAGGCACTTCCACCGCCATGCCACTGAGGCTCGGCCGCTCCATAATTTTATTTTTTATCATTTTCATCTATTTATAAAAATAAGCACATAATTACTACGTCACCATTTTTTTTTGGGTTTTTCCAAAAGTTTTTTTTTTATTTATTTACACAAAGCGTTAACCCGTTCGAGGTACCACCGCGTGCTGTGAAACATTCTTCATGTCACGAGCTGATCATCCCGAGGCCTACTATATCTATCTCGCTCTTTCATAGGGATGTAACCGGAGACAACCGCCACTGATTACAGACGGAGCGTTAATGAGCTGACACACACTTTTATTATTTGCGTGTCGTCACAATCTTGAAATGTTTTCTCTCCGTCTTTCTTCCATATTTGGAGAAAGACTTCCGATAATCTAAGCAGAACTCGAACGGGTTAAAATTATACACAATTGTATGAAATTATTAATAACTATAAATTATTTGAATATCATCAACGTCTCTATTAAATTCATTTTCGTTTTAAGACTACAGATTAAATATGTATATTACAAAACTATAAAATGTTTACGACTATTCAAATGTGAGATGTACGCAGTAGTGTGCTTGAAATAAAAATGGCGGGAATACTTTTGGTAATGTATGTATCGACACCTGGTTAAAACGACGTAAGCGCCATTATGGTGTAAATGACTTAAATATGGGATCATTCGTCGACTGGTCGGCCGAGTGACGGCGTGACGTCATCGTCACCCGCATACAGCGCACGATAGAACGTCCATATATACAACTTTTGCAAACTCAACTCTATACCTTTAAAGTTAAAGCTCAAATTCGCTTGGAGTCAATTCTATATACAGAGCCGGCGTCGCGCCGCGGTACACTCGTCTATATAAAGCGCTTATTTAAATGAACTCTATGTTATAGGAGATACAGTACAAATTTGTTCGATTAAAAAATTTTAACTCTATTACCCGACTAAGTGCACGTCGCCGTCGCGCCGTCAGTACGTGCACGTTACGACTGTTTAATTTAACCGTGTAACAATCCCGCCAGTCGCGTCGCTACTTTAGTTGTACGTTAACAGTTCTATCGAATATTATATTTAAATTTGTGAAATTCGCAAATAACAATATATATTTTCTTTTTTTTTTAACAATAACGTGTGAAAATCCGATAGAATTCAGAAATTCCTCCAATATTTATTTTAATAATGCTAGAAATGTTTATGTGCTGTACTGCACAAAAGGTATTAGAGGTGTCGATATATGAAAACATCGAATCGCTTATGACTTGGCAGTACGGACTTTAATCCTTTGCCTTACTCAATAAAAAAAAATGGGAACATTTGAATAAAGAATGACACTTACTACATTTATGATCGTATGTACATATGAAAAATATATTCAGAAATCAATCTGATGTGTTCGATTTGAAATTAGTATAAGCATGTTTTTTTTTTTTAAATTCAACAGCGATGGAACGAACCGACGTTCTGCCTTTATTAATTATAATTAAATAACGATACAGTTACGGTAGGGATTGTTCTGATATTGTTGGTGTAGGTCGGAGTCTAATGCTGGATGTAGGCCTCCACCAAAGGTCGCCACATCGATCGACCTCACCAGGTCGTCGGACCATCGGCTGGAGGGTCTGCCAACACTACGCGATCGCTATTCGAGGACCTTGATGCCCCATCGGTGGTCAGTCCTTCGAGCTATGAGTCCTGCCCATTGCCTATATATGGATATATATATATATATTTATATCATCACTGGGATGAGGAACCTTGACTCTTTATCTGAAGGCGAAGAGCACTATATGGTGCAGTGTTTATGATTCTAACTAGCGCTACATTTTTCTGGGCAGGTGTGACGTTTACCATCAGCTCAACGTTCCACTCTAGAAGCTTCTTTTTAGATATGATACGCGAAAGACCATCTGACCGTTTGATCATTGATCGTTTTCGAGAGCGTTATGGATGGAACTATATCTCGAAACGGCGAGCGTAATGTGGTGCAGTGTACGTCGTCCTAACTGATGCTGCATGGTGATCGTCAGGTTCGCTCAGTCGCTTAGTGGATTGAACATTACAACCGCGTGGATGTACTGGTTAGTTGTGAGAACCCGCTTTTTTATGAGTCGGTTAAGACCAGCTTCCCTATATACCTCAATCTACGCTCTATTAGTTATGGTATCACATACTGGTGTTACAGTCTGAACCCGCGCAGCTTGTTCAGCCTCCTCTCCAGGTCGTCCGCGTCGGCCTCCTCGTGCTTCGTCGGCCACGGCTCGGGCTTCTTCCTCTCGCCGCCGGGCGCCATCTGGAAGTTGCCGCCGGTCTTGCCCGGGCTCTCCGTACTGCGAGAACAGTGAGGTATAAACAAACACCAGCCGGAGCCTCGCGTGCGAAGCGACACGTGGACAAATGTTTAACGTTGAACACGTCGCACGTCGCACGCATGCGCGGCGCGGCGCGGCAGTGGAAACATTGTGTTCTGATTCATTTGTGAGGTGATTAGATGGTTACCCTTATGTGGCGGTAAACGGTGAGTGAAAGGGGGTCAAGAGAGGATAAGGGAGAGCGAAAGACAGACAGATAAAAATGGGGAGCTGAAGACAGGAGAGACGGAGATAAAGATAGAAGAGAGAAAAGAGAGAGAGAGAGAGAGAGAGAGAGATGAGACAGAGGCGAGAGAGAGAGGAGACATAGGCGAGAGAGAGGAGACGAAGGCGAGAGAGAGAAGAGACAGAGGCGAGAGAGAGGAGGTGAGCGTAAGATAAAAGTTTGAAACGGTTTGAAGGGCGTTGTGGCCAGTAACTAGCGAAACTTAGAATTTTTTAAATATAACAAACATAATGCGGCGTTATGTAAACATTCTAGCTTAATTATTTAAATTAGACTATCTTTTATTATAGCGATTAGCCGAGCGGGACGTTCACTTGATATTAAGTGATACGCCCGTCCATGACAACGTGGCGCTAGGTAGGATGGTATACACTGCACCGCATTGCGCTCATCGCCCTGCGACATAAGATGTCAAGTCTGGTTCCTCCAGCAACTCCTCTAGTTACAGCGCCCTTCAAACCGTCTTCGCTCACCTCTCTCCTGCCCCACAGCAACAGGCACTGCAGTGGTACCTACCTAGGTCTTCGCTGGCAAAAGACCTACCACCAGGAGACGCTAGCACTTAACTCCGAATCGTCGCAACACATTTTGCTTTTTCAGTTTTCATTTATTAGCGCCCTTCAAACCCGAACACAATGTTAGCATCACTACTGGCTGGTGGCTCTCTTTACTATTTGCAGAGGTCGGTGTATACCATGAGCAGCGAGGGTCGCTGCAGCAGAGCAGCATCTCTATAGCGTGAGACCCGCCTACATCTGCTGCCAAATCGTAGTGCGCAAACATTACAGTGATCCGGTTTGAATGGTGCTGTAGCTAGTATAACTACTGGTATTACAAGATTGAACTGGTGTGACGAGGGTAATGTGGCGCAGTGTACCGCAGGAGTACTAAGGTCATCGACGTGGTCTAAAGGATTGGTAGCCTCGAGCGGCAATGGGTGGGACACATGGCTCGAAGGACTGACAGCTGATGGAGCAGCAAGGTCCTCGAATGGCGACAGCGGTGTCTCGTCACCAGCTGGTACAATGACCTGGTGAAGGTTGCGGGTAGCAGCTGGATGCGTGGATGTGATCTTTGGGGCATGTCCAGCAGTGAACGTCTATCGACTGATAATGATGATGATGACTTCCAGTACTACATTCGGTTACTATAAGGGTGTCGTGATCCGGTTTGAAGGGCGCTGCAGCTAATGAAGTTTGGACCGTTGTATCTGTTATTGGTGGGAAGTCAGAGCTTCACCAGCTCGCTTTCGGCCAGCGTGGTGGGGAACGGGTTAACTCCACATGAACTGTTAAGAATGTGGGGTTCTTTGGTGGAGGCCCATGTCCAGCAGTGGCCACGTCTACCGGCTGATGATGGTGTTTGATATCAGACCTTATGTACTCCGTACTGGCGGCAAGGTCCGCGCTGCACCCGTCCCGGTTGTTGTACAGCCAGACACCTTGGACTGCCATCTTGTGGTCGCGCACTTGGAAGTCTGTGCTGTAGAGACGCGGCGGGCTCGTGAAGTCCACTTGCAGCGGTTGACCTGGAATGTTTTTTTTTTAAAAAAAACCTAAATATTAGTACTTCTACTAACGAGATCGGTATATTAAGATGCTTGTGTAGTTGTCAACAAGTCGCTAGTTAAAAGAATGCGTTCCGGTTTGAAGGGCGCTGTAGCTAGTACTGATGGTAGGTGACTGTTGCTACAGACCGTCTAGGTACCACTGCAGCGCCTGTTGCAGCCGACGGACTGTACTGTGCGAACATTGCTGTGTTCCGGTTTGAAGGGCGCTGTAGCTATTACTGGTGGTAGTGTCTCTGTTGCTGCAGACCGTTTAGGTAGATACCACCGCAGCGCCTATTGCAGCCGATGGACAGTACTGTGCGAACATTGCTGTAATCCGGTTTGAAGGGCGCTGTAGCCATCACTGGTGGTAGTGCTCTGTTGCCGGAGACCGTCTAGGTAGGTACCACCGCAGCGCCTATTGCAGCCGGTACAGTGCGAACATTACTGTATTCCGGTTTGAAGGGCGCTCGGTAAAATGTTGCAGTGTATACAATCCTAACTAGCGGCTTATAAGCAGTATCACTTACCATCAGGTGAACGTATCGTCGGTCGTTAAAATAATCAAGTTGCTTAAGATGTTTACACTGCACTCGTCTTTATATGTAATAAGTCTTACTAATTAACAAATTATAAATCTTACTATAATATTACTACAGTTAGAATGTTTACTGCCTCATGAGTAATCTTTACTGAGTAGATCAACTGTCTAGTGTTAGCCTCGGAGAGCTCACACCTGGTTCTGTTCTGGAGACATGTGCTATCAAATTTGTTTGATGATATTTTCCGTTCAACTACCAACCAGTTTAATGAGAGCCGCAGCATTCTCAGGGCATGAGCTCGAGTAGTTGATTACCAGCTGCAGCATCTTATGGACAGCGACTGCCAGTAGATTTGGAAACTGTTAGATTGAGATGTATTTATATTCTGCAATTTACCTGGATGTAGCCTGTCATCCATCCTTATCTCGCCGAAGCCCTCGCTGAGCCTCTTCAGGCTAGCGTCCACGCTGACCTCCGACCAGGTCTCGTCGGGGCGGAGGCAGCTGCCGTGCGGCGGGTACCACGGCTTCGAAGGCTTCTCCGCTTGCAGAGATTTCGATGTATCTGACGGCGATATTAATTTTTTTATTTTTTATTTATATAGGAATCAATTTGGATGTTCACAGACTGCCCACACTGCGTTCCCACCGCTGGGACACATCCGGAGCTGGATTCATCATTGAGATGGTAACGAACAGATCCACACGGGTTCAATTGACTAGGAGATACATGGCAAGACATGAGCGGGTACGAGCGTGGTACGTTCGAAGCGAAAAAGGAAGCCGAGAGTAGATGGAGTAAGAGAGCAAGATAAATAGAGCACGAGATCGAGAGAAATAGATATAGTGAAAGGAAGAGCAAGATACTATGAGAAAGAGAAAAAAGCATGGGAAAAGAGAAAGGAAGAGAATGAGATAGATAATATGAGAGGAAAAAGAGAAAGAGAAACGGATAAAAAGCGAGAAAAGAGGAGAGTGAGTGAGA
Source organism: Ornithoptera priamus (assembly GCA_029034505.1). Lineage (NCBI taxonomy): Eukaryota > Metazoa > Arthropoda > Insecta > Lepidoptera > Papilionidae > Ornithoptera > Ornithoptera priamus. The sequence goes on from JARDWD010000697.1 coordinate 54,469, forward strand.
GTGAGAGAGGGAGTGAGAGGGGGAGAGGGAGGGGGAGAGGGAAAGGAGAGAGAGAAAAGGAGAGAGGGAGCGATAGATAGGGAGAGGGAGCGATAGATAGGAAGAGAGGGAGAGATAGAGATAGTAAGAGAGAGGAGAGAGAGAAAAGGAGAGCCATAGAAGTGGGGGGAGAGAGATAGAAGAGAAGACAGGGAGTAAACTATGGCTAATGTCTCACCGTTAGTCTCCGAACACATCTCGGCAACTGGAACTGGCCCCGAGGGTCGGTCTGACTTCTTCGACGTGGTGTCATCCAGACTGAGCTTGTTCAGTTCCGCGAGCATCCGTTCCTCGCCGTCGAACACGAAGTCCCGCTCGGACTCCTTCCTCTTAGACGGTTGCTCTGCTGGCGGCGACGGTGCGACCTTTACTGGAACTGAAGGACACAAATGAGTGCACGGGTCTGAACCGGGAAGAGCACCTTCGGCCTATAGGAGGCCCACGGGTGGGCATGGGCCATGAAGGTTCCTACAATGATGGTTATCAGAAGATGACCTCATCAGACAACCCTAGAGGCGCGGATTCGATTCCAACTCATTTCCGACATCCGCCCTCTCACGCTTGGTCCGTGTTAGTCCAGCAGTGGGAAGATTACGTGGGCTGTTAACGTTAATTGTAAATGATCTCCTATTCTAGGTGCTCCTCCTCGTTATTGTAGGCTCCATTACTTTGTATGTAATAAAATTACCATGGTAACGGGACTATATATATATATGTACCGACGAGACGTTCACCTGATGATAAGTGATCACTGCCTATAACGTGGCGTAAGTTAGGATGGTTTACACTGCAGCAAATTTCACTGATCGCCTTGACGCATAGGAAGTGTTGCTACCACAGTAATAACAGTAACTACAGCGCCCTTCGAACCGAAACACGGTACTGTGTGTCGGCTGCAATAGGCGGCGCGGTGGTACCTACCTAGATGGTCTGCAGCAACAGAGACACTACCACCAGTGATAGCTACAGCGCCCTTCAAACCGGATCACGGTAATGTCTGCACAGTACTGTGTGCCGGCTGCAATAGGCGCTGCGGTGGTACCTACCTAGACGGTCTGCGGCAACAGAGACACTACCACCAGTGATAGCTGCAGCGCCCTTCAAACCGGATCACGGTAATGTCTGCACAGTACTGTGTGTCGGCTGCAATAGGCGCTGCGGTGGTACCTACCTAGACGGTCTGCAGCAACAGAGACACTACCACCAGTGATAGCTACAGCGCCCTTCAAACCGGATCACGGTAATGTCCGCACAGTACTGTGTGTCGGCTGCAATAGGCGCTGCGGTGGTACCTACCTAGACGGTCTGCAGCAACAGAGACACTACCACCAGTGATAGCTGCAGCGCCCTTCAAACCGGATCACGGTAATGTCTGCACAGTACTGTGTGTCGGCTGCAATAGGCGCTGCGGTGGTACCTACCTAGACGGTCTGCAGCAACAGAGACACTACCACCAGTGATAGCTACAGCGCCCTTCAAACCGGATCACGGTAATGTCTGCACAGTACTGTGTGTCGGCTGCAATAGGCGCTGCAGTGTTACCTAGACGGTCTGCAGCAACAGAGACACTACCACCAGTGATAGCTACAGCGCCCTTCAAACCGGATCACGGTAATGTCTGCACAGTACTGTGTGTCGGCTGCAATAGGCGCTGCGGTGGTACCTACCTAGACGGTCTGCAGCAACAGAGACACTACCACCAGTGATAGCTACAGCGCCCTTCAAACCGGATCACGGTAATGTCTGCACAGTACTGTGTGTCGGCTGCAATAGGCGCTGCGCTGGTACCTACCTAGACGGTCTCCGGCAAGCTCGCTGGCTCAGTGATCAGAGTGTGCCGCCTTCACTCCGAAGGTCGCGGGTTCGGATCCCGTCATGCACCGATGACCGATATGCAAGTTGTGTACATTTACGAACTTCAGTCACAACAGCGACATGCAAACGGTGATGGAGACCATCGCGAGGATACCACCACATGAATTGGAATTTATTCTAAGGTGTGGAGTCACCAGTCCGCGTGGTGACTACGGCCCATCGCCTTCACATTGAGGGTGGGCATCAGTCCCAACAGTGGGGACGTAAACTGTCTGTTGTAAAGACCTATCATCAGTATGCCTCAACACGAGCACAATGTGATGCAGTGTAAACACCCCAACTACCGCCGCCTTGTTATGGGAGTATTTTACCACCAGGTCAGGTCCTTGACCATCTTGTTACTTCGAATAAAAAAAAAAAAATTGGAGTAATTCACCATGTAGTACATGCATGGTCACAATTGTTACCGTGTTCCGGTTTGAAGGGCGCGGTACTTACGAAACGAAGGATCTTCTCACCTTTGATACTTGAATTCCTCTCCTCCCTGCCAGGTGTACCACCGCCAGGCGCTGCGGGGGTGTTGAGTAGGTCCTTCAGCTCCTGCTCCAGCTCCGACACGTCCACGTCATCGATGGTCGCGCCGAGTGCCCTCTCAACCTCGTTGTAAGTTTCTAGCACCTGCCGCCAATAACACCAGTTAGGATGGTATACACTGCACCACTGATTAATTTAAGCAGTAATTTTATTAGCTACAGCGCCCTTCAAACCGGAACAATGTAATTGTCGCTTTGAGTGACTATACTTAACATGCTGTCTGATGAGCACAATGTGGTGAAGTGTATATCATACTAGTGCTGTTTTGGACGCGTATCACTTACCATCAGGTGAACGTTTCACCATTTAAAAAAAAAAACAGCGTCTTTAATAGTCGTAAGCATACGCCCATAAGAACGTGGCGATAATTAGGATGGTATACACTGCACCACATTGTCCTCCTCGCCTTGAGGTGTAAAATCTCATTACGTCAGTAATTAGCTACAGCGCCCTTCAAACCAGAACATAGTCATGTTTGCCAGCTGCAATGGCACCAAACAGAGCAGTCTCCAGCAAGAGACCTACCATCAGGAATTGGTGTGACATTGGGCTGTATGTGTACTGGATATGGTCTTCGAGTTTTTTTTTTTTAATATATATATATATAGAAAAGAGTTTACCTCTTTCAGCTCATCCATAGTATTGAAGACCGATTCCTCTTCCAAGCTGCCTTCTTTCATCGTCTGCTTCATCGCTTGGGAGCTGGTCCTAAAATCGATACAAGAATCCCCATCATCACTTCGTTCCACCTCCGTCGCAGTACTTCACCAATATGCAGTTATCACATTCCAGATGCACATGTTTAATTAGTGAGCTTCCTGAACCTGTCTGGTCAGCAGCCACCTTCGTATTCATCTGTCACCATAACAGCACAAGACGAGCGGAATGAGGAACTAAGATGTTTAAAAACATGACCACACCTGTATGTATCAACAATGACAGTGTTGGTGTCAACTTCCTTCATCTGATGAAGCAGGAGGCGGACGTTCTCCAGGGCAGCTTCGCAGCGCTGCGCACGCGTTGCTATCTTGTGCTTGCGACGTAAGTGGTTCTTGGCCTGCGGTGAGAACAAAACAGATCCATCACACATCTGTTACCAAGGTCGTTCCTGTGGTAGGTCTCTACCAGATATTGTAGGTGCAACTGAATAGTGATATGCAAAAACTACTGTGTTCAGAAGAACACAGCATCCTTCTAAGAATAGAAGGATGCTGTAGCCAACCTCACTTGTATCTATCGCTGGTCTTAAATTCCAGGTTGAATACTCACAGCTAGTTTATTGCCGAGTTTCATGGCAGCTCTTGCGTCTGTGTCGGCTGCATTTAGCTCTTTACCTAATCGCTCCATGTCAGCCTCGAGCTTAGCTTCAGCTGAAATTAGCTTCACGAGGGCTTCATCAGATTCTGTCACTGCTGTAGCCTTTTTGTTGGGCTCCGCTAGAACAAGTTTTATTTAACTATTATACATGGTGACAGCTCATGACAAACTATAAGGACCTTTAGCTGGACAGTCTTTGGCGACTGTTAACCAGAAAATTGATATCACTAATAAGATCACCGGGTAAATTGATTGAACGGGGTGGTTACTGGTGGTTACTGCAACTTCTTGTTCTTCTTCCTCCTGCCCTTTTCCCATTCTACGCAGGCTGGGCACAATATGTACTTCTCTTCCGCATCTCTCTAATAATGGTTAATGCAACTGGGGGTGGAGAGACTCGCGTCCGCAGGAATTACCTTCACAACCCTGCACCTGCTCCCTGGGTGGTGCTAAACGAGTCTCAACGCCGAGTATCAGGCGGCGGATGTGAATACCTGACTCTGGCTCTGCCAGATGGTTACAGTGGCCGAGAGGATTAAATTCCCTTTTAAAGACTGGTGCGGAAAGGATGGGGACACTACTGCAATTATTTTTCCCAAGAAAACTATGGTGTTATGTCAGACAATCGAATGAGTTTGTCGGACCACCCTGTTGACGCCCGGCGCCAGGTCTGAAATGAAATGGTGGCCAGGGCAATGCACCATAGTCACGTCCCTCAGTCATGAGGTTACGACAAAGATCAAGCAGAAGAAGACACTATTAACATCATAACTATCATGTTTGTTTTGGATGACGGCAACAGTCTCCCTGGAAACCAGACACCACTTGCACACATATATATCGTACTTCACACTCATTAACAACAACTAAGTAATCTGGTCTGCAAGGTGAATAAAGAGTCGAGACTAACTTAACGTTAAATACAAGCATTAGTTTATTGGAAGAAATTAAAGGTCCTTACCCAGTTTGACTACATCTCCCTTTTTAACAGCTGATCCCTGCGATACTAGAAATCCAAGGACAATCTCAAATGTCTCCCGGCTTCCCTTCCACTGGCTACATTTGATAAGCTCATCAATTGTGCCGATGCGTTGCCCTTCTAGAGGAAAATTCTCTAAAAATTCTGTAGCCTGGTCCTAGAAGTAACAACGAATAACATAATCATTTCTTGGAGTGATTCTTTAAGGATCTTCGATTGTCACACTGACGGCAAGGGTACTTTTACACTTCTCTCAATAATGAGATATAAAAGAATAATAATTAAATATCTTTGTGAAAAATTTATTTATAAAGGTTTGGTAAAAAAAAAATCTTAAGACCCTACAAGAGAAACTACTTATCAGTTACCTTCACAGCATCTTCAAGAACAAATCTCTGAGTAGAATCAATGTTTGCTTTTGGTAATCCATCATTATCAAGTTGCTGCCTCGCCGGGAGGAATGACAGCATTGTAGAAACTGCAAAAACTGCAGGCCTAAATGCCATTCGTGCGCTCCAGTGGACCCAACTCTCAGGACCTTTGTGAAGTATTTGCAGATATTTTGAAATTGGTGACAAATCACCATTCCTGTAAAAGCCAATAGGGAGCAATCATATAATTTAAATTCTTCTTCAATGGTACATAGGTATGTACTTAATAAGTTACAATAAAAGTGAAACTAGTTATATGCTATTATATAATATATACAGCAATGCCTCAATATTTATACTATTTTTCAGAGAAACAGGATGAAAATATAATTTTTTTTTCATGTTAATATGAAATAATAAAAATCAATGCAATCAATAATTGTATTGCAATCCGGTAAACAAAGAATCAAAGAATTTGGCGCGATTTCAAAACCGAAAACCCGATACGATATTTCAAGGTTAAAGAGTAATATTGTCTTTAATTGGTAAGGTAGTTTATTTAGATGAAACAATACTTCCATATATTGCAATTAATTGACGTTTTAACGGATGATATACCTGAACATTTCTTCTATGACTATATCAACACATGCCGCAGTCCGTCCTTTCCTTTGAAAAGCACTTTTAACATCAGCCGCTGATACTATTGGGTCAGTTTTACAACGACACCATTGGCGCACCATATCGGACCAAAACTTCATCTTCATGTCCCAAGATTCTGGATTTACAGATTTTATCCTGAACGGCGCAAATAATGCATTCATGCGAATGTCGTCTGTCCAGCACTGCGGAAGCTTATCGCTTGGTAGTTCCGTGTCTGGTAAACCCATAATGGGTTTTTATTTATTAATGTTAAACTTTTAACGAAATAAATATCGTTCGTTAGCAATTTAAAATTAAAAGTAAACTAAATAAAAAATCACGCACGACACTTAAATCCTTTTTTTGACGTATCGAAAATAATTCGATATAGAATAAACAAATGAACGTGACTACTGACACAGATAATAAGAAGCAAAAAGTTATATTTATCTCACTTAAAAATACAATTTGTATTATTGTAATAAATACAATAATAAATACGAAACACGCACGTATTTATTACAAACATCTGTTAAATTTGAGCACAATGTATAAGAGTATAATATTAACGTTTGTTATGTTTTTAAGACTCAAAGATCGTTCTCAAAAATTCTTCTATTAGTTAGCAAAATTCCGAAAATAATAAATCAGGTACATCATTTATATTGCATTATGCATACTACGATAATTAAAAGAATCGTTACGAAATAATGTACGTTTTATTTTCTTTACATAAAAATTCCGAACGCATATGAATTGTCAATTTATTCTGATAAATATATAGTCTATGTAACCTTTACAAATGTGAAACTATTCAATCGGTATCACGCCACAAAATATCGTAAATTTCTTATTATTTATCTTATTTTCCTATAACAATTTTAAATTAAGTGTCACCGAATAATCAAGAATTTATAAAAGGTAAAAATTCTTGTTTGAGTAAATGGAAAATATATTTCATAAGCAATTTTTTGTGCGTTTTAAGTGGGTTGTTATGTACGTTTTGTCCCACTTTTTGCAAGTGATTATGAAAAGAACCGTGTACTTATTATTTGCCATGTAATATACTTGTCTTTGCAATACTAATCAGCAGTGTTGATAGTGAGTAACAATATCAATAAGTCATTAATGTGTCATGAAATTGGATAAGTTTTGCGTAATATTTATGCAAAAACGACTGTTTTGAAAAACAAAGTTATGGTGAAGTTTTAATTTATAATTACTACATTTATGAACTATTGGGAACTAACAAAAATACTATGAATTTCAATGGAAATAAATAATTTTGATAATATTTATTACTAGATTATCAAATGATGTAATATGCATATATAAATTACATATATGTCTCATATCATTGCATACTCATAAGTACCAAGTGAAAATCGGCACTCCTGTTTATATTCCATTTTGCTATATTGCAATCTCTTTAAGCTGCCTCGTTTTAATTTTGTTAGTTCTTTTTTTGTTAGTTTTAGGGTATAATATTATACTCTTAATTTTTTTTAAAGTTATTGTATTTATCTATGTTTAGGCAGACCTTAATAACAAAATTTTCTCTTTCCTTCATAAAACATGGCATTTTGTAAAAGTAGTACTAGTCAAATAGCCACCTCATTTTTTAGTCCTTATTCAAAAGGACTGAGATGGTCCGCACCAGTATTACTGAGTATGACTAATCCGTTCACTTCTTGAAATACTAACTTTATCCTTATTATCATTTTGAAAGTGTTTTAACCTCTCTGAAATGAATGTACAAAAGCATACAAATATACATTCTACGTATTTATATATTCATTTGCTAAGTTTATCTCTTTTTAAAATTTTACAATGTATTGTAAAGGAAACAAATCTTTTGTGCTGTTCATCAATAGAATTCAAAGAAACATTCACCTTCGCACTATCATTCATCATGACAATACTTATTCAGCATTTCACATGATCTATTGTTATAAAAGTTGATCATAGATCTCTTGCCGGAGAACTTTTAAGTACCACCGCAGCTTCTGTAGCTGCTGCCGAACTGTAGTGCGTGAACATTACTGTCTATATTAAAGGATGCTATAGCCACTCGAAAATACTCGAGCAATGAGACAATGCTGTGAAATGTTTATGATACTAATTGCGAGTGTTGACATGTGCGAGTGTACGGCTTAAGACCAAGTATGTGACTAGTTTGTCTCATCCCTATATCAAATAAAAAAAAAAACTCATTATAGATCGTATTTCAAAAACAGCTATAATATGCTGGTATATGTGAAGGCCCCAGGTTTTCATTCTTCGGGTATGTTCACAGCTTACTTAAAAATACAATTACTTATATTCAACTGTCAGTGTGTGATAATCATGTGAGGGGAGGTCAAAAGTTTGCGGAATGGAGGGGCTGGTGAGGGTTGGTTTACTCAACCAGGTAGACACCTCATTAAGAGTATATATATAAAGTTTGGACCAAATCATGTCGTTAACCTTTTGAGTTGTCGACTTGCAAACAAGTGAATAGGGACGAAGTGAGCGAGTATAGAGAAAATTGAACACTGCAGCGTTATCAAGCTCTTCACCAAGTAAGAGCTGTTAGCAGTTTACGAGGACTTTGCCCCTGGTGAAACTATGCTTTACAAGTGGTATGGTATTTTTAAACAAGGAAGAGAGTCTATTGAAGATGACCCCTGCTGAGGAATGCCAATTGAGGTCATCACACTGGAAATTATTGCAAAAGTAGAGAAACTTGTATTGGAAGATACCCGGCTGAAGAAGCAGCTTGCAGCAAGGGTTGGAGTAGCTGAAGCAAATTTTTCAAATATTCTACATCATCATCATGGTCTAAGGTTAGTGCAAGATGAGTTCTAAGAAAGTTATGAGCGTGTTGAGTGTTCTCACCAGATTTTGGAGCTCTGTGGAGAGAGTTGAAACAAAAATCAAACAGTTGAACATAACAATACGGCTCTCAACAATCTGGAGGCAGAGGGTCCTCAAATTCTTCGGACACACGGTCAGGCGAGACCCAGACAGTCTGGAAAGACTGATTATTACTGGTTGTGTGGAAGGAAAGAGAGCGAGAGGGTGGTATCCTACAAGATGGACACGCACAACTCAGAACGCTACGGGAGCTACCCTACAATCATCCATCCAAATGGCGCAAGACAGAAAGGTCTGGAAAGAAATGGCCAGGGCAACACACCATAGTCATGTCCCTCAGTCATGAGGTTACAAAGAAGAAGGAGAAGAGTAAGGAAGAACTTATGGCCTGGTTTGTTATTGGAGATGAGACCTGGGTTCACCACTATGAACCTATGACAGTACTACACTTCTTTACTGTACAGGTTCAAAGAAGCTATCAAGAAATAAGGAAGAGGAAACTCTTCAAATGGTGTGGTCTTTTGCATAACAACACTCCTGTCCATACTTGCCATGTTGTGATGGCTGCCATCCACAGATGCTGGTGTGAACAATCAGACCACCCACCTTACAGTCCAGACCTGACCCTCGGTGACTATTATTTATTCCCAAAAATGGAAAAGGAGCTGAGTGGAAAAAATTTGGCGACGATGAGACTGCTAAGGCTAAGATAAACCTTTTTTTTTCGAGGGTATAAACAAATTATTTGAAGGATTCGAAAAATGAATTAAAGTTAAGGGAGGGTATATTGAAAAGGAAAAATAGTTTAGCGTTTAATTACAACCCCCTTCCCCGTCATTCCGCGAAGTAACTGACCTCCCCTCGCCTGTATCATACTGTGAAGGTCCCCAGTTCTATCGGCCCGTTTGTTTGAAACTTTCGCGGGTAGTTGAATTTTTATGAATACCCTTCAAATTCTAAACATGTTGCTATGAACACGTTTTTTTTGCTACGAAGGTACAAGTAGGGATGTTCAGCCGATGGTAATATAGTATATGGTATAAACTGCAGCACATCGTGCTCGTCATCATGAGACATAGATGTTGCGTTTCGTTACTCCATTTTTATATATATTATATTACACGGCCCTTCAAACCGGAGTACGGTAATGTAGGAACACTAGTGTTAGGCAACAGAGATAAGCGCTGCAGTAATGCCTACATAGAAGGCCCCTGGCAACGGTTGCCATGCTGTGTTGCTGCCGTCTACGAGATGACCTTCGTATGAGGGATGCTCATCATTCCCCAGCACCCTCGACCTGCTCCGGAACCTGAACCCTAAATCAGAATGGTCTAATTCTAAAACCCTCAGACTTATCCTTATAACCTAGGTCAACGGGAGACTCTTCGATAGACCTAACTTGTCTGGTTCTTCCTCAGGCTGCTGAAGCATGGAGAGACGGTGACGTCGCAACTCTTCGCATCATTAAATGTTCATGCACCATCAGACAAGCTCTGGTCCGTGGATTCGTCCAGGGATGGTGTTAGGTGAGTACAGCTTGACACATCACTAGGTTCACCCCCAGAGTATATACCAGATTCTTCTGTCCATCCAGGTCTCCTCTCCCTATCCTACACGCGAGCATTGAAAGGGAAACTGTGTATTGGATATTTCGTCAGATATGTAAGTTCCTATCCTCGTTTCCTTACTGTGTCCTTGCTGGTGGTGAGGGTGGTGATGGGAGAACCGTCCAGGGCCTCCGCCAGGTGGTTCGATGATCTGGTGAATGCTGCGGGATGCTGGTTGAGGGCAGCGCAGGATCGGCCGGTGTGGAGATCCTTGGAGGCCTATGTCCAGCAGTGATGATGCGGTGTAGATATCCGAGGATATGTAGTGTACATCATCCTCAGTTTCCAAGGTCTTCTCAGTACGTCATCCCACACCGGAAGCTGAGGGGGTGAGGAATCCATGACCGAGATATGGTACTGAGTACGAGCACAGTAAGGTCAAAGTCGTTGGCTGTGAACGTTTGCGTCCTCAACTCATGAACACTGTCGAGCTGGTGACCTGGTGACCTGACGCGTTTGATGATAACCTTTGTTAGACTATATACACTAACACTTGTGTGTAGCGTGTTGTGATGTGATCATGATCATGAACGTGTTATCGAGGTGAAGTTGGGAGGTCGAATGGAGAAAACTTTTCCGAACATCTTCCGAGCTCTTTCCAATCTCTTGTATCATCGAACTAGTGGTAGTGTCTCTGTTGCTGCAGACCGTCTAGGTAACACTGCAGCGCCTGTTGCAGCCGACACACAGTACTGTGCAGACATTACTGTGATCCGGTTTGAAGGGCGCTGTAGCTATTACTGGTGATAGTGTCTCTGTTGCTGCAGACCGTCTAGGTAACACTGCAGCGCCTATTGCAGCCGACACACAGTACTGTGCAGACATTACTGTGATCCGGTTTGAAGGGCGCTGTAGCTATTACTGGTGGTAGTGTCTCTGTTGCTGCAGACCGTCTAGGTAACACTGCAGCGCCTATTGCAGCCGACACACAGTACTGTGCAGACATTACTGTGATCCGGTTTGAAGGGCGCTGTAGCTATTACTGGTGATAGTGTCTCTGTTGCTGCAGACCGTCTAGGTAACACTGCAGCGCCTATTGCAGCCGGCAGACAGTACTGTGCAGACATTACTGTGATCCGGTTTGAAGGGCGCTGTAGCTATTACTGGTGATAGTGTCTCTGTTGCTGCAGACCGTCTAGGTAACACTGCAGCGCCTATTGTAGCCGACAGACAGTACTGTGCAGACATTACTGTGATCCGGTTTGAAGGGCGCTGTAGCTATTACTGGTGGTAGTGTCTCTGTTGCTGCAGACCGTCTAGGTAACACTGCAGCCCCTATTGTAGCCGACAGACGGTACTGTGCAGACATTACTGTGATCCGGTTTGAAGGGCGTTGTGGCAAGTGAATTTACTAGGGTATCGAGACAACATTTTATGTCTCAAGACGCCGAGCACAATATGTTGCAGTATCTTAACCGGAGCCACGTTCTTGTGGGCGAGCGTATCACTTACCATCAGGTGATCATCGTGCTCGCTTAACCGAATATCTTGCAGTCTATATCATCCTCATCATCATCACCTCGACGTTCACAAGCTACTATACCATCAGGTGAACTCATCACGTCGCATACTGGCCGAATCGAACCGGGGCATCTTCGCGACGGAAGTGTATTGTGATATGTGATGTAAACACCGGATTTGCCCGCTCACGTAATATTGCGTGTTAACGTCACTAAGAAAAACCCATTATCCTCTTTGTCGTAGTCATCAGGAAATATACAGTACACCACATTTATCCTCAATGGTTTTGATCCTAATGCTTTAATATCAGGTTACGGCTTCTATTAAGGTCCTTTTTGTTTTGATGAGATACCCTGCTTCTGGGGAGAAGTGAGGGTAAAACTCCCTCGGTGAGGCCCCGGGATCTCTTACAGAACGCACCGGTGCCCCCCTTAGAACGTCTTTAAGGAGGGGCCAAACCCTCTTAGGCACCATCGCTGAGCCATACGCTGTCCCTCGCAACGCCGCTTGTTGAGCGATAAGGGCCCTGACCCACAAGGCCCGCGAAACTCTTAGCCCCTTACAGTCGCCATCTATGACAGGCAGGGCTTCCCATACTCCTATTCTTACTAGCCCGAGACTATAGGGGTGTCTATTAAAGACCCTATTCATTAGCCATGTTAGATTTATTTTCTGTTGGTAAACGATATATATACACTGAACTTCGTTGAACTCGTGAGTGGGACCATAGGAACAGTTTTCATATTACTATTTTTCGGTGGTGGTTAGGATATTTACACTGGACCACATTGTGCTGGTCGTCGTCGTAAGATATTAAGCTAATGTACTATTGATGAGAGAAAATATTGGTCTTGGTGTTCTGCAAGATCACGTCCAATTTTATAAGACCAATATATTATCCAACTCTTGGCACTGTTCTTCCTTTGCTCATCACTACTCGTCACCACATTAATTGGTACTTCGGAGAGCATACACTGCACTACATTGAGCACAAACACTGCACCACATTGAGATACATGGTGTCAGGTCTCGTTACTAGCTATTGGTCCTTGGAGCCGCTTACTTGCAGGTGGTACCTACCTGGACCATGAGCAAAGCATGAACTGGACTTGGATAGTCTTGATCTAGGTCTTGGTTTTGGTCTTGCTCGTGTAAAATTTTCTTTGCAAAAAAGCAAGAGTAAGATTAATTTTACACGAGCACGACCAACACGGATTATACACGAGCAAGACCAAAACCGATTTTAAATGAGCAAGAGCAAAAACGATTTTACACGAGCAGGACCCAAACGGATTTTACACGAGCCAAATTCAAAACCGATTTTAAATGAGCAAGAGCACAAACGATTTTACACGAGCAAAATCAAAACCGATTTTAAACGAGCAAAACTAAAACCGATTTTACACGAGCAGGACCAAAATAGATTTTACACGAGCGGGACCAAAACGGATTTTACACTAGCAAAACCAAAACTGATTTTACACGAGCAAGACCAAAACCGATTATACACGAACAAGACCAAAGCCGATTATACACGAGCAAAACCAAAACCGATTTCAAAAGAGCAATACCAAAATCGATTATACACGAGCAAAACCAAAACCGATTTCAAACGAGCAATACCCAAAATCGATTATACACGAGCAAAACCAAAACCGATTATGCACGAGCAGGACAAAAATAGATTTTACACGAGCAAAACCAAAACGGATTATACACGAGCAAAATCAAATACCAATTTTACTCATCACTAATGACGACCACTGGCTTTCATGCCAATGCCAATCGTAGAATAAAATGGTGTTGTTACATTACGATCGAGTTCACGGCGCAGGTTGAGGAAAGGCTGCGACGTGATCAGCACCTTGCCAGCATCCGCCGCAAGGTGAGCAGGCGGCGGCGTCGAGAACTTGTCGGAGCTGGGGCGTTTCGATACTTCGAGTCAATTAACTGGTAGGGCTCTACACCCGGAGACCACGCGGCTAGACATTACCAACATTACCGCGGTCCGGTTTGAAGGGCGCTGCGGCTAATGAAGTTTGGGTGTTTGTGATCACTCACGGGACCCAAGCCAACCTAACCAGGTCTTGGTGCAGCCTGCTAATCAACAAACGAGGCTCTGGTTCACACCAACCTGCATCGGGCTAGTGTGGTGGGTAATGGCTCATAACCTCCCCATATAAACCCTTACAAACTTGGAGATCTTTAGGGGGGGCGTATATCCAGCAGTGGACGTCTATCAGCTGATGTTGCTGGTGATCGTCTAGATACCACCGCAGCTCCAAACAGCAGTGCATTATCGTATGTATTGAATGGTGTGGGTAACTAGCGAAATTACCGTGGTAACGAGATATAATATATCTCAAGGGGATTGCGATGCGGTGCACTATATCATCCTAATTGGAGCCGCCATGTTGCGGGCAGACGGAAATTGCTCTATTCCACTGTGAAGGCTACAACTCCCTTCAAACCGGATTGTTTAATTACCTCAGTGATTACCGGACTAATGATACTGAATACCATTTTTCATCCTTTAAGGTCTCGCCTCTCCGTCGTGTATATCAATGGAGTGATCGTCACTTCCGGTTCCTCTGTCAGTAGCCCTGCCCCCCGCCTTCCGTCCTCACCCTGCCCCCTCCGCCCGTCATCTACACGGACAGAAATGGTTGTAAATGTAAATATTTACAGATACAACGTTACATGATGATTAATAATATAATGGTGTCTGTCGTGGGTTGATTTGGTTTCGGTAGTATTACCGTTTGGGGGATGGAGTGGGGAGGGTGTGGGCGAGGCAGCGCGGGGGTGGAGCTACGCGATCCACCTTTGCAAAACATCCTTATTGTTGGCGGGATCGGACGCGTACGACGGCATAAGAGCGCGTTCACACTGACCTCTTTAAAATATTTTTTTTTTGTTTTAGTATCATGAACGTTTACCTATAACCTTGGTTTCTGTTGTCGGAGACCGTCTTAGGTACCACCGCAGCGCCAACAAACAGTACTGTGCTCCGGTTTGAAGGGCGCTGTAGTAATTACTGGGGTAAAGAGATTTAACATCTCATGTCTCAAGGCGGCTAGCACAATGTGTTGGTGTGAGTATCCTATCTTCTACTGTTGTTATAGGCGGGTCACTTATTATCAAGTGAAAATGTCTTTGTCTTGTGGCTTCGTAGAAAATTTAAAAAAAAATTAGATCCTTAATGCTGTAGGTCGTCTATCCCAATGGTGATGAGTGTGTAGTCTTCCATTTTGAAGGTCACTGTGTCCAAGGTGATAGCTGTCGGTAACAGTGATTATTATATATCTAGTAGATGTCATCATCATCAGCTGATAGACGTCCACTGCATCATAGGCCACTCCTGAAGATCATCACGTTTGTTGGGGTTCGTATGAAGGTTTGGGTTATTTCACACTGCGCCGGCGCAATGCGGGTTGTTCGGAGCCAGAGCATTTGTTGATGAGCAGGCTGCGCCGCGAGCTGGTGAGGTTGGCTCAGATCCTGTGGGTGGTAGTGCGGGAACCCTTACACCCCTAATAGATATACCATCATTAAATTAAACAGGCTATTTAGTATTCCCACTAGAAGGACTAAACCTTCCCAAGGGAAGAGACAGTTCAGGACATTCCTCCACGCCCACCAAGTGCTGGTGGATGGGTGTCACACAAAGATGGTGATTGGATCATGTCGGATTGTCTCCGACGTTTATCTACTCTGGAAGCTTAGTCGAAGATTCCCGAAAACCCCACCCCCGTTTCTCTTTCTTCAAGCGGCGAGACCTTCACCTGATGGTTAGTGACCACCACGTGCTCGTCGCCTTGAGACATAGGATGTTGTCTCGTTACAGTAGTTACACTAGCTACAGCGTCCATCAAACCGGAACACAGTAACGTTTGCACACTGCTGTCTGTCTGCTGCAGTAGGAGCTGCGCTGGTACATAGACGGTCTCCGGCAACAGAGATCTACCACCAGCCGACTGGAATACCTCCAGTACCAACAGCATCCGTCATAAAAATGAGAGAACGTCTCCAAAAAAAAGAGGAGCATCTTTACCAACACAGCCAGAGCTGACTGGCTTGCCAATCATGTCCACCACCTAACTTGGGGAGCTTGAGAGGAAGTCGCCATTCGAACGTCACACTAAAGCCGTCTCCGGTTCACCCATTTCCACGTGACGTTCCGTTATGTGAACTACGTACAAGTATCAAGAATTTCTCCTTATACAAATCCTATGCTCGATCAAAGCGCACGGTGCCAAATTATGGTCTCCGACCAGGTTTACGGTCTACCGCGCTAGAAATATGATCCCAATGTGATCTGGTGGAAGACATCGGTGGGAGCCTATATTCAGCACTAACCGAAAATGATGATGATGACCGAAAATGGTGATCACGATTTGGGATGTGACCTCAGGAAGACCCTAGCATATAGTTTCGAAACCTTGCCTGGATGCAGAGAGTTAACATCTCATGTATCAGGGCGAGAACGGCAGTGTATATATCCTAGCTAAGACCACGTCAAAGGCAGGCGTATCACTTATCTTTGGGTGAATGTCTCGTCTCGGGAAATAAAAAAAAATATGTCGGTATTCACACGGCGCCGTGTACGCGGCCCCCCACACACAAGTCCGTGCCTTTCATATAGAAGTGTATGTAGGAACATGTTATGTAGTCTAAATATCTTAAGTACGATAACGTTATAATAGATGGGTGGGTCAACTACTTACCATCAGGCGAATGAGTTAAACGGATATTTAAAAAAAAAACTAAACGAGGAGACGAGCGGAACCTTCGCCTGATGGTAAGTAATACGCATGCCCATGACAACTTGGCGCTAGTTAGTACGGTATACTGCATCGTATACACTCGTCACTTGTGACGTAAGTTACCGAGTCTCGTTACCCTAGTAATTACAGCTATAGCGCCATTCAAATCGGAACACAGTAATGTCTGCCCAGTTCTGTCCTGACGGTCTCCGACAACTGAGACCACCAGCGAACATCTTGACAGAAATGCAGTAACACGAATGCGTCGGAACGTTCACCTGATTATAGGTGATACAGTTCAAAGACAGTGCTAGTTAGGATGTTTACACTGCAACACATTATACTCCTTTACTTGATACGTATTACATAAGGTCCCGGTCTATATAGATTTTTTTTATTGCGGGAGAAATTTTAAGAGATACCTTGTTTCTGGGGGGAAGACAAGGTTAAATGGGGGTTCTACCCACTGAAAACCCTTCGGTGGTCTTCCTCAGTGAATTAGGAGGAGCTCGGGGATCTCTTACGGACGCACCGGTGCCCCTCAGCACTCTGGCTAAAACATCCCACGGAAGGTCAAAGCCCTCCCCAGCACCCACGCTGTGCTAAGGCGAATACAAGACCACCATCCATTGGGTTCCTCCTAAGGCTCGCTTATTGCGTTCTCATGGCCCTCACCCTCAAAGCCCAGGAACTCAAGGACCACTTTAGTCGCCTTGTAAGACAGGCAGAGAATACCTTAGTCCTATTCTTAACAGCTCGAGACTACAGGGCTGACGAGCTGGTGCGTCTGTTGCCATCGCCCCGACGTCCTGGTCTATGATCGGAGTCGAGCCGCTCCCGACTTCGTTCGGCTGACTCCTGCACGGCGAAGGTTTCACAGGAGACCAACGCTGTCCACGCATTTTTCTTTGCCAGTGCAGCCCACATCGCTACTGGCAAAGAAAGATCATGTCTGATGTTGTGGACCGGGAGTCGCCGTGGGGACTCCCGCGTAAGGCATTCAGCGAGCGTCTGCTGAGCGGAACCTAGGTCAGCACCACAATGGTGGCACTGCGTAGTTCGCGTCCGATCCTGTTCCGGTACTCACCAAAACATCCCGTGTCCGGTGAATACCTGAGTCAGCTTTTTTTTACGCATACCTGCCTTTCCGGGGGCAAAGACCGGTTGTGTAGGACTTGCACCGTCTAAAACCCACGATGTTCCATCTCGTCGCTTTATGGCAGGGTCACGGGAACGCTCTCGCACACCTCCGCGACCCCGCCGGCCCCGCCTGAACCATGCAGGCTTACCTCGGGAGTGAGGAACTCCCCTCTCCAGGACTGTTAGGGCTCGCCGGAACATACAGCGTATCCTCTTCTCAGCTTCTTATAGTCACCTGGGCAACACCCTACTCCCTGTAGCTGATCTGGTCTTGGGTTCCGCCGCCAACCGTCATACCGCCGCGCAGGGTAGAGAGAGCGGTGACTCGCAATACCGACACTCCTCTCCCTCCGCGACTCCACCTCGGCTGCAAAGGGCAGTATCAACCTACCTCTGCAGTCCATCGGCACGCATCCGAAATGAGCTCACGGAGCTCACTTCGAGCGGCCACTTGGGGTCGGCCGGGTAGGTTCCTCTTATCATCACCGTGGGTGACCAAGCCACGGCTACAGAGCACCACCGCCCTAAGTCGGGAACCTGTTCGGATGTCCTGAACCAACCTGAAGCAGACACCTATTAGCATTACTTATACGTTATACAATATCAATTAAAAATTCTCGTCGCCGTGTTGTGTGTAGCAAGCCTAACGCTCCGCCGATGTTATCAAATGCGCGCGCGCTTACGATTTTGAATTTGGAACGCGCCCGGCCGCCATTCGGTGCGTGAGGCGCGCGGCGGTCGGACGCACGCGCGGCGCACATGTACGCGTACGACATACGCGCGCTCATCGCGTTATCGTTCGTCGTGTTGTATTACAATATATTATTCTACAAAATAATAGAACACATCATAAAGCGCACGCTGTATCGCTTGTCGCGTATCTTCGATTTGGACTTCGACGATGATTGATACTCTTTAGTTCGACATTAAATTATTATTTATACAATCTGTGATACAAATTAAGTTTAGACTTTGTTCGCGATGTCGCATCAGAGTGGAGTTATCACCATACATCATGTGAGTTATCAATATATGCAATGCATTACCACCACACCTCCGCCTGTATCACTACAATGGTTGAAGGGGGCTGTAGTTAGTGAAATTACTGCGGTAACAAAATTTAATATCTTATCACTGACGGACACGATTCGGTGCAGTGTATCCCAACGCCACGTTGATTTGGACAGACATGCATTACTATGTTCAATTTGAAGTGCATCGTAATTAATGAAATTACTGCGGTAACGAGGACTTAAAATCTTCTCTCCAAAACGAGTACGCGGTGCTGTGTATATCCTAACTAGGGCCACCTTGTTATGTGCTAGCGTACATTACCGAGTTTGATATCACGGACTGTTTAATTATCTCGGTAATTACCGGGCCGGTGTAGTGTATATCGTCGAAAATTCGTATAATAGCAATAAAAAATATTTTTGCATACATTTGTTCTTTCTATTAAATAAATAAATAATGCGTGGTATTGAGGCCTTAGCCTTAGTGGATATTAAAAAAAAAAAAGTAGTGTATCTCTAAAATATTGTTTCCGGGTACAATCCATTAAGATGTGACACGAGTTATTGTTACATAAAAAAAAATTAAGTAACACACGTATTGTAAAGTGATAGGTATCTGTTGCCGCAGCTCCGACTAATAGTGTATAATTACTGTGTTCCGGTTTGAAGGGCGCTGTAGCT
The DNA here is from genome assembly GCA_029034505.1 of Ornithoptera priamus. NCBI lineage: Eukaryota > Metazoa > Arthropoda > Insecta > Lepidoptera > Papilionidae > Ornithoptera > Ornithoptera priamus. Next base: position 73,750 of record JARDWD010000697.1, read on the forward strand.
AGTGAAATTATGGAACTGATGTTAGGTGTTTTTCGCGAAGACCGTCTAGGTACCACGCAGCGTGTATTGTAGCTGATAGATAGTAGTATCCAATTATTACTATATTCCGGTTTGAAGGGCGCTGTAGCTAGTGAAATTATGGAACTGATGTTAGGTGTTTTTCGCGAAGACCGTCTAGGTACCACGCAGCGTGTATTGTAGCTGATAGATAGTAGTATCCAATTATTACTATATTCCGGTTTGAAGGGCGCTGTAGCTAGTGAAATTATGGAACTGATGTTAGGTGTTTTTCCCGAAGACCGTCTAGGTACCACGCAGCGTGTATTGTAGCTGATAGATAGTAGTATCCAATTATTACTATATTCCGGTTTGAAGGGCGCTGTAGCTAGTGAAATTATGGAACTGATGTTAGGTGTTTTTCGCGAAGACCGTCTAGGTACCACGCAGCGTGTATTGTAGCTGATAGATAGTAGTATCCAATTATTACTATATTCCGGTTTGAAGGGCGCTGTAGCTAGTGAAATTATGGAACTGATGTTAGGTGTTTTTCGCGAAGACCGTCTAGGTACCATGCAGCGTGTATTGTAGCCGATAGATAGTAGTATCCAATTATTGCTATATTCCGGTGTGAAGGGCGCTGTAGCTAGTGAAATTATGGAACTGATGCTAGGTTTTTTTTGCGAAGATTGTCTAGGTACTCCGCAACGCCCATTGCAGCCGATAGTATCCAAACATTACTATATTCCGGTTTCAAGGGCGCTGTACCTAATGAAATTACTAACATAACAAGACTTAACACTTTGTTTCAAAGCGACGAGAACAATATGATGTTGTGTACATCTTCTTAATGCTACCTTGTTATAGACAGGCGTATCACTTACCATCAGGTGTACGTCCCGCTCGTCTCATCATCTCTTAGTATTAAAATAAATAACATCTTATCTTATACTATGATAGTGTAAATAACCTAACTAGCGTCCAGTTCAAATATGAAGGTCGCTGATGAAGTTAGTAAGAAATTAACTATCCACAGCATCCTTCAATACTTCCCTGCAGTGACCCAAAAAGAGTCTTCGTCTCCGAAATCAGAGAGCGCCAGGGTTGTCTGTCCTTCACCGCCTCTTGCTCGTCCACTGCTTGGAGCTCGCATAGCTCGTGCTGTACGGCATCCATCCAGCGATACCTGATCGTCTCCCACCCTTACCAAGCGGCTCGTCCAGCGGAGTCCGTAAGCTTCAATATACGCGATAATATATGCACACTGCAAAAACATTTTTAATATGCAGTAGAGGAATAAATTCGTTATGGTAATTTAAAAAAAGAAAACTTACTCCGCGGTAATAACTAAATAACTAGTCGCGGCCAAAGCTACAACGTGAACAAAAGTATATTTGGTATTTAAGGCCGCCGGTAAAAGTCCTGAAAATATACCCGAGAACGTACCAGAAATTAGCCTTAACGGTACACCCTTGCAAAGGGGCGGTATATAATTTTAAATACCTAGGACCACTATCTTGGCGATGACCCTGACGACAATCTAGACGGTGAGGGGTAATATCCTGGTTTAAGAGTATGTAGGAAATCAAAGAATTTAAAGATGAGAAATTAGATGATAATCGATTGTATAGATAGGCCCTGACCTAAAACACAGAGGGAACGATAAAAATAAAAAAAAAAAAAAATAAAAAAAAAACATGCTGGTTTGCTCGCTGCTCGGACGAAGTAAAGGTTACATTATTGACTGCGTATTGTCCGAGCTTTTATATGAGCAGCCTTTTGTTAGGCGCGGCCCAAAAGTCGCTTAGTGGTCTGCGTGTTCAATACAATAATGTGTTTAGGGCGCTGTTAGGCGCCGCCCCGCCTCTAGCGCATCGCAAATGCTCGTAGCGCACGCATTGACGGATTCCATGCCGTCTTGCGCAAAAGAGCCGCTTACGCTGATGCGTAAGCTGTGGGACAGCACCAGCAGTATTTTGCAGGTGTTTGCGCGTAAACCGGACTCGCAAACACAAGCATGCGAATGAATTGATGATTGGGCATTTATAAGTCCACTCGCAGATGTCGTAAAGGCCCAAACAATAACTTGTATGTTCTACTAACTTTACTTTTTAAGAGTTTTTATACTAAGCTACTGGATCTATGTTTTGTGAATAAATAATTATGTTACTATAATTATTATTATAATAAAAAATATATTTTAATATTATTCTTATATACTTTAAAATGTATTGTAGATTTTGTATACAACTGACGAGACGAGCGTGAAGTTCGCCTAATGTTAATTGATACGCCTGCCCATAACGTGCCGCTAGTTAGGATGTTATACACTGGACCACATAGTGCTCGTCGTTTGATAGGTAAGATGTTGGGTGGCGTTACTACGGTAATTACACTAGCTACTGCGCCCTTCAAACCGGAATACAGTAATTTATGCACACTACTGTTTGGCGTTAGAAATAGGCACCATATTGCGCTCGTCGCCTTAGACATTGTGTGTTAAGTCTCGTTACCCCAGTAATTACTCCAGTTACAGCGCCATTCAAACCGGAACAGTAATGTTTGCACACTTCTGTTTGGTGATAGAAATAGGCGTGAGGACGGTACCTAGACCGTCTGTCCTCCTCCTCAAATCATATTCCTCATGATTGAAGGTCGTGACTACCTCCACCCATCACTCTTGTCCACCAGTAAAAATACTGCGGAGTTCAATTTACTTCTTTTATTTAATAAGAATTAAAACTAACGACGCCATTTTGTAATTAATCTTTGGACTTTGGTCATTTCCTTAAGTGACGTGAATCTCGTCTGCGATACTTCGTCTCTAATTTTTTTTGTATTTAAAACGGCGACGGGACGATTAGGACGTTCACCTGATGTTAAGTGATACGCTTGCTCATAACGTGGCGCTGTTTAGTATGTTATACTGCAACAGGTAGGGCTGTTCGCTTTGAGACAACATGTCCATACTCTAGTAATTACACTAGCTACAACGTCCTTCAAACCGTAGCACGCCAACTCAGACAGCCAAAAAGATTCCAATGAGGTCCATGCATAAGACTTCGACCCGTGTCAGAAGGATACCTTGCATGTATTAATAAAAAAATATAGAGGTGCTGTCATGGCGACGGGTTTACAAAATGGCGGCGGATATACAAAATGGCGGTCGTTAAACAGCTGGGCTCGGTAAAAATCAACCGTAATCGAAGCAGCATCATTATTAACTCATACACGTCCACTGCAGGACTTAAACAAGTACAATGAAGTTAAGTAATAGTATAAATTATCTTCAAATCGAAATCGCTTGTGTAAACAGTTTAATTTGCATTCATATTGTTATGTAGACAACTTTGTCTTGTAATCATAAGAAAAAAAAAACGCAAAAAGAAGATAGTCAGTTTTACTGTTGCTGGAGACCGTGTAGGTAGGTATCGGCTCTATAGTCTCGAGCTAGTAAGAGTAGGACCAAGGTACCCCTGCCTGTCGTAGAAGGCGACTAAAAGGGTCTAAGAGTTTTGCCGGCCTTGAGGGTAGGGACTCTTATCGCTCAACAAGAGAATCTGCGTGGGGCAGCTCCTCCTCAGAACCGTGCTAACATAACATAAAGTGCAGAGGGTCCTCTCCTAATGCGCTGATGCAGACCACCGAGGGGGTTTTAGTGAGTAGGAATCTTACCTAACCCTGACTTCCTCCTAAAAGGAGCGCCACGTTGTTATGGGCAGGAGTATCATTTACTATCAGGTGAAGGTCTCACTCGTCTCTTCGCTTAATTATATAAAAAAAATTCTTGTCTTAGGTACTCTTAATACTCTGATTAATTTGTGGGAGAACGAGATGTATATATTGCGGAGGCTGTAAACAGAGAGAGATGAAAGGATTTTCAATGATCCATAATTTTTGTATTGATTAAAGTAAGAAAGAACGACGGAGAGAAGACTAAGTGTACTACAGATTTCAATAGTTTTCTCTCTTTCTCTCTTCATATATTTAGAGCAAGAGAGAGGTATAGCGCGGAGCAGTTGGCGCGCTGCGGGCTGAATCGCGGGTAGGAGACGTGCGATAGGCAAACTATATAGAAACGTGTTCTGTGTCTCTCTCTCTCTCTTCATATATTTAGAACGAGAGATGTATAGTATGATAACTAATCTGAATGGTGTGCGGACCAGTTTAGCGCGGAGAGAAGACGGGCGCTAGTGGAACTATATAGAAACTATATCCGTGTCACTCTCTCTCACGCTAAATACATATATAGTTGTTTCTTTCCGTTCCCTAAAATCTAAATCGCGCTGTCGCAAAAGTAAGACTAGGATACATATGGATAATATTTGAAAGGCTTTTGCTGTTTGGAAGTAATTAAGTAATTAATTAAGTATTTTACTGGTGGTGGGTCCTTGTTGGCGGAGACCAGCTAGGTACCACCGCAGCTCCTGTCGCCATACAGCAAAGCAAAGGTCGCTGTGTGTATTGAAAGTCGCTCTCTGAGAACAGTCTTCGTGAACGTGCGACATACGCCAACCCGCTGCAGCGTTGTGGGTTATTGGCCTTGACTCTCACCTTGCGAAGGCCTTGATCCCAGCAGAGGGATCATAAGGCTGCTTTTTACATATTTTTTAAATCATCACAAATAAATAATAATCACCATTAAAAATTGCTGTTAAGCAATTAAAAGGTGGCCGCCATCTTGAAATCTTAATTATATACGTAATTAATTTTTAATAGCTTAACATTATGTAATAAGTGATATCTTTATCTATTATCTCAACAATAATATTATAAATAGGAAATGTAAAAAAAAATATTATTTATCTGCTTCCTTGAATCTTGGACCTTCGCAATGACCGTGAGGAGGATAAAGGTTAGACCTGATCTCCGTCATAGTACCAACTATGCTGTTAGGGTCTCTATATCGCACTAAAAGGGAATATTTTCAATCTCTCCCCATGATACACAGAAAGAGTTCACCCCTTGCCTTCTAACAAGGAAGTCTCCATTTCCAAGTGTCACATATATTTGGATCATCATCATCAGCTCAATCAAGTGACGTCATTTGTTATAAAACTTCCAACAGTTCACCATTGACTATCACCAACACGTGACCAATGCTGGATATAGACCTCTCCCCAGTAAGGCTATCATCATAATCATCAGTCCGTGGCAGTCCTCTCCGGACATAAGCCTCTCCTAAGAAACATCGTAATCATCAGCCCGCGGCAGTCCTTTGCGGATATAGACCTTTCCCAAAGAACGCTATCATAATCATCATCAGTCCCAGCAGTTCTCTCCGGCCCACTATTAAACAACGTCATCATTGTAACCATAATCAGCCTCTCCGAATTATGAATCCCCTCATCATGGTCAGTCCGTGGCAGTCTTTTTTTTTTTTTATTTACTTATTACGGCCTACCTACAAAAATACATATATTTGTTTCTTTGGATAAAAATTTTGAATATTTATATTTGGCAACACAATTACATACTGCGTACATTGAATAACGCCGCAAAAACATTAACTGAACAAAAAAACTCAAAATAAAAGTTTATAAGGTACAATAATAAGGTAGGTAAAAAAAAAAAAATATTTAACGGGGAGAATATTAGACTAGACTGGGAATCATCTCTGACGATTCTAGACCTAAAAGCTTTGTTTATGAAATATTTCAATAGATTGCACAATCCAGGAATTGGGGAATGGTGACCTGAGTGACCAAGTGAAGCGGTTCCGACGATCTGGTGAGGATCACGGGATCCCACTGGATGCCAGCAACGCTAGATCGATCGATCCGGAGATCTTTGGGAGAGGCCTATGTCTACCAGTGGACATCTACCGGCTGATGATGATGATGATAACTCAAGTTGGATTTCTTTGAGTGGGAATATATCCCAGTAGACGCGACAAGCGAGGTGGACCATTGACAAAAAACTGGCCAAGTAACTTGGAATTGTCGATTAAGTTATTTAAGAGCATATCTTGTAAAATTCTCCTGTCGGACAACTTCATAAGTTTCATCGCTAAGTCACTCTGGATAAGGACTTCACCCATTTTTGATCAAGTTAAACAAAAATGGGTGAATCGTCCCTGTAAAGATTCAATGCGGTCTTCATGAACCTGATAATTTGGATTCCAAACTACCGAGCAATACTCCATCTTGATCCTGTTCAACGAACTGAACCATATTTTTCTGGTCTCCAGTTTATTTGAAATTCCTAACATACTCCTTGGAGGTTTGCAAATATTTTCAATATGTTTGAAATTTAATTTGGTATCAAACGTTACAACCAGATCGCGCATTGGTTTGTAATCTATGTAATTAATGTGGTATGTTGTTCACATAGTCTTAAGATTGAGAGTAAATCTTCTAATTAGTATTTTACTGGGTTAAATGCCGTTCCGCTAATCTGTCCAGGTCTTGATTAATCCTGTTATCTCTAACTGATCTTATTTCCATTGCTATTTTTGAGTCGTCAGCAAAGATAGAACATTTCGAGTTACGGATTGATTCCAAGACGTCGTTAATGTATATGTTAAATAAAACTGGCCCCAGAACAGATCCTTGGGAAACGCCTGATGTGGATAGGCATGGTGGCGATGTTCCGCCTCGTCGCTTTATGGCAGGGTCACGGGAAGGCTCGCGAACATATCCGCGAACTCGTCGGCGCCGGGCGCACAACGCAGCCCCACCTCGGGAGGGAGGGAAGAATCCCTTCTTTCCAGTTCTCTAGGGGCACGATGGAACACACAGCGCGCCCCTTCCTTGGCCTCTTGCAGTCACCTGGGCAACGGACGCTCCCGAATCCGTCACCCAGAGGACGATGGGAGCCAAGAGAGAAAACTCATCCGACTCTGTACGGCGGATAAGGAGAGCAGCGAAACACAATATCGCCACTCCTCCTCCCCCGCGGACCCACCGCCGACGCATCCGAGGTGAGCTCACGGAGCCCCGGAGCTCTAACCTAGAGCGGCCACCTCGAACCATCCCAACGCCTCGGGCCGGCCGGGTAGGTTCTCTTCGCATCCCCGCGAATGACCAAGCCACGGCTACTGAGCCCCTACGCCACGACAAGACGGGAACCAATTGGGGGGTGGTAGTTTTAGTCACGCTAAGTCTTTTTAATTTATTAATGTCTTCTCGGGACATGGCTTCTACCAAAGAACGCCATCATCGTCGTCATTACCTTCCCACGGTATTCCACTGCTGGGACATTTTCCTCTTCCTACAAACACTATCATCATCATCATCATGTTGGAAAAGGTCTAAAAAACTGTAGCGGTCACCCATCCACGGCCCGTATAAGTATTATCGCGCCGGACTACATATATACATGTAAAACGCAACACAGCATCGAGATAAAACATAAGGTTGACAAGTCCGACCTCTAACGAAGGTCACAGTCGAATTACAAAATGGCGGCTCCTTAACGCGGCGGTTGGCGCGAAAATTACTTTAATTGGTATTTGTGTAAACATGCGTTAATAGTGCGTGATTAGTTTTGTCGCGGCATACGCTGTAGTAGATACATCGCTCCCGTTGAGCTCCCGAGTTCGACTCCTGGATCGCGGTTTTGAAATATCAGAAGACAAGATGGCTACCAATTTTACGAAACTATAACAAAATGGACGCCGCTGTATTCCTCTCCGTCCGTCTAGGAACCGTCGCAGCTGCTGTTGCAGCCGATAGACAGTACTGTGCAAACATTACCGTGTTCCGGTTTGAAGGGCGCTGTGACTAGTGAAATTACTAAAATCCTATGTTTCGAGGCGACGAGCGGGATGTGGTGCTTTGTATGCCCTAACTAGCGCCATCTTGTTATATGCGTGTGTATAACTTACCATCAGGTGAACGCCTTGCTCGTCTGACGGACGAGGGACTGGTATAGGAAAATTCATGTCTGATGGAGTTGGAGGTGATATAAGTCCAGCGTTGGGCGACCGTCCGCCAGGTGAACTGACTTGTTTGAGTTCTAGTTAATCGCAGTGGGAGTCGGTCGAGGAGATCTATGACGCCCACTGCTGATCATAGGTCTTCCTGGACCACCTTCCCGCATCCAACTGTGCTTTCACCAGACCTTCGACCTGCCTTGGTGGGGAGGCGTTCTCAACACTTTGCATATCGTAAATATTGCAATATTTTTACGGAAAGAAAATAAAAATGATAAATTCCCACCGCTGGGTCCCACGAAACCTCAATAAGAAAGATTAAATTTCAATTATCCACCACGCTATCCATGTGTGGTCTGACAGATGTCACATATCCTCGGAAATTAAAATATTTCACAGCCCACTTAACTTTCCCACTGCTGGGATTCCGACTCTTCTCAAAAGGTGAGAGTCGATTCCAATTATCCACCATGCTGTCCCACCACGGTCTGGCAGATGTCACATATCTTCGGAAATTAAAATATTTCACAGCCTACCTAACTTTCCCACTGCTGGGATTCCGACTCTTCTCAAAAGGTGAGAGTCGATTCCAATTATCCACCATGTTGTCCCACCACGGTCTGACAGATGTCACATTTCCTCGGAAATTAAAATATTTCACAGCCCATTTAACTTTCCCACTGCTGGGATTCCGACTCTTCTCAAAAGGTGAGCGTCAATTACAATCTTCTACCATGCTGGTACCGCATCTCCTATCACTACTAGAAAGCAGTGTGCTCGAAGGGCGCTATAGTCAGAAATTACTATGGTAACAAGACAATATTAAATAGAATGTATTTAGACTTTCAAATATATGTGAACACACCCTTATAATATACGCCATCGTCGAATAATAACTCAATATAATAAAATGTACTGCTGTGAGAACGGGCCTTTATAGTTGTTAGCTACGTTGTCATCGCATGGTTTCCGAACGAAGGTGTTCAGCTCCTGGTGGTATGGCTCTGTTCTTGAAGACCGTATAGGAAGGTATACTACGCCTATAGCAGCCGACAGATAATACTGTGCAAACATTACTGTTCCGGTTTGAAGGGCGTTGTAGCTTTTGAAATTGCAGTGCATATCTTCCTGACTAGCGCCATATTGTTATGGGCGGCCGTATCACTTACCATCAGGTAAAAGTCCCGCTCGTCTCGTTGAATAAAAAAAAAGTCATGACCTTCGTGATGATGATGATGATCTTCGAACCCGTACTTCCTCAGGGACAATCGATTGTTACAATCTATATTATCATATATAGATATGCGCATAGATAATCTTTTTTTTGTTTGTCTCTCGACTTTTTACTGTTGACAAGTAATATTTATTTACTTGTATGTAGTAAAGTTTTTTTTTTCTAATTTCTATCCTTTACTAGTGATAGGTATCTGTTGACGGAGGGCGTTTAGGTACCGCCACAGATCCAGACACGATGTGCAAATGTTAGCGTGTTCCGGTTTGAAGGGCGCTGTCGTATATATAATTACTGAGGGTCTCAATATCTCATATCTCGGTATAGACACCATATTGTACTCGTCGCTTGAGACATAAGATATTGATTTTCTACAGCGCCCTTCAAACCGGAACACAGTCACTTTTGCACACTGCAGTTTAGTGGCAGGTATAGATACCATATTGCGCTCGTCGCCTGAGACACAACATGTTGATCCTCGTTACCCCAGTAATCACACTAGCTACAGCGCCCTTCAAACCGGAACAGTAACGTTTGCACACTGCTGTTCGGAGCAGAAATATGCGCTGCGGTGGTGCATACCTAGACGGTCTCCGGCGACAGAGGCCTACCAGCAGACAGCTAGATTAACTCTAGATATTCTAACTAGATATTATGGAGTGTGTACACGAGCACCGTCTTTTTTTTTATATAGACATCGGCCTCGTGGGGGGGTGCATGACCGCGGCAGGTGACTTTCGGACCTTGAATCTAGAACATCTGTCGTCCGCTCCGATTGCAAGGGTAATAATGAACCGGTTCTTCGGAAGCCGTGGTGCCGTTCGTATTGTATTCTTCTAGAGATACGAATAATAAAAAAAAATATATCAGGTCCTTTATTCATTAGAAAATGATTAAGAATAATATTTAATTAATATATATATATATATATATGTATGTATGTATATACAAAATATGTCTATATAGGGTGGTAGTTGTCAATTGCAACAGATCGTTTAGGTACCACCGCAATGATTACAGCAGCCGCCAAACAGCAGTATGGAAACGTTACTGTGTTCCGGTTTGAAGAGTGTTGTAGCTAGTGTAATTACTGGGGTAACGAGACTCAATATCTTATGCATCAGGCGACGAGCTAATTATGGTGTCTATTTCTACCGCCAAACAGCAGTTTGCAAACGTTACTGTGTTCCGGTTTGAAGAGTGTTGTAGCTAGTGTAATTACTGTGGTAACGAGACTCAATATCTTATGCATCAGGCGACGAGCTAATTATGGTGTCTATTTCTACCGCCAAACAGCAGTTTGCAAACGTTACTGTGTTCCGGTTTGAAGAGTGTTGTAGCTAGTGTAATTACTGTGGTAACGAGACTCAATATCTTATGCATCAGGCGACGAGCTACCATTATGGTGTCTATTTCTACCGCCAAACAGCAGTTGTGCAAACGTTACTGTGTTCCGGTTTGAAGAGTGTTGTAGCTAGTGTAATTACTGTGGTAACGAGACTCAATATCTTATGCATCAGGCGACGAGCAAATTATGGTGCCTATTTCTACCGCCAAACAGCAGTGTGCAAACGCTACTGTGATCCGGTTTGAAGGGCGCCGTAACATGTTATGTTTCAAGGCGACGGGCGCAATGTGGTGCTGTGCATACCATCTTCACCAGCGTCGCGTTACGGGCGGGCGTATCGCTTACCATCAGATCAACCAGTAAGTTCGGCTAATGGTGGAGGTTTTGTAATCCATTAAATAATCTATGGTAATAAAATGGGGAACTCCACGAGGATGGAGTGGATGATAATGTATGCGATAAGGTATTTGCGAAGGCGTGGTAAAGATACGGGTGCGGTTCAGTGGGTGCAAAGTCCACTAGTGGGGGTCGCGTGTCGCGGCACTGTACCACCGCGGCTCCGAACACTAGGGTGGGGGGCATTACTGTGAAGGGCATTGTCACTGACGACCATAGACAATTACTAGCCTTCTAGTACTGCAATTGCTTTTCTATGTATCATCATCATCAGCTGATGGACGTCCACCGCTGGACGCTTCTCCCAAATATTCCCGTGGGATCGGCTAGGGATGATTATGGGAGGATATGGCTCATTTGGTTGGTGGGAGCCAGAGTCTGGTTTGTTGATTATCAGGCTGCACCGCGAGCTGGTGAGGTTGGCTTGGGAGCCGTGTGTTGTGGAGTGCGATGGCTTCCTTTTGTGATAGTGTTATGGTACAGAAGGAGGCTGTCGAGCGGGATTGAGTGAGGACAGATCCCGCGAGATGAAGCCGTCGTGTCATCGCGCCGTCAACGGAGTTTATGGGGTCGTCGGCAGGATGGGGGGTACTCATCTTCTAAACGAGCCTGAGGTAGACAATGGCTGGACGTGGTCTCCGGTCATTGTAGTACTCACGAGGCTGGTAGTGCTGACCCCGGGACGGGCTCTCCCAGCATAGCGTCAGCGAGGCCGCCGTTGTGTTCGGAAAGGAGATCCCGTGACCTATCCAAACGCCGAAGGTCATCACCCAGGGGATTTCACTGGGTAAAAATCTCCACATAACTCTGACCTCTCTCCAGAAGGCAGAGGTATCTTTTCATCAAATCCCCCATCCCCCCCCAAAAAAAATGTTCTAAATTGTTGTGTAGGAAGTTTTACACCCATATATATATAATACTAGCTACAGCGCCCTTCAAACCGGAACACAGTAACGTTTGCACACTGCTGTTTGGCGGCAGGTATAGACAACATATGGTGCTCGTCGCCTGATACATAAGATATTGAGTCTCGTTACCCCAGTAATTACACTAGCTACAGCGCCCTTCAAACCGGAACACAGTAACGTTTCCATACTGCTGTTTGGCGGCAGGTATAGACAACATATGGTGCTCGTCGCCTGATACATAAGATATTGAGTCTCGTTACCCCAGTAATTACACTAGCTACAGCGCCCTTCAAACCGGAACACAATAACGTTTCCATACTGCTGTTTGGCGGCAGGTATAGACAACATATGGTGCTCGTCGCCTGATACATAAGATATTGAGTCTCGTTACCCCAGTAATTACACTAGCTACAGCGCCCTTCACACCGGAACACAGTAACGTTTCCATACTGCTGTTTGGCGGCAGGTATAGACAACATATGGTGCTCGTCGCCTGATACATAAGATATTGAGTCTCGTTACCCCAGTAATTACACTAGCTACAGCGCCCTTCACACCGGAACACAGTAACGTTTCCATACTGCTGTTTGGCGGCAGGTATAGACAACATATGGTGCTCGTCGCCTGATACATAAGATATTGAGTCTCGTTACCCCAGTAATTACACTAGCTACAGCGCCCTTCACACCGGAACACAGTAACGTTTGCACACTGCTGTTTGGCGGCTGCTGTAATCATTGCGGTGGTACCTAAACGATCTGTTGCAACAGACAACTACCACCCTATATAGACATATTTTGTATATACATTATATATATATATATATATATATATATATATGTATATATATACATATATATATATGTGGGTGTGTTTGTCATTGATAACGTTATCGCCACGCTAAATATATATAAATAGTTATAAATGATAAAATACCACTTTCTAGGTGTATAATCGTTACGTCTCGAACTTTCTAGAAACTGTGGTGGGTTTACATTAGTATATTAATGAAATATATACATATATATATATATATATATATATATACATATTTAAACATAGTGTTGTTCCCACTAGTGGAACTGGAAGCCGAATATAATAATCAAATGAAATTAATTAATGACGCATTAAGAAATTTAGCTGACAGTTTTTTTTTTTTTAATTTTATTTATAGAGCAGTGAAACTTTCTGCCAGTGTCGCGCCTTCATCATCAATGGATAGGCGTTCCCACTGTTGGACAGTAAGGCCCCTACGCAAAGATTTCCACATGACCGGACCTGCACTGTCCATATCCGGCGGCTTCCCGCGACCTTCGTTTATACGGCTTCGTATGGGGGGGGAGTTGGACTAGTTCTCATCATTGCAACATGAACATTTGAGGGTCGCTTGAACCCCATGAGTCATGTGGAGCTACTATACTACTACTATATATATATAAATCTATTTTAGTCCACTGTTGGGAACGCCATTAAAAAGCGTGGAGTAGGACTCTGTTTCCGAAGACCGTCTAGTTTCAGCATTGTTGTGCTCCGGTTTGAAGGGCGTTGTAGCTGGTGGTAATTACTAAGGTAACGAGGGTCGGCATCTGTCGCGACGGGCGTAATTGTTGCAGTGTATACCATCCTAATTAGAACCATGTTATGGGCGCGCGTGTCACTTACTATCAGGTGATCGTCCAGCTCGACTCGTCGCCTAATAGTGTATATAAAAAAAAAAAAACCAACTGGTCAGTGAGGACGCGCAAAGCGGTTGAACCACTTTTACTTTACGCAATTCGAAAAGCTTGACCGTGATCCAGGTCAGTGGGTCAATTTGACCAGAACTGGGGGCACTGGTACCGGTGGTGGGTGTTAGACGAAATTATGCTGAGCGGAGTAGTTTTCATCTGTGTTATATATTTGATAAGGATATAGATGAATTCGAAGAATATTCGAGAACTGGTGCATCCTCCTCATCTTGGGCGTATCTGGGGACGCGTCTCGTATGCCGACGCGTCGTCGCTTAGTGATAGGGATTTTGTCAATTGGGAGGGATGCTTCACATCCCTCCCCGAGGCGGGCCCGTTCGATCCCGGCACCGAACGGGGGTTGCGGAAGAACTGTTTAAAGCGTCATCCCGCGACCCTCGCGCGTTCCTTGCGGATGTGATGAAATACCGTGTGAAGCTTTTTAGTCGGTTGGAGTCCGACACTACCCCACTACCGGCCCAGTATTGGTACGGGGTGTGCGTTCCGTTAGCATTTTGTTACACACGTTATTAAAAAAAAAAAATATCCTCCTCATCTTTACTTCCGGCGCAGAGACCATGGTACCTGACCATCGGGCTGGTCCACCGAAAGTAGCACAGCGAGAGAGAGAGCTGTGCTTGGTATTTCTCTAAGGGACACAATCTGGATCGAAGAAATTTGATGGAGAGCTGATGCTGTGGATGTAGCTTTCAACACCTGCAAGCTGGGGCGGCACTGGGCTCGATATGACGGCCGATGGTGGAGGAATCTCTTGGAGTAGAGACTGCGTACAGGTCGCAGGAGTGTAGGACGCCCTTCCTCCAGATGGACCGACGACATCATCACGGCGGTCGGTAGTGGGTGGATGTGAGATGCCGAGGATCGCATTTGGAAGACATTGGGGAAGACGTACATCCATGATGATGATAGACGAATCGTTGTTTATCATCCTTAGGTTCATTTGGGGGGAACGATGGGATATAGTAATCAGAAGGTAGACCGAGGATCTGATGAGAGTCGCTGGATGCGGGAAGCGCACGATCGATCTATGTGAGACATCTTTGGGGGAGACCTATGTCCAGCAGTGGGTGTGTATCGGCTGATGATGATGATCCTCGGGTTTGCTGCATACTGATAGGTCTCCATTGCTCAGCCAGTATTACGACTAAGGTATTCCTTGACTGTTGAAGGCGACTAAATGGGTTCTTCAGTTTGCGAACCTTGAGGATGGGGACCATCAGACCTCGATGAGGGAACCTAAGGAGGAAGTCCAATGCATGGTGGTCTTGTAACTGCCGTAGCACAGCATGGGTGCTGAGAGGCATCGGTGCATTCCTTAGGAGTTCCAGAAGCCTCTCTTAATGCACTGAAGGAGACCACCAGGAGGTTTTAGTGGGTAAAAATCCCACATAACTTCCCCTAGAAGAAAGGGATCTTTTTAGAATATTCCCCCCCTTTCCTATCTCAAAAAAAAACGAAAGACCTCTGTTGCTGGTGACCTTCTAGGTACCACCTCAGCTTCAAACAGTAGTATGCATACGTTACTGTGTGCATTGAAGGCAGCTGTTCCTATTGAAATTACTGTGGTAATTACTGTGGTGGTATGATGTAGTATCACTTACCATCAAGTGACTGTCTCGCTCGTCTCTTCGGACAGGGTTAAGAAGGTCGCGGTGGTGTTCACAGTGGACATCCTGCAACCTCTCCTGGTGATTGTTTATCAGGACGATTTCATTACGAAGTCAGGGTTATGGAGCTCCATAACCCTGACTTCTATCTGGTCAGGATATGTTCTCGTGCGTGAATTCTGAGGTTTTTCATTCTAATATTTAGATTGCCGCGGGCTGATGATGATTATGATGTTTCATGTTCATCACAAGGTAATTTTTTTTTTTTTATTCAACGAAGCGACCAGACCAGACACTGCACCATATTACGCTCGTGACCCTGAGACATGATATTCAGTCTCATTACCCGAGTAATTTCACTAGCTACGGCACCCTTCAAACCGGAGCACAGCAACATTTACACCTATCCAGACGGCCTCCGTGAACAGAGACCTACCCACCGGCACATTGAATTACCGGTTCCTGTCACCGCGAGCTGGTAATCATCAGCAGGAGAGTTGCTGATCATACATCTCAATAGAGTAACGTATATATAAACATAGAGTCGAGAACTACTTCATGTCTTCCAGATATACATTTGTTTTTTTTTTTTTTTTAACTTTTGGAACTGAACAATACCTTGGCGGACGTATTACTCTTGCAACTGAGGATTTGGGTGAGAGGGGGGAGGGGTTTGGGCAGTGACGTCACCGCGAGTGAAAAGGTCAAAGCATTCCGTATGCATATTTATGAATGTACTGCGCACGAACCCGCCCATGAATTTATTATTTATTTTGTTCACCATTGTACCTACTGGGTATTCCAACAAGCAGAGTGAAGGATATTACTTTTTTTTTTTTTTTTTTTTTTTTTTTTTTTTTTTTTCTTTAGTATTCGTTGCTGCAGACTGTTAAGGTACTATTGCAGTGGAGAGTTAGCGGTGTGCAAATGTTACTGTGTGTATTTATCGAAGTAGCTAGTGCAATTACTGCGGTAACAAGACCTAATATAATGTATCGAATCGATATACACATTGCGTTACAATGAGCGGCATTCTATATTAGCATCACCACATTGTTATGGGCAGGCGTATCGATTACCATCAGGTGTACTTCGCGTCCGAGCGACGTGTACACTAGCACACGCAGCACGTGCGCGCGTACACATACACAGAATATTTAAAAGTTAATACAGCTTAAGGGTAATGGGATACCTTTGCAAGGGTAACGATGGATAGATGCATTTGTATTGTACGGGAACAGAGAAAGGTTGGGAGCCGCTGCCATAAAACAAGTCCTTTGGATTTTTTTTTTATATAATTTCGAAATTAAGTAATTCGAAAAGTTTAAAAACTCGGTTTCCTCTACCCCCAATTCGCAATCGCCAATCCCACAGATTATAAAAGTGTGATGACGAATTTGTGATCATTCCAGATGCGCCTGCACCGCTGTGAGGGCTGCCTCGCGGCCTGCCGGCCTGAGCGCCGAGCAACGCCGCCCTACGAGCTCCCACTATCCCTCTCAAAGTAAGAAACGCCCAACCCCTCCCAAATAGTCCTCATACAACTACGTACATCTAGGTAGGACACAGAACTGTCGGTGTCACGATTTGAAGGGCGCTGTAGGTGGTGAAATTACCTAGTATGGCTCTCCACGGTTAAACTCCTCCCAGCACCGCCGACACGACTTCCGGCAAGAAGTTCCATCCAATCCGGTTTATTAGGATCCAAGTCCAATTTTAGACAGGTAACCACCCAAAAAATTGGTTTCTGCGCGTCACATCGATGACTTTGATCTTTCACCACTACTATGGGATTGGGGACTACTTTGCATCTTCCTTCGACGCCCAAATCTCTCTCTGAATACAAATAGGGTGAAGAGAGTTGCTTTCTCTCTCTTTCTTCGCAGACTCCTTTTGGCAACGTTAGCACTCCACGCGTTCTTGCTTCGAAGCTCTAAGCATCGAAACAAACCTAACCTAACCTAACCCCTACCTCAGCCCCTCAATAAGTTCCCGCCTGTGGTAGCGGTGGGACTCAGTGGTCCTGACTTGGCCACCCACGGTGAAACGAAGAGGAACCTACCCACGCGTCTCGAGGCGGCAGCTCCAGGTTAGAGCTCCTATTAAAGTGAGCTCACCTCGGATGCATGCCGGTGGGCTGCAGGGGCCGCTTTGTACTGCTCTTTGCAGCCGAGGTGGAGTCGCGGAGGGAGAGGAGTGTCGGTATTGCGATGCGCGGCTCTCCCTACCCTCTATGACTAAGCAGTGCTGCACCGCTGATGCGGCGGCGGTGGAAGCCGCAGGGGAAGGAGAGTGTCGGTATTGCGTTTCGCTGCTCTCCTTATTCTCCGCGGCCGTATAACGGTGGTGACGGCGGAAACCCAAGATCGGATCCGCCGCAGAAGGTGGAGAGAGTTTTCTCTCTTGGCTCCCATGGCCTCTGGGTGACGGATTCGGGAGCATCCGTTGCCCAGGTGACTGGGGCGCGCTGTATGTTCCGTCGTGCCCCTACAGAGCCGGAAAGAGTGGGTTCTTCCCTCCCACCCGAGGTGGGGCTGCGTTGTGCGCCCGGCGCTGGCGGGGTCGCGGATATGTGCGCGAGCCTTCCCGTGACCCTGCCCATAAAGCGACGAGGCGGAACATGGCCACCATGCCTATCCACATCAGGCGTTTCCCAAGGATCGGTTCTGGGGCCAGTTTTATTTACCATATACATTAACGATGTCTTGGAATCATTCCGTAACTCGAAATGTACTATCTTTGCTGACGACTTAAAAATAGCAATGGAAATAAGATCAGTTAGAGATAACGAGACTAATCTAGACCTGGACAGATTAGCGGAATGGCATATAACCCAGTGAAATACTAATTAGAAGATTTACTAGCAATCTTAAGACTATGTGAACAACATACCACATCAATTACATAGATTACAAACCAGAGATAGAATATCTATTAAAATATTTTCCTCTAAGCACCAAAAGTTTTTAATGTCACTTCATTTTATTACCAGGTGCAATCAGTTGAAGCGAGCCCGCCGCACCAATTACAAATCAGCAGTGCTGAAGCCCAACCGCATCACCAGCATGGCCGAGTCCACGCCACCCACGCCACCAGACAATAACGCACCGCGTAAGTAGTCACGAATCAAATCTACAGAGTCGGGTTTTCTGGATACAGTTTCATAACTCCCAAATAAGGCCTTGGATGGTGAAGCCCCTTCGATATACTCCGGCTCTCTCATGTGGACAGCACAGAAATGCTGGTGGATTTACAAAATGTGGTAGCTTATCATGTGGGTTCAGAGAGACCCAATCACCAATCCAACTCCAGCATTTATTTCACTGTTGGTAAGTCTCTGTTGCCGGAGACAATCTAGGCAGGCGTGCAAATATTAATGTGCGATGAAGGGTGCTGCAGCTGTTGAAATTACTGCGGTAACGAGGATTAACATCCGGTCTCAAGGCGCCAAGCACAATATGGTGCAGTGTAAATGGTTATTTCTATTCATCCAGCGATGCCGTGGTTCGGCATGGACATCGGCGGTACGCTGACGAAGCTCGTGTACTTCGAGCCGAGGGAGACCAACCGCCGCGAGATCGACAAGGAAACGGAGGTGCTGAAGAACATCAGGCGGTACCTCACCAGGAACTCGGCTTACGGGAAGACCGGCAGGCGGGACGTTCATCTTCAGGTACGGTATACATCATCAGTAATCAGAGTGCAGCTTGTGCTAGCTGATGAAATTACAGTAACAAGAATAAGATCTCTAATTCTCAGCCGCTTTTCGATTGTTATTAAAGATTTATTTTTAAGGGTTGGTATTTAACTCACACTAAATATTAACCGCTGCGGTTAAAAGGAACGCAACTGCTGGCCGCCATCTTGTTTACACGCAATGGCGGCTAAATTAGCGGCAACCCGCCGATCAGTTTGTATGGATGTATACTCGAAAATAAATTGCGAACTGGCAACATTTTTGGGGTGGTTCCAATAAGGGATGAATTCAAAATTTGTCTATATTTTTGCGTCGTTGTTATATAACACACACCTCTACGGCTTCCATTTTGTTTATGGTCCCGACCAACACGCCCCGCGCTTCAACACTAGTGCATAAGACTAGAATACTAGATAAGCTATTTAGATCTTATCTGACAAATAAAGTCATCGTTCAAGTTTAAAAAAAAAATCGTTCAAGTTTCAGTCTTCAAATGGACTAAGCTAGTAAATAAAATGTCAGGTGATTTATAGGTTAGATCATCTGTCAGTTAAAGAAGTCATTTGGCGGGTAAAGTTGTACTACGTGTCATAGACAAAAAAAAAATCGATTTTTTTTATGGCATAACCGTAGAATATTAAAATTGCATCTCTCTGATGCCTTTGCCGACGAATTGAATAAAAAAAAAAATTAAAATTAAAAGCCCAATAAAATATGTTTGTTTTTTTTCTATCTTTGACATTTGCCTTAATTATCGTTCCGAGTAAAAATAACTTCACCGTCCACCCCGATTTGTGATTTCTTTCTCTATCTCCGTTCGTAAGTTTAAATCAATAAAATTATATTTATAGATGGAAAACGTCTCTATCAGGGGTCGCAGGGGCTGCCTGCACTTCATCAGGTTCCCGACGAGCGAAGTCGGCGCCTTCCTCCAGCTGGCACGCTCCAAAGGCATGGCCGACCTGGTCAACACTATATACGCAACAGGAGGCGGGGCTTACAAGTTTGAGGAGGACTTTAAAAAGGCAACGCCCACTTTTTCAAATCCAACCCCGCTTATAACGTGGCGCTATATAGGATAATATACACTACAGCACATTGCTCGTAGACTTTTAGATGCAATATGTTGTCTCATTACCGCAGTAATTTTATTAGCTTTAGCGCTCTTCAGTACACAGTAATATTCGCATATTACTGTTTGGCGGTAAGAATAGACGCTGCTGTTACGATCCTCGACAGTCTGAATGGTACATTGGCAGACCCTACGCGAATATAGATCAGCAGATAGTTAAGATAATATACACTACACTATATTGTGTTCATTGCTATGAGACCTGAAACATTAACCCTAGCGTTCCCACTGTTGGGACTCGGGACCAGCTTTAACAAGGAAAAAGTCAAACCTATATATTACGCAGTCCAAGTACGGGTATCGAATGTCGCTGTCACCAGAATCCCAAGCTGTATGAGGATCGAACCCAAACCTTATCGATTTTCACTTCTTTATCTCCTTAAATACTCTTACTCCTCTCCAGGAAGTGAACATGAGACTGTCGAAGCTGGACGAGCTGGACGCGCTGATCGCCGGCGTGCTGTTCGTCGACTCGATGAACGCACAGGAGTGCTACTACTGGGCCCCACCCAACGAGGAGCCGGTGCACCAGCATCCGAGCGATACAGTGAGTGACATAAGACCACCGGGGAACACCCTGGCTGTGGAACGCTGGTCTGACAGCAGAAACACATTAATGATATTGTGATGGTGGAATTATAGTATGATGGTGGGGTCTATTTGGACAATTTTTTTTTTTAATTTCCTCTAATGTCTGCTAGCTATGGTCATTGTTACCGTCGATAGGTTTCTTTTGTCGGAGACAATCTACCTAGGTACTACAAGTGTGCAAAATTTACTGTGATCCGGCTCGAAGGACTTGTAGTTGTTAAAATTACTCTGGGTAACAGGACTTAACATTTTATATAAAACATCATAACTAGCGTCATTTTTTTCGAGACATGATGTTAAGTCTCTTCATTCAATTAAATTCACTACCAATAGGCCCTTCGAACCGGAACGTAGTAGTATTTGTACACTACCTATCTAGATGGATGATTAATACTAATTTTTTTTTTATCAAATCCCCAGCCGCCATATTCGGCGGAAGCCCTCAGCGTGTACGTCCGGAAGCCGTACGACTTCTCGTCGCCGTACCCGTTCCTGCTCGTCAACATCGGCAGTGGAGTCTCAATGCTGGTTGTGAACGGCCCCAACGACTACTTCAGAGTCAGCGGCACCAGGTCAGTTCGAACACGGTGATGACGTTTGAGCTTATTCTGCTTATATTATATACTCAAAGATTGACCTTGGCAGCAATGCAGTTTTAGTCGACTTTTTCCGTTCCCAGTTAATTCCAAAATTAAAAGCTTTACATCTTCTAAATCTTTATTTAGACTAATGAAGCTTCTTTCCCTGATTAGTCTCGGCGGTGGTACGTTCTTGGGGCTGTGCTGCCTGCTCACCGGCTGCAGCAGCTTCGAGGAGGCGATCGCCCTGGCGGCCGCCGGCGACAACACCACCGTCGACAAGCTGGTCCGCGATATATACGGCGGTGATTACGCGAGGTTCGGTCTACCTGGGGACCTGGTCGCGAGCAGGTAACACCAACCACTTCCTCCCCACCACATCGACTGTGGGTATTTGTAAAAATAATATATTTGTTAGGATGTTAACACAACATAAAATTGCTCACGTCGGTTTATGATGTAAAAGTTTCATTACCGTGGTAATTTCATAGACATCCACTGCTGGACATAGGCATACTCCAAAGATCTCCACATTAATCGGTCAGGCGCTGGAGTCAGCATGTGCTCTAACGCCGCCAGACTCTAGGGGCCGTCGTTTGTAAGGGTTCATATGGGAGGAGTTGGTGGGAGACCAAAGCCTCGTTTGTTGATTAGCAAGTTGCACCAGGAGCTGGTTAGGTTAGCTTTGGTCCCGTGATTTGTTGTACGAGATCCCTTAACTCTACCACAAATACTCAAACTTCATTAGCCGCAGCGCCCTTCAAACCGGATCGCAGTAATTTTGGTAATATCTAGCCGCGTGGTCTCCGGGTGTAGAGACCTACCAGTTAAGTGACTTCATGAAGTATCGAAACGCCACTGCTCCGACAAGTTCTTGATGTCACCGCCTGTTCACCTTGTGGTGGAAGCTGAAGGTGCTGATGAAGTTGATGACACTCCCTACATACTAACAGCAAGGCAGCTGGTATCACTTGCATCTGGCTAATTTACAACTGTGTCTCGATCCTCAGCTTTGGCCAAATGTACTCGGCGGAGCGGCGTGCGAAGGTGTCCAGGGAGGACCTGGCGCGCGCGACCCTCGTCACCATCACCAACAACATCGGCTCCATCGCGAGGCTTTGCGCCTCCAACGAAAACTTGGAAAGGGTAATTATTACTATTACCACCGGCGATCGGTCCGCAGCGTACTGCAGCTGACATACAGCAGTGTGCAAACATTGCTATGTTCAGGTTTGAAGGATGTTGCAGGTTATTAATCGTGTAACGCGGCTCCACGAGTAATATGTGGGCATAATTGGATAGACGAATAATTTACTATCAGGTGATCTCGCTGTGTAAGGTCTCCCGCACAACAACTCACGGGATCCAAGCCATCCTCACCAGCTCGTGGTGCGCCCTGCTAATCAAGAAATGAAGCTCTGGCTCCCACCAACACGCATTGCGCCAGCGTGATGGGAAACGGGCCAAATCCTCTCATATGAATCCCTACTCGATCGATGTGGGAATCTTTGGGGGAAGCCTATGCCCAGCAGTGGACGTCTGTCGGATGATGATGGTTAACGTCCCGCTCATCTGGTCGCTGCGTTGGATAAAAAAAATTACTGACCGCATTAAGACGCCATACCATAGGCACAAATCCGGACGGAATGGTATACTTCGTGGTGGCAACACACTGGCGGAGCTTCCCACAGAATAACATACGACTATCAGTTGCCATGGCAACGGCACGACGTATCCGAATTTTATATAAAATAAAAATTTTAAATGGCGTCTAATACCAGAAGATTATTTTTACACTCGTTTTGATGACGTGAACAAGTGTCACTAATCTTGTGGCGTGGCAGCTCTGGCATCTCATGGACGTCAGGAGTAGCTACGGAAGCGGAAGCTGGAGTCATTGCCGTGGGCACACTAATGTGGGCCTCATTTCAAAGTCGTCATACTCTATGTTGTAGGGGATACAGTTCAGATTTGTTTGATTGAACAAATGGAACTGTATTACCCGGCCAAGTGTAAGTGTCGCCGTCGCGCCGCCAGTAAGCACTAACGCTGCTACCGTTTAATTTAGCCGTGTAATCCTCCAGTCGCGTCGGTACGTTGGTTATACATTAACAAATGGAACTGTATTACCCGGCCAAGTGTAAGTGTCGCCGTCGCGCCGCCAGTAAGCACTAACGCTGCTACCGTTTAATTTAGCCGTGTAATCCTCCAGTCGCGTCGGTACGTTGGTTATACATTAACAAATGGAACTGTATTACCCGGCCAAGTGTAAGTGTCGCCGTCGCGCCGCCAGTAAGCACTAACGCTGCTACCGTTTAATTTAGCCGTGTAATCCTCCAGTCGCGTCGGTACGTTGGTTATACATTAACAAATGGAACTGTATTACCCGGCCAAGTGTAAGTGTCGCCGTCGCGCCGCCAGTAGAGCACTAACGCTGCTACCGTTTAATTTAGCCGTGTAATCCTCCAGTCGCGTCGGTACGTTGGTTATACATTAACAAATGGAACTGTATTACCCGGCCAAGTGTAAGTGTCGCCGTCGCGCCGCCAGTAAGCACTAACGCTGCTACCGTTTAATTTAGCCGTGTAATCCTCCAGTCGCGTCGGTACGTTGGTTATACATTAACAAATGGAACTGTATTACCCGGCCAAGTGTAAGTGTCGCCGTCGCGCCGCCAGTAGAGCACTAACGCTGCTACCGTTTAATTTAGCCGTGTAATCCTCCAGTCGCGTCGGTACGTTGGTTATACATTAACAAATGGAACTGTATTACCCGGCCAAGTGTAAGTGTCGCCGTCGCGCCGCCAGTAGAGCACTAACGCTGCTACCGTTTAATTTAGCCGTGTAATCCTCCAGTCGCGTCGGTACGTTGGTTATACATTAACAAATGGAACTGTATTACCCGGCCAAGTGTAAGTGTCGCCGTCGCGCCGCCAGTAGAGCACTAACGCTGCTACCGTTTAATTTAGCCGTGTAATCCTCCAGTCGCGTCGGTACGTTGGTTATACATTAACAAATGGAACTGTATTACCCGGCCAAGTGTAAGTGTCGCCGTCGCGCCGCCAGTAAGCACTAACGCTGCTACCGTTTAATTTAGCCGTGTAATCCTCCAGTCGCGTCGGTACGTTGGTTATACATTAACAAATGGAACTGTATTACCCGGCCAAGTGTAAGTGTCGCCGTCGCGCCGCCAGTAGACACTAACGCTGCTACCGTTTAATTTAGCCGTTTAATCATCCAGTCGCGTCGGTACGTTGGTTGTACATTAACGCCCATCGCCAGACAAATCAGTTATCTAGTTACCTTACCACGCTGAGGATCCGCGGTTCGATTCCGAAGACCTCGCGTCCGGATGTTAGTAGCTTTTCACAGCAGCTAGGTCCTGCACTTACGCGAGACTATACCAAGTGAATTTCCGCAGGTTGTGTTTTGCGGTAATTTCCTGAGAGTGAACCCGCTGTCCATGAAGCTGCTGTCGTACGCGATGAGCTACTGGTCGCACGGGGCTTTGAAGGCGCTGTTCCTGGAGCACGAGGGGTGAGTTAGTAGCGGCATCATCATTATCAGCCGATAGCCCACTGCTGGACGTACGCTTATTGTGAAATTACTGCGGTAACAAGACGCATGTAATTTCTGGAATGTGATAATAAATGTGTTGCCAGTGTATATCATGGTAGATGGCGCAACGTCGTTATGCGCATGCGTATCACTTACTATCAGGTGAACGTACAACTGGAGTCTTCGTCTTCGTAGAATAAAAAAAAAAATATTTCTAGATATTTCGGCGCCGTCGGCTGCCTGCTGCACCTGGACATCAATCACAGGAGAGAGAACACCCACGGCACTCCGGTCGGCGAGAGCGGGCAGGCGGACAGGTGAACTTGCTCCAGCGCCAACAGCCAGCCCTGGCCTGGCTTCCGTCGCGATGACGCCACCCCCAACCGCCACTATACAACTATACCTTCGAAGGTAACGGAAACCGTGTTACCGGTAATTATATACGACAATGGATTATATAACACAAATCAATTATATTGGGCTTCTATTATAAATCTAAGCCATCTTTTCGTTTTGTTACCGTCTGTTACCTGTAATTTATATACAACAACGGATCCTGTAACACCATTTGATAATATTGCGCTTCTGTTGTGAATGAACGTGATCTTTTCGCTGTATTACCGTCTGTTACCGGTAATTATATAAGACAACGTATCCCATAATGCCAAATGATAATATTCCGGCTTCTATTGTGAGTCTAAGCCATGTTTTCATTATGTTACCATCTGTTACCGGTAACAGATCTCATGAAGCGACCATATCTTGTTTATACCTCTCTACATATGTTTAACAATATACCAACTAAGGCAGAAGGTGGAAGGAGGAGTAAAGAAGAGAGAGCATAGGGAAGTGGTTTGATGTACTGGGGTTAATGAACTTACAATTATTTTCTGGGTTAGAGTCCAAAGGTCAAAAGCAAATTCAATTTATTTGTCTTAAGAATTTTTTTTTTCAAATACTTAATGGCGGGAAATTTTTGAATTTTAAATTTGGAAGCAATTTGAACTCTATTGTAGTCACGGTAGATCGCGTGTTACGTCATCATATCGTCGTGTAGCTCACTGGCCCGGTAGTCAGAGCGTGCCGCCTTCACTCCGAAGGTCGCAGATTCGGATCCCGTCATGCACCGATGACCGATATGTAAGTTGTGTACATTTACGAACTTCAGTCACAACAGCGACATACAAACGGTGATGGAGACCATCGCGAGGATACCACCACATAAATTGGAATTTATTCTAAGGTGTGGAGTCTCCAGTCCGCGTGGTGACTACGGCACATCGCCTTCACATTGAAGGTGGGCATGAGCCCCAACAGTGGGGATGTAAATTGACTGTTATGTATCGTAGTCGTCGTTCCCAACCTAACCTAACATAACCTTTTTTTGCTTTACGTGGTAGAAATGTCTTCACATACCTGCCTCCGCGAGGGCAAAGACAGGTTATGTCGGACTAGCACCGACTAAAACCCTCACGATAATCCTCCTTCGTTGCTTACGGCTGGGCCACGGAAACGCTTGGGCACACCTCCGCGACCCCGCAACCGCCGGCTGCATCATGCAGCTCCACCTCAGGGGGAAGAACTTACCTTTTCCACCTCTGTAACGGCGCGCCGGTACAAAAAGCGCGACCTCCTCTCGGTCTCTTACAGTCACCTGGGCAACGGAACCTCTCGAATCCGTCACCCAGAGGCGATGGGAGCCAAGAGAGAGAATTCTTCCGTCCCTGTGGCGGATCTGGTCTTGGGTTCCGCCGCCAACCGGTTATACGGCCGCGGAGGGTAGGGAGAGCCGCGCATCGCAATACCGACACTCCTCTCCCTCCGCGACTCCACCTCGGCTGCAAAGAGCAGTACATGTCTGCCCCCGGCAACCTAACGTTTTTTATTTTTTAACGCGGGGAAAATGCCTACGCATACTAGTCCTCGCGAGGGCGAGGACGGGTTATGTTGGACTTGCACCGACTAAAACCCCCACGTTGTTCCACCTCATCGCCTTGATGGCAGGGTAACGGGAACGCGGGTGCGCACTCAACCGCGACCCTACTGGCGCTGGCCGCTTGCGCGACCCCACCTCGGGAGAGAGGGATGGACCCTCTCTTTCCAGGGCGCATCGGAATATGCAGCGCGCCCCCTCCTCGGCCTCCTGCAGTCGCGCGGGCGACGGAATCCCTCGAACCCGTCGTCCAGAGGCTATGGGAGCCACTAGAGAAAACTTCTCCCAGCTCCCCGTAGCGGAGAGATGTTAGGCCCGCCGCTACCTGTCAACGGCCGCAGAGGATTGGGAGAATGGCGCATCTCAATACCGACACTCCTCTTCCCCCGCGGCCCGACCGCCGCCGCATCGCCGGTGCGACCCCGGTTGACCGCAAAGGGTACTCCCTCCGCGACCCTCCCTCGGCTACGAGGGACCAGCCGCTCGGGTGAGCTCTCGGTGGGTCTCCGGAGCTCGAACCTGGAGCAGCCGCCTCAGGCTGGCCAGGTGGATTCC
This sequence comes from Ornithoptera priamus, assembly GCA_029034505.1. Classification (NCBI taxonomy): domain Eukaryota; kingdom Metazoa; phylum Arthropoda; class Insecta; order Lepidoptera; family Papilionidae; genus Ornithoptera; species Ornithoptera priamus. The sequence goes on from JARDWD010000697.1 coordinate 100,904, forward strand.
ACTTAGCTCCACCATGTTCCGTCCCACGGCTACTAAGCCCCTCCGCCACGACAAGGCGAGAACCCGTTGCTGGGGTGGCAACCTAACCTAACCTAACCCAACCTGTATTGCGCAAGTGTGGTGGGAAACGACGGCATTTAGTGCCCGACCGGAGGCCGTGCTGAAGTGTCACGTCGCGGAAAGCCGCTGGATGCGGACACCGCAGAATCGATCTATTTTGACGGAGGCCTATGTCCAACAGTGGACGTCCATCGTCTGATGATGATGACGGCACAGCAGTATACTGCTGAACAAAATTGTTTAATAGTCCACACAATAAATATACCAGACAATATAAGTTCTGTACACTACACCTCGCACAATTATAATTATATATTTGAAGCCGTGATAGCGCAGTGGAGGTACTAGGATACCTAGGTTCTATCCCCAATGAGTCCTAACTTCCGGAACAGTAGTACATCATGAGTAATTAATCATGTTCTTCATATGACGGCTTCCGTTGATGTGTTTAGCGGATATGTTATTTATTGCGAGAGGAAGCACCGAATCCCAGCAGTGGGAATTTTGAGACGTTGTTAATTAATTTTATTAATAAATCCACAGTTTATATAATAGACACGACGGAGCGCAGTGCACTCGTAGAAAACGGAAACGGATACGTTGGTATTACATTATGATTTACGTTAAGATTTTTCGATTAATTAATTTTCAATTATCACTGTGGGTGGTAAGTTTCCGTTGATTTTATCCTAGTAAGGGAATGCATGAAATCCCAGCAGTGGGATTGTAGACAAACAGTCCTAATGAACTTTGGTTGTAGTTAGACAAATTAAACTAAGCGCAAGTAAAATGGCGGATATGTGCAAATTGTTTTATATTAGATAATATCGCTTACATTTATAATATAGCACAAAATCAATATTTGTAATTTCTAGATATTTCTCATTTACATATATATATATATATATATATATATATACAAAATGGCCGCCCAAGTCGCGACAGCTGTTAGGGAATTAGATCAAAGTAATTAAAACTATAAAGAATCTTTATATAACTAGTTCTAATTACCAATACTGAAGCTGACTTCGAACGGAAGTGGAACATTTCACCGATCACAATTTTTTATTACTTATATATATATATATATATTTATTTGTTATTATTAATTTATTACTATTAGTCTTTTTTTTTACTGTTATACTTATCCTGTACTTAGAAATAAAGTTGAAAAAAAATATATATATATCGGACGAGCGTCTAAGAAAATGTTGGCAACCCCTGATTGCGTGATAAATTATACGAATGGTAAGTATTTCCAGAATGTACAGTCGCGAAGCAAAAGAGGTATACAGTTATTTTTAGCTGCTACATAACGCTTGGCACGCTGTCGACTGTGCCTTTATTATAAGCTTCATTAAAAAAATAATGAATTTAAAAAAAAAATATATTCTAATGTTACAAATATTCTGCCTATTCAATAATTAAAGCGCCGGTTGTACGATATAGATAGTTTGACAGTGACAGGTGAAAATGGCGGGAAATCATTTAGTACAGTTCAGCGCTTACAGAGCAATATATATCAGTGATAGAGTTGTAGCAAGTGAAATTACCGGGGTAACGAGACTGAACATCTTATGTCATAAGCGACAAGCGCAGTGTGGTGCAGTGTATAACATCCGAACTAGTGCCGCGTTGTTATGGGCGGGCGTATCACTTACCATCGGATGAACGTCCTGGTCTCGTCGCTTGTATAAAAAAAAAACCCGTGATGGTACAGTTTGGGTTATACGTCTCGAGGAGTTGAAGGTTCGATTCCAAATAAGCTTGAGCTTGCGGTGATCAGCAGCATCGCAAAACCGAGATCCATAAATCTCACAATTTCCATTGACGGGGATATATCGCCTTAAATGTTCTTATTAGACCACCCTAATCCCAGTAGTGGGAACATAAACATGGCTATTTATTAATTACGTAATCTTTACAAGATTTAATAGATATTCAACGCGGCCGTTCCGTTATAAAAGTATTTTAACATTTGGCAGAAAGTTTACAGCTTTTGCCTGTATTAAAAAAATATATACGCCGCCATGTTCCTCAACGCGCTGATTGATGACGTTTGACATTGATGAATGTATATTTAATAAGGTGACGGTATTCAATTGGATTTTATTTATTGAATTTTTTTTTTAATATTCCTCGTAATCGGATAATGGATAATGTTAAATTAATTTATTTGTCAAATAAGTTTATATATAATTTTACTTTTAAATCGTTTGCTATAGAAAATTACAGACGGGTGGTTTTTTTTTTGTTTGTGTCATCAATTAAAATTTTTATAATGAATATTAAAATATTTTAAATTTAAATAAATAAATTATAAAGAAGACATCGCAAAGAGAATAACAATAAAAATAAACAGATAAAATATAATTTATATACTGTTGTCAAACATTTGTGCGTTGGTTAAATTGTAAGCGGGAAAGTTGGTCAAACGTTTGTGCCAACATTCAAATGTCCGCTTCGATCGCTCGCGGTTGGTAGGTTGGTACTGGAACGTAATTACGTTATAATTATATGGCGGGGTTTAAGTTGTTTTTTTTTTTAAAGCATTTCTTATTTATGTAACCGTTTGTTTGTCAACCGATGGGAATGTATGAATCAATAATGAAATGGGCTAAAGTTTTTATATGATTAGAAATAAATAATTCTATTATATGAGTTCTTTTATTTATCTTATCCTATGCACCTAGTCCGGTCGTGAGTTCTGTTAAAAATGAAAATGCATTTTTTTTTTTTTAAAGAAGCAACATTGTTAAAAATTATACCTACAGATTTATTAGTCTCAGAAAAAAATATATTTTATTCGAAATGACCGCCTTTGGCTTTTATACAGGCCTTTAATATGTTTGTCGCCAAGGGAAATTTCCAACTACCGCCACTGTTTGTTCGAAAGATTTTTTATGAGACTCAATGTCGCCGTGTCGCTTAGAGCAGCAGCAGGCCATGTCCTCGCAAACTGACAATAATTCGAAGTATAAAATAATTAATAGTATAGGAATTTTTAAAATAATATACCTGTTCCAAATTTAAAATAATTAAAAAGATGAAAAAAAAAAAGTTTTTAGATAACAGTATTTATGGCCAGACTAGTTACTTATACTGGCTGTTCCGTGCCAGATTTGCTGGCTGTACCGCCCACGCCACTTCTTTTGGGAGAGGAATTATGTAAAATCCATTCATAGCTGGCGGTGATGGAGGAAGCATTATCTGTACCAAATTTTAAGTATTCACGTATGAGTTTTGGAGATTACGTCATGAGTCAATGGATCTCTCGACGAATTTAAAAAAAAAATTGGGTATAATTACTGTCTATGTCGCAGAGGTTCAACACTTATAACATCAGGGTAATACGATTGGTGGTTTTTTTCCAATCTGGCTTGCTGCCATTTATTTATCAATCCAGTATACGAGAGTCGGAGTGTTAAGAACGAGCACGCTTCATCATTTTCGTCATCATCATCACTTTTTTTAATGGCAAGTTATTGTCTAATATAAATTCGTAGCAGATCAAAGTTTCAAGCCTTAGAGAGCACATACCCAATGCAGTAGTACTGTCTATGGTGAAATAAAATGGTTTTTAGACAGGCGGGACGTTCACCTGATGGTAAGTGATACGCCTGGCCTAAAACAACGTGGCACTAGTTAGGATGGTTGATACTGCACCACATTTCACTCATGGTCCGAGACAAGATGTTAATCATTTGCCTTCAATCGCAGCAATGTCTGCACAGTACTGTCTGTCAGCTGCAACAGGCGCTGCGGCGGTTCTTATTGAGGGGATAAATCTAAAAAATGATATTCTGCTTTTGTAGTAAAGACAAGGTTATTTGGGATTTTTACCCACTAACACCCCTGGGCGGTCATGGCATTGCGGAAAGCTGCAGGAAGCGCCTGGCACTACACCTAAAGCCCGTCTCAGAAAGACTTCATCGCTTTGGTACGACGAGAACTAGACCACCTTGTAGTTGTTTATCCCACGCTCGCTTAGTGGACAACGAGGGCCTTCACCTTCAAAACCCATGAACCCGAAAATCCTTTCAGTTTCAACTTCTACGACAGGCAGGGCTTACTTTAGTCCTATTCATAACAGTCTTAGACTACAAGGTAAAGCAACAGAGACCTACAATCAGTAATTTTTTATTTATTAAGTTAAAATAAGTAATATAATAAAATGTAACTCAGTTCAGTTACCATAAAGAGCTGATTTCCATATTACCTCAGCCAGACCAAACAATCAGTAAACGCAAAAGTTCTATGAAAGTATCATTAATTAGAATAATATCTAATTGATCATGTCTCCGAGTAATAAACTTGTTATAATAATTAATACGTTACTTTGATTATAATTATCTATTAAACAACAATAGCTATACGAAATTTTTATATTTGCTATTATCCAACAACGTCATAGAAATCGAAAACATTTTTAGGGAGTACAGCGTCACGCTCGTCCAAAGCCAAGTCGGCACTGCGCAGTACGTTTGCGCTGCGCAACTTTTCAATGTCATTGAGCAGTTTATTATTAGTGAAAATCTTATCATTCTTATCAGCATTAGCAATAATGATATCAGTCATTAATTTATTTATTAATCTGTCGCCGTTATTTTTCGGCAGCGACAGGTACATCATGCCGTTTCCGTCGAACAGATTTCCGAACGGGTCCATTTGGCGGGTCGGTTTTGGCGGCAAAAATGGCGCCAAGCTGTCATCGGTGAGATATTTTCTCAGCGGATAGTTCTCGTAATAAGCGAAATATTGATTTTTGTCTTGCAACCTCAGCGGCGTGTGGATGAAGTTGATCCTCGGCCGGTACCTGTCGAACCTCATCCTGTTGAACATCGGCGGCAGGCGGTTGGCGAGTGCGATGCTCACTGAAATTAATATCGTCAATTGGAGATGGCACAGCTGATCGCTCTGACGGAGGTAAGATTTCCATCAGCTCACCATGCTGTGGTAGCAGAACTAAGTAAAATTTAATTTTATTATTTATTTTAATTAAATAAATAAATACTTAGGTAGGTCTCTGTTGTTTTGCCTTTTAGTCTAGGATTAACAATAGGACTAAGGTAAGCCCTGCCTGTCGTAGAAGGCGACTAAAAGGTTTCGAGTTTGTGGTCTTTGAAGATGGTCTAGTGGTTACCGTACTAAAGCGAGGATGCTGAAGAAGGCTAGAGCCTTCCTTGAGACGTGTTCTATTCGTAGTTCCGTGGGAGATCCCGTGACCTGCTGCAACGCATAGAGGATGACAACCGAAGAGGTTTTAGTTGGTGAAAATCCAACATAACATTGTCTTCCTTTCAGAACCAGGGTATCTTATTTAGAAAATTCTACCCCCGATAAAAAAAGTGTCTATTGCTGGTGACCGTCTAGGTAGGGCGACAATAGTGTGTAAACATTGCTATGATCCGGTTTGAAGGGCGCTGTAGCTAATGAAATGACTGGGGTAAGGAGATTTAACATCTTATGTCTCAAGGCGACGAGCACAATGCGGTGTTGTGTATAGCATCCTAACTAGCGCTACGTTGTTATAGGTGAGCGTATCACTTATTATCAAGTGAACGTCCCGCTCGTCGTCTCATCGCTTCGTCAAATAAAAATATATATATATATATATAAGTTATTAGTAATTAGTATAATGTAACTGTGTGTGCGTGTGTGTACCAAAAAGGGCCAGTAGTGGGGTAGTGTCGGACTCCAACCGACTAAAAAGCTTCACACGGTATTCCATCACATCCGAAGATATCCACGAGGGTCACGGGATAACATCGAGCAGTTCCTCCGCAACCCCCCACCGGCGAACGGATCGAACAGGCCCGCCTCGAGGAGGGATGTGAGATAGCCCTCCCGACAGATAATCTCTACGTGGCGACGTGTCGGAACACGAGACGCGCCGCCAGGTACACCCTGGGAACCCTCTTCAAGGGGGGCGCTGGCGTGACGGCCCATGTCGGTCGCAACGCCAGGTTCCTCTGCCTAAGGAGGCAGTCGGCGGTCCTGCGCTCGGCCCCGCCCGTTGGCGGTGAGCTGTCTGCTCGCTGCGACCACGTCCTCCACCCTCGGCGCCCGCTAGTCTAGGAGAGGGAAGTAGAGCTGATCGTAGGATTTGCAAAGACTCCTCGCCCCGCTTCGCAAATGAATCTTAAGTATATATGTTGGGTAGACCAGAATCCTGTGCAAGCGCACAACCTGCAGGCGGTGCACATATATACCGACGGCAGTAAGCTGGAGGGGAAGGTTGGAGCCTCACTTTCCATATGGAAAGACGAGGTCGAGATCCAAAACCGGAAGACTCCTGGCCATATATGAGGCAACCAAAACGGTCCTCAGGAGAACGGAAGCGAGCTATAGTTTGTACAGTGACTCTAAAGCCGCGCTCGATACTGTTACCAATCATGGCTGGCTCCATCCCCTTGGCGTGGTGACCAGGAAGAATTTGCGGAGGGCTTCTACCAATAGCAAAGACATGTCTTTGACATGAGTGTGCTTTAACAGCAGAAGAAAGCCAGACCATGACCAGTGCCCGGTATCATATGTTGAACGTTTGCTGCGAGATGCCTCAGTTGCGACGTGGAGCGTCTGCTGCGAGGGCAGCACCGCTTCCATCACCAAGTTACTCCTCCCGAACGCAGCAGAGACACATCAGTTAATAAGGAAGGTCTGGCCAACTGGACAGTTAATCCAGATAGTCAGTAGCCACGGAGAATTCTTCCAACACTTGAACCGCTTCAAGTGTCCGGAGAGCCCGATGACGCCGTGGAGGAAACGGCTCCTCATATCCTGACGGAGTGTCCTATCCATAGATGACTAAGCTATGACTTTGAGCAGGAGACCAGCTTAAGAGTAGATACAGCCAGTGTACCCGAGATAAAGATAAGAGATCATAAATTATTGTATGAATATATGTAAAATAGTATAAAGTACAGATAAATGTTACTCAATCCATTTCTGTGTATAACTTAACAAGTACAGATAATAAAAAAAAAATATTTATTCAGCGAAAATTAGAAATAAATAAATTAAAAAAAACAATATAACTCACGTGAAACAACTAACACCAATCCCGCCAAACGACACTCCGCCATTTTGTGCGAGTGCCGTTTGCGCTTTAATAAATAATCGGCCGCCATTTTGTATTTATAATCACATGCTCAATATAAAGCGGAAATTGATTATTTCATCGATTATTGATTTTTCTATACTGCACTGTCGTAACGTGCTGCTAACTCGAATGATGTTGAGAGTATATTGTATAAGATAATGTATCTCTCTCTCTCTCTCTCTCCCTCAGTTACCGTTACTCACCCACTTCGGATTTATTTCTAGTAGATCTCTGTTGCTGCAGACCGTCTAGGTAGGTACCACCGCAGCGCCTATTGCAGCCGACACACAGTACTGTGCGGACATTACCGTGATCCGGTTTGAAGGGCGCTGAAGCTATTACTGGTGGTAGGTCTCTGTTGCTGCAGACCGTCTAGGTAGGTACCACCGCAGCGCCTATTGCAGCCGACACACAGTACTGTGCGGACATTACCGTGATCCGGTTTGAAGGGCGCTGAAGCTATTACTGGTGGTAGTGTCTCTGTTGCTGCAGACCGTCTAGGTAGGTACCACCGCAGCGCCTATTGCAGCCGACACACAGTACTGTGCGGACATTACCGTGATCCGGTTTGCAGGGCGCTGAAGCTATTACTGGTGGTAGTGTCTCTGTTGCTGCAGACCGTCTAGGTAGGTACCACCGCAGCGCCTATTGCAGCCGACACACAGTACTGTGCGGACATTACTGAGATCCGGTTTAAAGGGCGCTGTAGCTAGTGTAATTACTATGGTAACAAGATTCAACATCTTACGTCCCAAGCAACGAGCGCAATGTGGTGTTGTGTATACCATCATAACGAGCGCCATGTTATCATAGGTGGGGGGGCGTATCACTTACCATCAGGTGTATGTCCTACTCGTCTTATTGCTTAATTGAATAAAAAAAAATGATATGGACTTTCAACGTCTCAAACGAAAGACCTCTGCTGTTATCTATCTGCTTCCGGCCGCTGTTGTTGTGACGAGGAAGCAGCTTCATCACCAAACCCTATACTCCGGTTTGAAGGGCGCTGTAGCTGATGAAATTACTGGCGGTAACGACACAACATCCATGTCCCAAGGCTTCACTTACCATCAGGTTATCACCCCGCTCGTCTTGTCGCATTCTCGAATGAAAAAAAAGAAAGTATTAAATCTCGTTACCCCACTATAGCGCCATTCAAACCGGATGAAGGCTCAGCTCAAATTGAAATCACGACAAACTCTATAAGATTCAATTCCCACCAAGCTCTCAGTTTGGAACAAGCTTCATTAGCATATCACATCGGCCGACACACGCTTGACTCCTTGCGACAGGCGGCGAGTCCCAACAGTGGGAAAAACAAAATTTAATATTACATACTTCGACCGATCGATGCCTATCGATCGATTCAGCTTTAACATAATTAATTACTTAATTAGTTTTAAAAAAAAAAAAAATGGCGTACACTTTGATAACATATTTATTTATAATTCATATAAAAAAAAAAATTAATTAATATAATAATTTTACTATAACATTAATATAATTATATTACTTATTAAATAAACGTTTGAGGTTTAACCTGCAAGGGGAGCTGCTAACCGCTGCGCCATGGGGGTGCTGAAGCAACCCTTAAGCTGCCACGATTGCTTAAGCTAGTGTCGCTAAAGTACTTAGAAGGGGCTAATGTATATTATGCGACTTGTGGGCAGTTCATGCCCACAGCTGGACATGGACACAAGTTTTACCAGCAGCAGGTTTGGCTGTGACGTACCAACGCAGCTACTGCGGCGATGCTTTATCGTTCCGGCTTGAAGGGCGCTGTTGTGTATATGTACTAGAGAACTAGAAGACTTGGGCGTCTTATACATGGCTGCGTGAGCTCAAGGTCTGGAGCAGGATAGTTTTGATATGTCAGTCACGGGAGCCAAGCCATGCTCACCAGCTCGTGGTGCACCCTGATAATCAACTGACGAGGCTCTGGCTCCAATCAACCAGCGTCGGGCAGGCGTGGTGGGAAATTACCCAAATCCCCCTCACATGAACTCCTACAAATGTGAAGGGGTTAAAGGAAGGTATATCCAGCAGTGGACGTCATCTGATGATGAACAGTATTAGCACCCTAACTTTTTTTTTTCTTTTTTTGAGCCAATGGCCATATCCTTAGGATATGACTAAAAAAAATTTTTTTTTCATTTACCCTCAATATGTATCTACTATAAGCCTCTTAAGCGATAACCTTTGACCTTGACCTTCGGTATATTCCCACATATAAAACGAACTCTGGTCATGTCCAGGACCTGACAGGCATCACGATGCCCTTGTGACCTCGACACGGCGAACATTTCAACACAGGAAACAAGTAATGCGATCGATATGGAGTCCTGATAGTTCGTAGTTCACAATCATGACAATTTTTTTTTTTTTTTAAGTCGAACACTTGAAAGTAAACGATACGCCCGCCCATAACAAGGTAGCGCCAATAAATATGATACGCATTGCTCTATATTGCGCTCGTCGCCTGAGACATAAAATGTCCAGTCTCGTTCCCCCAGTAAGAACACTAGCTACAGCGCCCTTTAAACCGGAACATAGTAATGTTCGCACAGTACTATCTGTCGGCTGCAATAAGCGCTGCGGTGGTAGCTACCTAGACGGCCTATAACAATAAAGATCTACCACCAGTAATAGCTACAGCGCCCTTTAAACCGGATCACAGTACTATCTGTCAGCTGCAATAGGTACCTACCTAGACGGTCTCTATGAATATATATAATGTTCGGTATATTCGGTTTACCCAGTTCCGGTACGTCATTAGTTCGTTCATAACTACTGGGTCTCCTGCAAGTGAAGACCGCGTCGCCGTGTACTCTATGGAAATGGTACTCTATGGAATCTGTGGAAATGGTACTCTATGGAAATGGTACGCTATGGTTTTTATTATATATCGTGTATTCATCGCTGGGGGTACTTAAACAAAAAGTAAAAAAAAATTGTTGATTTTCGCGCCTAAAATAAATAACATTAACATTTTAGACGATTAATTTTATTTCATGTAAAAAAAAAAACAAACATTACTTTGATTTTTCGTCTAAAACGTTTATGTTGTAGTCAAGTAGTAACTTAACTGTCATAACACCCCCATTTCGCCTTTCAACCTGTTACCACCCCTAAATCCCTATCTAGATATCTCCTTTCTATTGAAAAACTTAACCCTTTCTGTGACCGTCTTTATATAACTTATCTATTATTAAACTACCCTCATTTGTTTATTACAGCGAAAATGTACTTATACCTTAGTACTACTGTATGTTCGTTTTTAAACTAATATAGAACTACCTCTTAATCACCATTTCACCAGATAGCGAAAGTCGGTGATGTAATCTCTGGTGGTGAAGTCATGTCCATCTCTTGAGAGGATACAGCCGAAATGGACACGAATAGTGTTATTACTGTACTTCCGGTTTCTTATAACGAATATAGACTAACTCATTATTACAATTTCATCTAGCAGAAGTTGGTGACATATATTCCCTGATGATGGAACCAGTATATATATATAAAGAAATTGGTTGTCGATAAAACGACTGTCAGTGTGGCATAAGGATAAAAATCCTACCACCATTCAAACGTCACCACTTTACCAGCCATGGACTCGAACCTGGGACCTCATGCTTAACAGCTGCATCATCAAAACAGGTAATCTTACTTTTTTGCGTCAAATTAATTAGTACTAACTATTAATAAATACTTACTATCATCGATAGAAGTATTCATTTCCGGTTGCCCCGAATGGGGGTAGATGGAGGTAATATCTAAATTCGGTTAGGTTAGGATGGGTTAGGTCGCCTTATGTTCGTGTATCAACTGCGCGCGTCGTTGATCGTCTCCGGCACTTTCACCTCGAGGCCGTCCAGCTCCTTGCTGAGCGTGACCTGGCAGCCGAGGCGCGAGGTATCCGTCAGCCCGTACGCGAGGTCCAGCATGTCTTTCTCCTCTTCACTTGCGTTCTCTGCTACTCTGAAATAGAAGACTATTTGCAATAAAGGTGTGGTGACACTTGTGTGCACGAAACCCTTAACATTGTAAAAAAAAAAAAATCTTAAGATGCGCTTATATAAAAGGCATATGAGGACCCACCTAGGCTGCTTGTGGTAACTGAATTTTTCTAATTACATTTCGTTACCGCAGTAATTTTACTAGTAACAGCCGCCTTTAACACACACAATAAAGTTTGCACACTATTGTTCAGCGGCTGGATATGGAGCTGTGCTGGTACTTGAAGGTATCCGGCAACAAAGTATCATCACTTACCATCAGGTAAACGTGCCGCTCATTACATCGGATAAAAAAAAATTGCCAACATTACCGTGTTCCAGTTTGAAGGACGCTAGAGTTAGTAAAATTACTGGAATTAAGAGACTTGACTAATATCTCAAGGCGAGCACAATATGGTGCAGTGTAAATATCTTAAATACTACCAAATCACTATCGGCAAGATTACCATCAAGTACCTAAGAAGATCTACCACCAGTGAGTCAGGCTTCTCACGAACTTACCTCTCATAGTCCTCCGGCTTCAGTATGACGTGACAGGTAGAACAGGTGACGGTGCCTTCGCATGCGCCGAAACCCTCGATGTTCAGTTCGCTGTTCACCACCACGTCCAGCAGCGAGTCGCCGACGTTCGCCTCAGCCTCTAACCGCTTACCGTCGTGCAGTACGAACGTAACCTTGATCCTGGTAAAGAATTCTTTTTAATCACCTACCCCCTTTAAAGGTCAAAGTTCATTCAGACATTTTGGTTATAAACATCACATAGCATTATCATCAGCGGCCGAAAGACTGCCTGCTGGATATATGCTTCACCTAAGGATCTCCACACCAGATAAGTCCCACTGACTTTAACCGGCTTTTTTTTTTTTTTTTGAACATTGCTCCAATAAAGCTCGGCCGGATTTTTCATTGTTTTCTTTCACTACCTTAACTGATGGTAGGCCTCTGTAGCCGGATACTGCCTAGGTTAAGTACCACCGTAACGCCTATTTCTACCCTCAAACAGTAGTGTACAGATATGACTGTTCCGGTTTGAAGGGCGCTGTAATTGGTGAAATTACTTGGCGTAACGAGACTCAATATCTTATTGCTCAAGGCGATGAGGACAATGTGATACTTTGTATCGTCTTAACTAGTGTTACTTTGTTATAGGCGGGCGTATCACTCACCTTCAAGTGTACGTCTCGCTCGTGTCGTCGCTACATAGTATAAAAAAAAACTGTTTTCAATACAAATTATTTACATTATAGTTCAGTTTAATTTTTACATAAAAATAGAGTGGTTATTTGTTCATTATCCAGTCTGCAGCGGGCTGATGATGATGATATATTTTAAAGGAGTAAATGTTGTTTGTTAATAAAAAATATATAAACGGCGTAAAAACTAAGTAGAGTTAAGAAATATATAAGAACTGATAACTAGTTAATCTGATTCAGTGGATCAGATATACAGAAACCAAGGTTTGCTGCAACCCCTCAACGGGTTCCCGCCTTGTCGTGGCGGAGGGGCTTAGTAACCGTGGACCGACACACGGTGAAGCGAACTGGAACCCACCCGATCGGCCCAAGGCGAAGCGGCGACTTTATGCTGCCCCTGCAGCCGAGGTGGGAGGAGGGAGTGCCCTCTGCGACCAAAGGATGTCGCACCGTGGATGCGGCGGCAATTCCGACATAATCCGTCCTTGCCCCCGCGAGGACAAGTATGCATAAGCGTTTCCTCCACGTTAAACAAAAAAAAAAAAGATTTGTTGCAAAGCTTACTGTGTATTGACCCTTAGCTCACACTCAGGGACAATAAAGAAAAAAAAACAGCAGCTCCGTTGATACGTGACGTTCGTGAACCGGGAATTTGGTACCGCAGTAATCCTGACCCTGTCTTCCGCAGAGGTCTGAATTTCCAGAAATAATCCCATAGTCGTCGCCTTGAGATATGAGATGTTAAGTTCTAGCCTCCGACGGAGCTCGAGCAGTAGCTTGGTTACCCACGGTGAAGCTGAGAGGAACCTATCTGACTGGACCGAGCTTTGGCGTCGGCTCGAGATGGCCGCTCCAGGTGAGCTCACCTCGAATGTGTGAGTGATAGTAAGCTAAGAGCGTGCGTATATGGAGCCGTCTGCACGGCGCCGTGTGACAATTTTTTTTTATTTAACCAATCAACGAAACGAGCGATATGATCCAATGATAAATGATACCGCCCGTCCAAAACGTGGTGCTTGTTAGGATGATACATCAAATCCCGTTACCTCAGTAATTTCACTATATTTAACACCCTTTGATAGACACACAGTAACGTTTGCACACTAAGTAAAGTTTTTCAGAAAACAAATTTCAATATTAATATTTTTTTTCCATAATAAGCAATATGGTTTTATGGTATTAGGCCAATTACTGAAAGCGAGAGTGACAGTCTATAAAACAGGTCGCATGGAAATAGAAGAATTCAATTGGTATACTTTGCGATTTGTCGAAGGCTTTTGATTGTGTAAATCACGATACACTTTTAAATAAAGGAAGATTTTATGGGAAAAGGAAACAGATTTCTGGAATACACTGCTTCGTATCTCAGTCGAAGAGCTGCCGAAGAGTTCAGTGATGATGTTAATGTTGCTAGATCGTCCGGATCTCTCGTACGCATGGGCGTTACACAAGGCTCTATTCTAGGTCCATTTTTATTTTTGATTTATATTAACCACCTGCCGTTTGTTAGGAATTTCTATAATGCGCTTTTTGCTGATGATACCACCTTAGTTTTTAAATTTAACAGAGACAACAACAATAAAGAGTATTTAAATAATGCACTGTCACAGGTTCCAGAATGATTCACAGCGTGGTCTTTAAACCCTTAAAAAAACGACATGTGTAGAGTTTGAATTGTCTAACGATAAAAAACAAAGCTTGTTAGATATTGCTTTAATAATGTGATTATCACTGATGAAGATTCTAACGAAATTTGAAGAATAACGGTAGACTTAGGGCAACGGAGGATCTCCCATTTGTTGAACTCTTCCGGGAAGGTTGAGCTCAACGTCTTATGCAATTGAGAATGTCGATGGACTGATATTGAAACTGCCAGGGTATTTGAGTGGCATAAAGATTAAATCTACTAGTTCGTGTATATACCAAAAGTGGCCCACTATTTAGCGACAGTGTACACCAGTGGCTCGCAATATATTTTGGGTACACCTCTTTCCCAAAATGAGCTGACAGCTCAGACTCCTATAACCAAATTACATCAAAATTCATATCATCATCATCTCTTTCCTTCTCGTGTATAAAAAACACTTATTAATATAAAAGCATATCACCATGTTATCCTTATCACCATCGCCCACAAATTGTATTGTGGTGATTCTCATACACTAGAATGAAGTTTCCCTTCAAACAGTGAAGGATTGGAACTGTCTGCCGGCATCAGTGTTTCCGTACATGTATGGTGCGGAGATCTTTAGGAATAGAATGAATAGCCCACTTCTAGACTGCTGCGTTTTACCACCAGACTATGTCATGTACTGAGTATATGATAAAACACATGAGTAGGTACTGTGTCGTTAGCAGGTACTTAGCTGTGGTCTGAAGAGATATTATGTGAATATATTATGAAGTACCCACTTAGTTATTATTTGTCTATAACACATACAAGTCAAATATCAACATATATAACAGACTATATGGGCGGTAACTATGAGGTGGGATCATAGTCGAGGACTAGTCTATACAATAAAAAAAAAAGTAAACATGGGACTACATTTACATTACCACGTTAGTCAAGTACACGTGCACGGTACACAACAGCTCCGCAGTAAAAATTGTTTTAATATATCCTATAACGATAAAAAGTGCTTGTGTATAGCCTATTAAGAAGCTATCCTTACAACTATAACGTGACAGTGTTATCTCATTTAAGATCAGATCAGTGGAAAAAAACTCATTATTGTATTGGTGATAAGCGTGTCGTTTGTAACTACCCTCCATAATAGCAATAATTGTGTCGGTACTTGTGAAAAATTTTGTACGATTAAAATCATCTTTAAATGGTAACTCTTGAATATGTCTGGAAAGAAAAATAGTATGAAGTGTAGTGGTCGTTGAAGGCATTGGATCTAGACTTTGTCTCCACTGTGGTCTGTGTGAAAAGTGCTTTGACCTCAAGTGTGGTAATGTGTCGGAGCAACATTTTATGAATACGTAGAGTACAGATCACAAAGCGGCATGGAAACGCTAGTCTTGTAGAAATAGACTAAGCATCACACTTCCGGCTCCATTTCATCTAATGCAGTTAATGAGGGTCGCGGTGCTGCGGTTTCTAACTTTGACATGAATTTATCACCCGAGGGGGAATCCGTCAGTGCGTACCATAACACACTCATCACAGAGGTGCGCGTGTTTAAAGGAAATGCGAGCTACGCGCGGGTAGTTGGAATTAATAAACGCCTCCATCTCTCCACTTATTGCGCGCATGGATGTCTGCGAGAGCCGCATTGACGAGTTGTGCATTCGCATGGATTTACAAGAAACTCGTGTTGAAGATCAACATCAAACATCAGCTCCTGATAGCCCGCTATTAAATATCATTGAACGACTGAAAGCCGATTTGAATGACCGCGATCTGGACCAGTTGGAACATGATATCGAGATATCTTGCGTTCCCGAGACAAAAGGGGAAAATCTTTTGCATACTTTTGTTTTTCTTATTAACCTGTGTAGCAAAATGTTAATGGTCGCACACCCTGAAACCAGAAGGGAAGGTAACGGGGTAGTGTCAGGGTTACTTCTGTCGGCTTCTATTATGATAAATAATTATATTTTGATATTATTAGTATACCGTTTTTTTTATTGCTCCCAATACCCAAACATAAAACATCAAAAAAAAATAATTTTAAGTCGTTTGACCAGGCGCTGCTGATGGCATACTTTGTATTCCTCATCAGCATGGGATTTCTTTTGTCTCTCCGTGCTGGCTAATGGTGTCAGGTTAGTTATAACACCACCCAATGATCATGCAGTGGATTACATTGTTGCCGCATGGTGGTGTTTTTCTCATTTGTGTAATTTGTTTAAGAAATAATTGTTTTCATTACCGTGCGCATGATTTTGTTACACTTATTAAATGTTATATGTTCTTTAGGACATTCCAATAATGGTTTTTTGTTTTACGTGGCGGAAATGCCTATGCATACCCGTCCTCGCGAGGAGCAACGACGCGTTATGTCGGACTTGCACCGATTAAAACCCCCTACGATGTTTCGCCTCATCACCTGATGGCTCGCTTACGGTAACGCTTTCGCTAGAAACAGCGACCCTGCCGGCGCTGGCCGCTTTCGCAGCTCCACCTCCGGAGGGAGGAATGAACTCTCTCTTTCCAGGGCGTGCCGGAACATGCAGCGCGTGCCCTTCTCGGCGTCCTGCAGTCGCGCGGGAGACGGGTTTCCCCGAACCCGTCATCCGGAAGCCATGGGAGAAAACCTCTCCCGGCTCCCTGCGGCGCAGAGATGTTAGGCCCGCCGCTACCCGTTAACGGCTGGGGAAGATAGGAAGAGCAGCGCATTGCAATACCGACACTCTTCTTCCCTCGCGATCCCATCGCCGCCGCATCGCCGTTGCGACACCGGTTAGTCGCAGAGGATACTCCCTATGCGAGCCGACCGGGTGGGTTCCAGTTCGCTTCACCGTGTGTCAGGCCACGGTTACTAAGCCCCTCCGCCACGACAACGCGGGAACCCGTTGAAGGGATTCCAATAATGATGCGGTATTTCCAGTCTATTTTTGTTATACATTATGTTACCATCAGCCTAAGAAATATTTACTGGTTGGTTTATTGAACACGGAGTCATTGGGTATTAGGCATGATGAATTTATTGCAGCCATGGCTTGAAGAGGGTCAAATTGAACTACAGCGTATTCCTTCTGTTCCAGGTACCGCGTCCATCTGGATAGCGGACTCGTGGTGGTGGGTTGGCTTATATATTAAAAAAGGTATAACAGTGCGGCAACTATCCCACCCTATCACCCCGTCTGAACAAATGAGTATTCCATTAAACGTTAATGGTGTCAAATTAGTATTAGGTCCTGCATATAGACCTCAATGGGTGAACGTGGATACTTTTCTGGATGCATTAACTGGCATTGTGTCTTCCTTTTCCAGACGCGATCGTATGGTACTTATGGAGATTTTAATATTGATTTTAACACAAATCTCTCAAATTATAAAAAAAATGTGGACTTTCTTAAACACACTTTGGAAGGAGTAGTGAGCGAGCCAACACATTTATCTGATAACAATAATATATTAATTGATATCGTGTGTATTTACTCGGACGAGTGTGAGGTCTCTGTAGATTATTTACCAGAGCTCAATCAGGATGCATTTATTACACGTCTCCTTAATATAAAGTTCGATAAACCGTTACCTGAAGGAGTCTGATACCATTGAAGGACAATGCTATGGAAATATTTGTGGACGGCATTAACGTTTTCGACTGGGAAAATAGTTTGACTTTATCATACGTCAGTTCCATGGTTAATATGTTTCCTACTTGCACACTACAGCTATTTGATTTTCATGCACCATTTAAATTATCCTCCCAACGGGTTCCCGCCTTGTATATGGCGGAGGGGCTTAATAACCGTGGAGCGACACACAGTGAAGCGAAGTGGTACCCAGTTGTGACGCGGAGGGAGTACCCTCTGCGAGTAACCGGTGTCGCACCAGCGGTTTGGCCGCGGGGGATGAGTGTCGATATTGCGTATGCGCTGTTCACTCCTATCCTGTGCGGCCGTTAACGGGTAGCGGCGGACCCAACCTCTCTGCGCCGCGGGGAGCCGGGAGCGGTTTTCTCCCGTGGCTCCCATGGCCTCTGAGCGACGGGATCGAGGGAATCCGTCGCCCGCACAACTGCCAGAGACCGAGTAGGGGGACGCGCTATGTTTCGGTGCACCCTGAAAAGGAAGGGTTCATCTCTCCCTCCCGAGGTGGGGCTGCGAAAGCGGCCAAAGCCGGCAGGGTTGCGGTTGCGAGCGAAAGCGTTCCCGTGACCCTGCCATCAGACGACGCGGCGGAACATCGTGGAATTTTCGACTCAACCCGTCCTTGCCCCCACGAGGACGAGTATGCGTAAGCATTTCCCCCATGTAAAAAAAAACATAACCTAAAATATTGAATACGGAGTTACACTCTGCATTATGTATTTTTTCCTGCATTAATGAACTTACCAATTCACTTTGCTTAGGGCGCACACTTACTTACTTCCACTTTACTAAACTTAAACAAAAGCCTTTATCTGGATAAGTCATCCGTGATGCTTTTAAGTATATCACTGCATGCTAAAAGCTACACATAAAGGATACGGTACAGTCATAAAAATATTTTAAACTACCCTAAACCTTTTTCCCAAAAGACTTCAGATAAAATAATTTTTTATACATATATATATCACGTCTCGTTCTGATGGGGGTAGGTAGAGACCACATCTCCACTTGCAACGATCCTGGCACAGCTCTCGCGCTTCCTCCACTATCATGAGCGTCTTTATGCGTGCTCGTCGGTTGCGAGTACTCTTGACCCAACCGGCCGAGTTTCCTCAGTTTTCGCCATTTTCTTCATTTCCTCTCAAGCTTCGTTTAGAGTTTTTAACGATGCAATTCTGCTATTTTCATTCTTTCCAAATTCTGCCTTCTGCTGTTTTCTTCTTCTTTATTTTATTTGTTTTATTCTGGTGTTCTACCATTTGAGACTTTATCGTTATTAGTTTCTGAATAGGAGTCTAAATCATTATTGGACGTATTCTCTACATGAAGAACCCGCATCTCCGTATGACGCACCAGCTACGACATATCTCTTCGATGTAGATCATGAGAGAGTGTCTCCATGAGTAATGTTTTCTTTGCTCATGACAGAATTTTTTTTTTCTTTTAAAAACATCAGACATATTTTGTCTGAAGCCATGTGACTTCCCCCACAGTTCGCACATTTGAACTCTCTCGGTTCCGTATCCGACAGAATCGCGCCATGCGGCCAAAGCTCCAACGAGTTTGAGCGTTGGGTTACTGGACACGTATGAGACTCAACCAACCGGCATCCAAAGCCTGCAACATACGAGGGTAGACGAGCTCCTTCAACGCATATTATCAGGAGTTATGCAGTTTAACCGCCTTATAGATACAATTTCATATTCACAATGAAGGGATGCGAGCATTTCCTTTTCTTCTACTCTTCTTCCTCCTGCCCTTTCTCCAGCTGTGTGGGGTGGGCAGTAATTCCTTTTCTTCTACATCTAAATCCAATATTTGCCATTTGTGTGAACCTCATCAATTTTTCTGCATCTTTATTTTCTTTTAAATATTACAAGCACTATGAGTTTCTGTACCTTATTCTTTTTATTTATACTATCACGCTTTTTTTCCCAGTAGGAGTAAGAAGAGGACAAACACTCACTTTTCGCCAGACATGGTCAGATTAAATCCCATGTAACAGGAAGCAAGCCTGTTGCCACTTTACTGGGGCCACCACAAACACACAGGGATAATTTCAGTGTGCGGGTACCCTCAGAATATTTTCCTTCACCATTAAATACATGGTACTTATAACAATACACACATTAGGCATTAAAAAACTGCCGTAGAGTTGCATGCCCTGGCCGGGATTAGAACCCTCTTCATCTGATTGCGATGTCCGAGTTCACAGCCATTGAGCCACCACAATTTTATTAATATTTTCGGCATTTAAAAGTTTTGCTAATTTTATTTGTTTTGGTAGAATATTTACCGATGTTATGCAAACTTCTGGAAGTATTTCTCCATTTGAGTTATTCTTTTTTTGTTTAGCAATTACTGTTATTTCCTTTCTACCGTGATAAAGCTTGCTTCATCACATTCTGTTCAATCATTACTTAGTCTATTTTCTGGGCGCGAGTGTCAAAGATGTTTTAGTTCACTGTTATTTGTAACTTCAGACAATATTTCTTCATCCTGTGGAGTAGTATCCACTAACCCAATATCACTAACATCACTTTCATCTTCAGCATCCATCACTTAAAATTTCGTAAACATAAGATCAGGTAGTTTGAGAAGAAAATATAATAAGCACATAAGCAGTTAGCGGTTTGTGTTACCTCTTACAGTAACGGCTCACTACTGAGCAAAGAGATACAAAGATATTTTTTTATATATATATATTTATACGTGTAACAACAATATACCATGTCATAAAGATATATAGTTTTATGAATGAACATCTTTACAAACTAAATAAGACTATACTCAATGTATTAAGGATTATTTAAAAACAAATGTTGCACAATTTATAAAACTAATTACATCGATAGTTTTGTTGGAAATTGTTTTACTTGCTGCCTCAATTGGGTGAGATTTTTTTATTGATTACTATAGTTTTGTTTTTTTTTTTTGTTCACTAATATCGATGTTGATTCTGCAATAAAGGAGTTTTTTTTTTTGACAGTTCCTGCAAATCCTTGCTAAATAATACTAGGAAAGCTCGCAATAACAGTTTTAAGAAGAATGGTGAAAGAATGGCGCACATTATCCTTGTTATGTATTTTATTGTATTCATATGCATATTTTTTTCAATTACCTGACTAGTGCTTGATTATGATCTCACCTGATGGTAACCAGTGATGTACTAATCTGGAACTAGTCTTTTTACTCTCTTGTGAAAGTTCCCACATTATACATGGATGGAAACACTGACACTGGCAGTCTATTCTAATCCTTCCTTGTTTGCATCAAGAACATCAAAGCAAACAGCTTTGTTCTAATGCATGGGACATTGACAACAAAGGGATAGATGCCTGTGGTGTCTATACATTGGGTGGTGAATGGATGAAGGCAGAAACAAATTATATAGCTCCACCATAGACTCTATTAAATGCAATAGGTAAAACACCAAGAGGCTTACTATTCTATAAATACTCAGGCTATAAAGTGTGGTATTTTTCAGCTCATGGTCACTGACTTAACTTAAGGCGCGCCTCTTAAATTTGTCTACAACGGCCAGAGATCGATCTATATACTAAAGAATTTAAATACATATGATTATGATACATAAAATTTATTTACTTACTTTTTGTCTGCCAGAGCCAGGTTCGACGTTGAAAGCGACGCTGCACAATTGTAAGCCGTGAATTTAGGAGATATAGTGTTATTATTTAATAAAAATCTAACCCTAGGGTTAGAGAAAGTCCGGAGACAATGTTTCAGGAACATTATGGTATTCAACTATGATAGAATACTACTAGATTCAGTACAGTTAGTTATGTAAATAATGAATTTCAGCGGCACCGAAAATTATGCAAATATATACTAAACAGGACGATAATTTCCTCTCGATTCTTACGTCTGAATTGAACCTGTACATCTAAAGGTTAAATTTCTTTCTACGCGATTTCAACTGTCCGCAAATTTTGTTATCAGATATTTAAAATGACTATTTAATTTTAATAAGAATACATTTTTAATATTACAAGCCTATTTTTAAATTTTCGCACTATTTATGCTATCTTTGATTTACTTATTCACAAAATAAACAATTCGTAATTATTTTAAATTGATTTCTATGCATAAAATGAAACAAAGGGTACAAATAACATGACTTGTGTCATTTCCTTGACATTTATCGTTATGTCAAAATATGTCACATGTACATCGACCTGTTTGTTGACGTTATGATGTTGCTGATCTTTTAAATAGATAAGAGAACAATTATCCATTTAAACTAAACCCACCATCAACAATCCAAAACCCAAAGTATTATTATTACAATAATGAAATTATTAAGAAATATTTAAATCACATCCTACAGGTTAATGAAAATAAATGATACCGTGGGTACCTATAAAGTGTAGTTTTTGTTAGACATTTAAATTTTTTTTAAAAAAGGAGCTCACAAACAAAATTTTTGAATTATTTACTACTTTTGTATTTGTTATTTTATCCTCTAATATATTTCTATTAAATAATTTTATTATGAGAATAAAGAAATGCGAACGGTAACTCTAAAATGAAATGTCATTGCCGTTTCCTTCGTTAAAAAAGTTTATATCACAACAATTTTCCATGTCAGTTTTTTATGTATCGGAAAACGTGATATTCATTATATTTTTTTATAATATAATAAAGTAACTTTTATAACATCGAATTATAAAATATTTTATAAATAATGTCTGATCGACTCAAGGGCACACATACGATCTCGAACGAGGATGTCATAGATGATTTGACGAAAGATTTAGAATTTTCTTTGAACACAGAAGAATCGGAGCCTGCGTTTGTTATAAATCCAGGTTCTAGCGTAGAGGACGAGCGATCTTCTGGCGACAACCAGAGGAAACCAGGTTGGTCAATTATATTAGAGGCTTTTCTGAAGTATAGTGACCGCGCCCAATAATTTAAGTGTGTTACCAAATTCTCAATTGTTACAGTGTAGTAACCGCTGAATTACTAATAAATTCCCGACTTCTTGGGCGGTTCTCCCCGCCCCCGATTCGTAATACAGGCGAAGATGATCGGAGGACGGGCCCGAGCCCTCCTTCGATCACCGCGTAGTCATTGCCGCCATCCGATGCGCGTCGTACGCGTATTAAATTCATAAGTATACTTATCTATGTATATATTTGACCACATCCCCCTCCCCCTTGCCTCTCCCTCCATAACACTATCCAATCCTTCGACCTATCCGCACCCAATATCTTCTCACCCTTCTCCTTTCCCTTTATATATTAGTTTTATTTTTATATTATTTTAGCTCGCGGATACCGGATCCGCGAACCCTGAGTTCGATGAAGCTGCTATGGTTGTCAAAAGAACTGCGGCGAGAACATCATCATAAAAAATAATAATAATATATTATGTTTTATAATAGTTATCAGTGTTTTTGGGTATTTTTAAAAGCAATTATTATTATCATTATGTTCATGCTTTTGATGTTTGTTGAAAGTCTTGATTGGAAGTAACTGATGTTTTGGCGTAGTTGGTTGATACATTTTACAAGGGAAATCTGCTACTTTTTGTGTTATAAATTGTGTCTCGGTCATTTTAATTACATATTGAACATGAATACCCAACATACTTAGTAATCTTATTAGAATGGTTTGTTTTGTTTTTTGTAACTAATTAAAATAAACATTATATATTTATATTTCCTTCAGATAATCCACCTATAGATGGGCATTGTAATGATGACAAAACTTATGATGCTGGTAATGAAAAAGCAGAGAGTGATAGTGAAGGAAGTGATACAGACTCTATAGATGAAGTATCTCTCAAAGATGTGGAAATGGACCTCACAGATGATGAGAAGGAAGAGAGAAAGCTCCGGGCAGATAATCTGAAGGCAGCAGGAAATGATGCATTTAAAATTGGTGAATATGAGAGGAGTATAGAAAAATACACAGAAGGTTAGTACAACTTTGAGTTATTAGGTTTGATAGAAATTAATAATTTGCTTTGTAATTTTGACAACCCTGGCATAATTTCCGTGGGCCACCACTGACCTGAGTATACTCGGTAGTTGGATGTTTTGAACCAGTCTAACTACTATCATCATAATGTAAGGGATGTTTTTTTGGATGAGTGCACAACCTCTTTATCCTTCATGTCCATATAAAGAAAGTCTGTGGACACGGAGCCCTAACTCATCTCCCACTTGGTGTAATGAGTAAAATATTTGAGAATAAAAAAAGTGTGTTGTTAATCTAAGAATTGGCCCCAGCTGCTCTGTGCTGATGAAATGGCTTTATTAAAATACACACAATATTAGAAATCTGCTGCGGGATAACTATGCTCTTAGTATAAATTATTTAGGACCTGAATACTAAACTCGCATACCTTTATGTGAGTAAGGTCCACTGATCTGTCAAAGTCAGATCAAATGACTAACAGCATTATACATCATCAGAATATAATACTAAATTGTGGTATTAGGAGAGTGCATACTCGTAGACATTTACATTTATATATGTATTGTCGGCTGATAATGATGATGATGATATATATTAAATTCCTGTCAATTGTTACTGGTAAGAAATCTCAAACTATGCTGGAACTATCGCTCCATTGAAAAAATATATTTATCTTCCTCATCTACAATTGAGAGAATTGCGGTGTTGCAATTGGGGGAATGAGGATATGCCTGAATCAGAACCTTGAGCAAATTAAATTGTCCACCATCTATTAAACGGTAACTGTATTCAAATCTGAATCCTGCAGCATAAGTATCTTGAGGTCAGGAGGCTGAAGACTTAACTCCTCACTGGTGTGAATCATAGCATTACTGTTAATATAACCGTTCTCAGGTCTCAGGATCTGTCCGCTGCAGTTCACGCAGCAAAGGTCCATACTATACTGTAACCGGAGCGCTGCTAAAATGAAACAAGAGAAATACAAGAGAGCGATAAAGGATTGCAGTAAAGCGATAGAACTGGACGAGACATACTTAAAAGCATATTACAGGTAAGCTGAAGTGTGTTTACGTAACTCATGTATGGTCATCATGTGTGTGGAGGTTAATTTGTTGAAGTGAACTGTTGTGGCGGTGGGAACCGGATTTTGCGGCCCGAAGAGATAACCACAAATGTAATTAAAGTGTATAGTCAGGGAGTGGGATGGAGCACGTGTCTATATCGATTCTCTATCGTGCATCTCCATCACGAGCGTAAGCCCGCTGCGGCTAGTACTCAGCCGCAGTATATGGATATTGCAGCGGAGTAATAGGCAGCCTATCTCTCTCTGTCTCTCTGCCTATTCCTCTCTTTCGGCCTCTCTCTTTCTCTGCCTGTTCCTCACTGCCTCTGCCTATCTATCTCTCTCTCTGCCTATTTCTCTCCCTGACTATCTCTTTCTCTCTGCCTATCTCTTTCTCTCTGCTTATCTCTCTCTCTCTCTCTCTCTCCCTATCCATTTCTCATTGCCTCTCTCCCTACCTATCTTGTTGCTACTTGTTACTTTTACTACTTGGCTCTCCTCTCCCCTTGTCTCTTCCTCTCTGCGCTTCACTCTCCTATTATTGAAGTAGTATTCATATCAATTATCGAAGTAACGATACTTCTCTGATAGTGGTCGTGATATATTATGTTATGTCACTTACAACATTCTAGGAGGGCGCAGTCGTACGAAGCTACGGATAAGCTGGACGAATGCTTAGCCGACTACAAGAAGATTCTGGAGCTGGATCCGTCTCATAAGGAGGCTCTAGCGGCCGTCGTACGTCTCCCACCCCTCATAGAGGAAAAGAACGAGAAGTTAAAGAAGGAAATGCTGGGCAAGCTGAAGGACCTAGGGAACATGATACTGAAACCTTTCGGTTTATCCACTGAGAACTTTCAGCTGCAACAGGATCCGGAAACGAAGGGTTATAAGATTAATTTTAAACAGTAAAACGCTTGGTAAAGATTGGATTTATTTCCAAATAAAAAAAAAATCCCACTGTTGGTACTCCGGGCCTTCTCACATGAGGGTAAAGAGCAAAATTTTATTATTAATTTAACAAATTTTTTTTACACCAACCGCTAGACAAAGAGACTACAACTGGTGGTTAAGATATACACACTGCACCACATTGAACTTTATACGAGATGTACACTGTATGAACACAGTACAGTAGTTCAGTAGACAGTAATGTTCGCACATTACTACTCGTCTGCAGGAGTTGGAGCTGAGGTTACCTAAACGGATCAGAAATCTATCAATGGTGATGGTGATATACTTCCAGATAAACGATGATCATGTCGCAGAAAAGATTTTCTACCACAGGCTGAATGTCTCACGGTTCCTTTGCCTCTAAAAAAAACCGATTGTCCGGTGTTGCTATTAAAATAATTCCTGTGCCGGAGTGAATCCAACGTCTGTATAATATTATATAGAATTGTGATACTGTATTATAATTATATTTATTTCATTAAGCACTTTGATTGTTTTATTTTTTAATGATATAGAGAATGTGTTGTGTGGTTGGTGTGTGATGTGACTGTGATAGCAGTAACCCTGGAACCGAATCTGGTGGAAAAACTGGTGGTAAGGTCTCTATTGCCGGAGACCGTCTAGGTACCAACGCAGGGCCTATTTCTACCGCCGAGCAGTATGCAAACAACACTGTGTTCCGGTTTGAAGGGCGCTGCTGCTATTGAAATTATAGAGTAACGAGACATCTTATGCCTCAGGCGACGCACACGATGTGATGCAGTGTATATGACCCTAACTCGCGCCACGATGTTATGGGCGCGCGTATCACTAATGATTCAGTGAAGGTCCCACTCGTGTCTGATCGTTTCGTAGCATAAAATAAATTTATACTATTGGTTGCAAATATATTACCTTTGTCATTAAAAAATTAAAAAAAAACACTGTTAAGTGACAAAATATAATGGTTTTAAACTCATATGGGAGGTAACCTCCCATGTGAACCCCTACAAACAACGATTCCTGGTGCCTGGCGGTACCGAAGGCTATGCTGACTGTTGAGGGTCGCAGGAAGCCGCTGAATGCGAGCAGCGCAGGAGCGATCAGATATGATCTTTGGGGGACGCCGGGTCATCTATCGGCTAATGACAATGATGAAATTCATCATCATCATTATGCTTATTAACCCATTCCTGAATCAAGGTCATCTCTAATGTCTTCCACCATAACAATTCTTATTGTTAAATTTCCACGTGGTAGGAGAGAATTAAAAAAATATATGAAATTAAAATAAAATTACTTGCATTAAAACTTTTTGGTAAAAATAATTCTTTTTTTTTCTTAAATTCGATATTTGTTCACGAGAAGAAGTCTCAGTTTCATAAATGGAACTGGAGTCAAAATGTTTCAATTGTCATGACGATGCCTGCGAATAAATTTTTTAATGTTTTATACAAATTGTTTGTTGATAAATTCGCGGCAAACGGTGGAAACGACTCAAATGTTTATTGGCTGTTGAAGAAAAATTTATATATAGTAAGTAGTTTTTATGTGTATGAGAGGCCTGCATTCAGCACATCTATCGCCTGACGATGAATGTAGGTTTAAAAAAAAAACGTAGTCGGCACAGGTTAATGTGTTAATTACAGATTGAGCCAACAAAAATGAAGTGGACGATATATATTCTTGTAGGCTCTATCTCCTTAACGCAATGACCTGATTCGACTATTTTATTTGTTAAATTATCTTTTTTATTATTGGCTCTATCTCCTTAATACATTGATCTGAGCCGACTGCTTTATTTTTTAAATCGTCCCTTTTTAATTGGCTCCATCTCATTAACACCGTATACGGAATACAGTAGTTTGTGAGTTTAATAAAAAAGAATTTTATAGAAAGAATACTACTACTAAGTAGATCCTTCCTAATATTTTTAATGGAGCTTGTAGAGAACTGATCTGAAGCTTGCCTTGATAACAGGCAGGTTCCTGGTTTGATACTGATGGCACGTGTTATTGTTTGGACGGTGGTAAGATTGTATAATCTGCCTGTTTAGCATCCATGTTACTGGTGGTATCTTTTTTTTAATGATATTTGCGGCGCAGATTTATTGACAACCATAGCGGCTTCATCGGACTCAGGGCTCGCAGATTCCAGATCCTAAAATAGATAGGTACCACCACAGCGTCTATTCCAGCCGAGAGACAGCAGTATACAAACATTATTGTTCAGTGCAATTAGTTCAATTACTGGGGTAACAAGACTCAACATTCTATCTCTGAGGCGACAAGGGCTATGAAGTGCAGTGTATCTTAACTGGAGGTACTTTATGGGCTGGCGTATCACTTACGACCAGGTTAACGTCCTAGACGTATCGTTGCTTAATTGAATAAAAAAAATGATATAGTATATCCGCCATAACAACTGTTTTAAAAATAAATTTTGAAAATGTTTCAGTTAAATCATGCCGCGTTGTCGCCGGAAGCGACGGTGTGTATACTTTATTATTCTCATCTCGTTCACTTATCATTTAATATTATAGTGTTTTGCGGATTTGGGGTGGGAGATGGGGGGATAAATCTTCGAAAGATGCCCTGCTTCTGGCGAAAATTCGGGATTATGTGAGATTCTTATACACTAGATCCCCCTCGGTGGCCTGCATCAGAGGTTCGGGAATCTCTTACTAAACGCACCGGTGCTCCTCTTAGAACGTCTCTGAAGAAGGTTCAAACCCTCCCAAGCACCATCGCTGAGCCATACGCTGTCCCACGCAGGTTTGCTTGTTGTGCGATAAAGGCCCCCACCATCAAAGACCACGTAACTCCTAGACCCTTTTAGTCGCCTTCTACGACAAGCAGAGCTTACCTTAGTCCTATTCTTACTAGCCCTAGACTACAGGGCTAATATACTATTATACTATAATAATCTTATTTATGATATATATATATATATAGATATATATATTTTCATTCACAGGAAAACGAAGAGGACGTGAGTGAGATTGTGTTGAAAAGTATATAGCGAATAAGATGGGTGGTAGGTATGGTGGGACGCAGCCCTGAAGACAAGGCCTTCACACCATCAGAGCGTTGGCTTAGAACATGAACGACTTTCTGATTGGTCACTGCCGCGTACGGAGAGATCTGCTGCACTTGAGATGATGATTTCTTGGAATGTTTTGAGGGTTTTGATCAGATGGTATAAGTATACCACAAGTATATACATTTATGGGTATACAAATAATCTCTTTACTTCTTATTTAACATCACAAGTTAAAGGGATGGTGGTTAAGTATTTATTTTTTCAGTTATAACTCATATGTAATATGTAGATACCTAAGAGAGAGGGTAAGTCTTTTTTTATTCAATTAAGTGACGAACAGGACGCACACCTGATGTTAAGTGACACCCTCTCACGTAGCGCTAGTTCGAATGATATATACTGCATTACGCTCGTCGCCTTGAAACATGTTAAGTCTCGTTCTCAGTAATTAAACTAGCTACATCTCCCTTTTAACCGGAATACAGTCATGTTTGTTCAATGCTACTTATTGGTAGTTGCCTAGTCGGTTTTCGACAGACAACTACCACTAGTAGTAGATACAGAGCAGTGCTGTGTATTGAAGGGTGCTGTAGCTAGTGAAATTACTGCGTTAACGAGACTTAAATCCCAAGGGGACCTACTGTGGTGCAGTATATGTCGTCCTAACACCACATTATGGACTGGCATATTACTTTGAAGTGACCGACTCCATCGTTACGTGGAATAAAACTGGATTGGATTAAGAAAAGCGTTTCCGTTTCCAGTGTGTGCCGGTCGAAGTGCGGCCGCTTCAAGCGCTGTAGGTACTGCGATCGGAGGTACCAGGTGCGGCTGCCGCGGCGACGGAGTTCCCGGCGCAGGCGCTCCCGCTGCCGGCGAAGGCGGTGAGGAATGCGCTAGTGTTATGATTTGCTTGAATGAAACGACATTTCAATATGAAAAGGTTTATTACCCCTGACAGTCCAAATACAATGAGCCCGTCACAACAACATCACTAGCTAACTTGTACACCGCTCGCACCGACCATGTTCTTTACTCGCGGTCATCATCATCATCAACCGATAGACGTCCACTGCTGGACATAGTCCTCCTCGATGATTCTCATATCGATCGGATAGGGATTTATATGGGCACTCCTAGTAACGGAGTCACTTCCAAATTTAAAACTAGAATGACGCATGCGCGCGCCGATCGCGCTTATCGAATATTCTGGAAAGAACAAGAGCGTTCTTCTGGCCAACTACCATTATTATTCTTGGACGTTCTAGTAATGTATTTACTACTGCCGATGACGCATAGCTTAGTGTAAATGCGCCGCTTGTCCGTCGGCGCGTCGCGCTATTAATTATTCTCGAAGGTTCTAGTAATGTATTTACTACTGCCGCTGACGTATAGCTTAGTGTAAACGCGCCGCTTGTCCGTCGGCGCGTCGCGCTATTAATTATTCTCGAAGGTTCTAGTAATGTATTTACTACTGCCGCTGACGTATAGCTTAGTGTAAACGCGCCGCTTGTCCGTCGGCGCGTCGCGCTATTAATTATTCTCGAAGGTTCTAGTAATGTATTTACTACTGCCGCTGACGTATAGCTTAGTGTAAACGCGCCGCTTGTCCGTCGGCGCGTCGCGCTATTAATTATTCTCGAAGGTTCTAGTAATGTATTTACTACTGCCGCTGACGTATAGCTTAGTGTAAACGCGCCGCTTGTCCGTCGGCGCGTCGCGCTATTAATTATTCTCGAAGGTTCTAGTAATGTATTTACTACTGCCGCTGACGTATAGCTTAGTGTAAACGCGCCGCTTGTCCGTCGGCGCGTCGCGCTATTAAGTATTCTCGAAGGTTCTAGTAATGTATTTACTACTGCCGCTGACGTATAGCTTAGTGTAAACGCGCCGCTTGTCCGTCGGCGCGTCGCGCTATTAATTATTCTCGAAGGTTCTAGTAATGTATTTACTACTGCCGCTGACGTATAGCTTAGTGTAAACGCGCCGCTTGTCCGTCGGCGCGTCGCGCTATTAATTATTCTCGAAGGTTCTAGTAATGTATTTACTACTGCCGCTGACGTATAGCTTAGTGTAAACGCGCCGCTTGTCCGTCGGCGCGTCGCGCTATTAAGTATTCTCGAAGGTTCTAGTAATGTATTTACTACTGCCGCTGACGTATAGCTTAGTGTAAACGCGCCGCTTGTCCGTCGGCGCGTCGCGCTATTAATTATTCTCGAAGGTTCTAGTAATGTATTTACTACTGCCGCTGACGTATAGCTTAGTGTAAACGCGCCGCTTGTCCGTCGGCGCGTCGCGCTATTAATTATTCTCGAAGGTTCTAGTAATGTATTTACTACTGCCGCTGACGTATAGCTTAGTGTAAATGCGCCACGGGTTCATCGACGTTTCGTTGATTATTCTCGAACGTTCTAGTAATATATGTGAAGTAAGCGGTGAAACTTTATTGGTAGGTTTTTGTTGTTGGGGGCTTTGTAGGTGTGGGCCCCCATTGCCCACTAAGCGAGCCCCGGGATGAACGACAAGTACGAGGTGATCTAGTGCTTGACGTACCAAAGCGTCAACGTCTTTCTTCGTTGTTTAAAAAATCTACCTATATATATATATATTTAGTAGAACGTCTTCAGAATATATAATAGACTTTCTTCATGTCCACAGATCCCGATGCCGGTCTGCGTCCTAGGTAGGTATCACCGCACATGCCCTATGGCTTCTATGTAAGCAAACTCTAGATTTTCGGGTTTGGAGGACCACATTACCTACTAAGCGGGCTCAGAGTTGACTACAAATGCCACAGAATTCTATATTTATTGTAGCATATCGAGGGTGCTTCAAAGGCTCTTCCCACAGCAGTGCTGAGATGAAGAAGTCCTTCGCAAAGCACAGAGGATGACCACGCTTAGTTTTGATAGGCACAAACTCCTTCCCCAGAAGGAAAATGTCAAGTAATTCCTTGTCATAATAATTGTGAAGAAGTCTTCATTGTCTAAGACAAGGATAGTGAAAAACGAGGAGCGGTGCTGCTGAAATAGGTATCGGGAAGAAGGGGTTTTAATCTTCTTCTATATACATATACTCAATATCCAGAGACTCATTGACTTTGAAGTATTACACGTAAACACTCGAAATTTAGTATAGATATTGCTTCTGCCGTTTAGAGGTCAGCTAAGAATGGACTTTACAAAATTCCTTCCCTGGAGGGAGTTGCGGGGATGTTACAGTCAGCAAAGAGCTTTAGGAACAGCTAGTATTAATATATGTAAAAGTTTTATTTCAGACTGTAAACTTTAATGGTCAGTTGAGCTTGGACTTCCGCTGAAGAACGCTCCAAGAACCAACAGATTTAGTAGATGTATGAAATCAGCCAACCCCGATTTATATAGCGGAGTAGATTAAATGGCATTGACTCTTGAGAAGAAGACTAAATCCCAATAGTGAGAACAGAGAGCCGTTTATTCAGTAATCCAAATGATCTCTAAAGAAATCTTCTACACAAAGGCAGCAGCATCTTTCCCCAATAATAAATGGAACTTACCATCAGGTGTCTTCACCCCGTCGCTATATATAAAAGTACTAGCTGTTCCCCGCCTTGCTTGCCGTAATAAAATTAAACCGCAAATGGATTTGTATAGAAAGCGTTACCATAGCAACCGCGTAAATATGAAATAAGTCTATTAGAAATCAAGCGGTGAAAGATCTATGGAATTCACGAATTGTACCGCCTATGATCATCTACAGATCATTCCGCGCCGAATGCTGTGTAGATATGTTCACTTGTTTTCGCGTGATCAGTGAACAAAGACGACCCCTTTTAATTGTATATATACAGATTATTTATACCATGTGAAATATATAAGATTTTCTTATTTCAGTTCCGGTCCCCGATCCCCGTCCCCGTCCCCGTCCAGTCTCCGCCTTGTGATAAATTTTAATCGTGATTTGTATTGTTTTTAAATTTTATTTATTGACCATTCTTTTACTTTAACACCCTCTCCTAACCCCCCCATTATACATTTAATAGGATATCGCGGATATATAAAACATTATTTTTCCTCTACAAAGCGTGATGATCACCTGATGGTAATTACTACGCTGATATCATGGCGCAACTTACGATTATATACACTGCACCGCATTGCGCTTGTCGCCTGAGCAGCGTGGTGGGAAATGGCCCAAGTCCTCCCCCCATATGAACCCTTGTAAACGTCGGCTCCTGGTGTCGGGCGATGTGGGCAATGCAGGACCGATAACGATAGGATCTTTGTTGGCCTATGTCCAGCAGTGGACCTATCTGATGATGATGCAATGCTTAGCCATGTAGTCTTGAGCTATTAAGAACAGGATTAAAGTAAGCCCTGCCTGTCGAAGGCAAAAGTGGCTCTCGCATTCGTGGGCTTTGAAGGTCTGATGCTTGACGTACCGAAGCGAGAGGGCCGATGAGGGATACAGCCCTCATGGGACTTGCGTTAGCCATATGCCGGGAGGCAACGCTGATCCGATCCCAAGATTCCGGAGCCTTCCGCAAGGCACTGAGAATGACCACAGGCGGTTTCAATGGGTAAAAAGTCTTTCCCCCAGATGCAGGGTAATTTTTACAGGATTCCCCCCTGCAAAAAAAGGGTATGCAGTGCTTGTTTGCATATATTGAGCTCACGCTCCAGGACATCAGTAAAACTTGAGGATGATTACTAAGTAGTAGTAAATTTACTCATTCTCCCAAATAAAACCGCTGAGCAAAAACTTGTGCATGTAGACCGATGAAAAGACGTTACGTCCAGGTGAAGATCCGCCAGCACCAATGTTCACGATCAACGGCATCAAATGATCGGCCTCGCCAGGTGGGTGCGATTCCAAGCCTTGCGGCACTTGCTCCCAGCTCATGATTTCCTTCTCAGCGTCCACGTCACCCGTGCACACCTCGTTCAGGTAACGATCGAAGATCTCGTTCACCACGAGCCGGTCGTTGATCCGCTCCGCCTTTCTGAACTCCCTCATGTTGTGGTACGACATCCCCGAGCCGAAGATCGCGACGCTCTCGCCGCGGAACTGGTGCAGCACTTTACCCAACGCCAGATGCTGTTTGGTGTCCTGGTTTTTCAGTATCGAAACTTGAACGAGGGGTATGTCGGCGGTGGGGTTGATAAGCATCATCGGTATGAACAGGCCGTGGTCCCAACCTCTTTTCATATCCAACGCTGATGGGATGCCGGCCTTACGGAAGGCCTCGTGTATCCTCCGCGCCAAAACCGGATGTCCCGGTGCGCCGTATTTGTAAGTGTAGCTCACCGGCGGGAAGTTGCTGTAGTCGTACAGTAAACCGTGGTGATCGCTCGACGATATCGTCACCACGTCCTCTTCGCGATGAGCCGTCACCACGACGATCGCTCTCAGCCGCTTCAAGTCGACTATTTTCGACACGTTGCGCAACGAGTCGGCTATCTCCAGATCGTCTTCCTTCCCTAAGACAGGGTCCGGGCCGCCGCCGTGATTGAGGAACACCGACGGCGCGTAGTAAGCCGACTGTTGACATTCCACCACCCTTACCACAGATAGTATCAAACTGGCGAGCAGTAGGACAATGTAATGCGCACTGATAAGATCCGCCATCGCTGATATAACTTTACTGATAACGAACCCGAATTTACTATAGATATATAACTGCGCAACAGTCTTTACTGTCGCGCAGTTACTATTTAACTGTTTCAGTACACTGCTCCGCGTTAAATTTGAACCGCGAAACTAACCTCGTCTATATAACGGTTAAAGGTTATCGCAGGTTAACGTCAAGTTATACAATTAATCGGAATTATATCTAACATTGTACGACGAAGTTAATATAATTAACATTCGACTTTTTATGCTTACGATGAAAGAAAGTCGACTATAAACAAATTTGTTTTCATTCGCTTAAACGACGAGACGAGAGGCGTGTAAGAGCTCAGCGCACGACTTATAATTTTTTTTTTTTTTGGGGTCGGGAATTTTTGAAAAGATACTGTGCCTTCTGGAGGGAAGTCAGGCTCTCGATGGTCACCTTCGGCGTTCGGAGAGGTCACGGAATATCCGTATATAACCGCGACGCTACTTAAACTAAAGTAACCCAACCTCACCAGCTTGTGGTGCACCCTGCTAATCTACAAACGAGGCTCTAGCTCCCACCAATCCGTATTGGGCCAGCGTGGTGGGAAATGGCCCAAATGCCCCCCTATATGAACTAATACAAACGACGGCTTCTAGTGCCTGGTGGTACGAGAGTCCATGCTGAACCCACTTGATGAGAGCAATGCGGGGCCAATCGATGTGGAGATCTTCGGAGAAGGCCTACATCCAGCAGTGGATATTTATCGACTGATGATTAAAGCAATGAGACGAACGTGGCGTTCACGTGATGATAAGTGATACACCCACCCATAACAATGTGGCGCTAGTTAGAATGATATACACTGCACCAGATTGCGCTCGCTCGTCTTAAGACAAAAAATATTGTCTCGTTAATTCAGTAATTACACATGCTACAGCGCCCTTCAAACCGGAGCGCTTTAATGTTTACTGGAATAGGAGCTGCGGTGGTACCCACCTAGATGGTCAGCGGCAACTGAGTACCATCACCAATAAAAGCGTGGTGCAAAGATCCGCTGTTACTTTTATGGTCTTTTTATCATTTTTTATGGAGGGCATGTGTTGTAGTGCCAAGGTCGAGCTGGTTGTCCAGGGTGCCGTGGCAGCTTGAAAGTTTTGGCTGTACATGGAGCAGACGGATGTTCTAATCTCTATATGAAAAGTACCTTACCTTTGGTAGGTCTCTGGTAGTCAGTCCTTTAGTCTCCGGCTATTAAGATTACGACTAAGGTACTCCGTGCCTGTCGTACAAGGCGACTAAAAGGGTCTCCAGGTTCGTGAACCTTGAGGGGGCTCTCAAGGCTCAATAAGCGAGTCTTAGGAGGACGGCAAATACAGGGTTGTTTTGTATTTGCCGTAGCACAGCGTAGGTGCTGGGGAGGGCTTTGCCCTTCCGTGGAATGTTTTAGCCAGAGTGCAGTAAGGCACCGGTGCGTCCGTAGGAGATCCTGGAGGTCTTCCTAATTCACTGAGAGAGACCACCGAGGGGGTTTTAGTGAGTAGAAGCCCCACATAACCTGGTCTTCCTCTACAAGCAAGGTATCTTTAAGATGAAATCTCCCGCGATCAAAATACAGTGTTGGAGACCATGTAGGTACCACCGCAGCGTCTATTGCAGCCGACAAACAGTACTGTGTTCCGGTTTGAAGGGCGCTGTAGCTACTGAATACAGTAATATTTGCATACTACTGTTTGTCGGCTACAACAGGCGCTGCGGTGGTACCTACGTTATCCAGCACCGGAGACCTACGACCATAACTTGGCGCTAGTTAAGTTGGTGTATACAGCACTCGTGAGCTCGTCGCGTAATACAGATGTATCTCGTTACTTCAGTAATTTCACTAACTCCATCGCCCTTCAAACCGGAACACAGTAATGCTTGTCAGCTGCAATAAGCTCTGCAGTGGTACCTACCTAGACGGTCTGCAGCATAGGAGTAAAATAAT
Source organism: Ornithoptera priamus (assembly GCA_029034505.1). NCBI lineage: Eukaryota > Metazoa > Arthropoda > Insecta > Lepidoptera > Papilionidae > Ornithoptera > Ornithoptera priamus. The sequence goes on from JARDWD010000697.1 coordinate 137,091, forward strand.
TGAGGCGTGTATCCATCACCACTAGTGTGCCGTCGCGACGCCCTGGACTGAGGTTCTTTGTTACTTCCGTCATCCTCTCACCTGGTACTCGAAGACTAAGCAACCGAACCTGTCGCTTCCATTTGTAACAAATGCTGAGTTATTTATTTATTTATTTATACAATGGGTTGGAGACAGGAGCGCGGTGGTGGAATAAACAATCGAGTATAAAGCACTGGGTGTCTTGCGGTAGAGCTCACTTAGATTCCAGTGACAGCGGAGTGAACTGCACATTGTAATAATTAATATTTTACTTTTGTAAAGTAAATTTAAAGAATACTTATTCACAAGAACTGAACTGCACAATCACCATATTGATGAACCCGTCTTCATCAGATAAAAGCCCATAAACTTCCATCATACATTATCACTCAGCTTGTGTTTGTCTTCTTGCGGTCACGACCTCCGTTACAAGGAACTTTATCTATTAACTAATCTTGGAAAAAAAAAATTATTGTTAAATATATAACAGAGTATTCTAAAATAATAGGAGTTTGTTTTTTTAAAAGTTTTTTTTTTTTATTTTATTTTATTTTTATAACAATGATATATATATATATATATTTTTAAATCTATATGTAGTTGATGCTAATCTCCATTTTTCTTTTAACATCCAAGTTCACGTGCTCCACTGTTGGGACACAGGCTTGCCCTCTGTACGAGGGTGATGTGTTATCAATACTTGCCAAGATTTAAACCCGCCACCTTCGGAATGAAAGCCACAACCTCTAACCATTAGACCAGCGAGCTATATCATCTATATTTCTATTATCTGATGGTGATTTCATTAAAGATTCTTGCTCTTAGTTGTAGATAAACAGATACAGATGTTAGCCAATAGGCCGAGCAATGGTTTTTATTTGCAGTATCACCGGTGGTGAGTAGAAGCTCGGAGAAGAACAAAGACTGAACACGGAGGCCACTAGTGCATTCTATCGTTCTCCAAGTGCTTTCTAAAGCACTATAGCATGCCACCAAAATCCCACATAAACTCATCTTTCCTCCGGAAGCAGGGTATATATGGACTTCAAGAAAGTCTCGCATATCAATCACAGTCAATATTTAGAAAGTTATTGATTGACCTTTGACCTTTACAATGTTAATAAACAATCGAACTGCCCACTTGATGATGAGCGAGCAAAGGTGATGAATTCCTTATTGCTGTCACCACTTTTTTTGTCATTGCACGTGATAAACTTATTGATGTTGTAGCGTATAATTTCTTTCCTCTAAAGGTACTGCAATGCTGTATAAATATTCTAATTAGCACCATAGTGTTACGGACGAGGATATTACCTCAATCTAGTCGAACATCCTTATCGTTTCAACTTCATTGTAGATAAAAAAGATAACATTTCTTTATCAGATATAACATGAGTAAATAAGACTTAAATTTAGTGTTAATAACAAATAAAATATATTTAACAATATAAATAATCTTTCACCGTGTCTTTTTAGTACTGCAAAAGCTTTTGTACTTTTATATAAGGCATTAATACTTCATTCACCTTTCCAGATGAATCCACTTAAACGGAATGTATCACTCATGTCCCAGTTGAATATCCTCTCACCGGGTGACGAGCCCCCAGCACCGGCTATTACAATCAATGGCATGAAATGCTCAGCTGCTCGTGGAGGATGTGCTTCAGATGCTCCAGCTTGATTCCTCCATGATATAAGCCCCTCCATCCTCTTCTTTTCATCATCAGCTGTACATACCTCATTTAGAAAGTCATCAAATTCTTTATTGACAACCTTCCGCAATGATCTACTATACATAAATTCTCGCATATTATGATAAGACATACCAGAGCCCAAAACAGCAATGCCTTCTTTCCGAAATTCATATAATGCCTGCCCAAGCTTGTAATGCTTGTCAGGGTCTTGATTCTTCATAACAGATACTTGAATAATTGGTATATCAGCAGCTGGGTTAATGAGCATCATAGGTACAAAAACTCCGTGATCCCAACCTCTTTTAGGGTCAAGTCTAGATTGTATACCCGCGTTTTCAAGGCTCTTTTTTATTCTTTCAGCCAGTTCCGGATCGCCGGCTGCGTCATATTTGTACTTGTAAGATTCGGGCGGGAAACCGTAGTAATCGAAATATAAACTATGATATTTACCAGATGAAATCGTCACTTGACTCTCTTCCCAATGTGCGGTGACTAATATGATTGCTTTAACTTCTTTCAAATTCATATGCTTCTTGACTTCGTCTCGTAAAAAGATCGTCAGGCCTTCGTGCTCTTTATCACCAAGAAGCGGCATTGGACCGCCACCGTGGTTGACAAAAATCGCTGGTGCTAAACCAACCATTTTTCTATATCCAGTAAACTGTCGAATTATGTTCATAGAAAGTAATGACATAAACACTATGAACACAACTTGTATAAGAATTGACAATGTATTTATAATGAGCATGAATCAAGCAGTTTCTTTTTGTTATAACAATAGAAGTTATTGCGTCAAGCAATTAATATATTTATCCTTGAAGTTGTTCCGTAATGATGATTTTTAAAAAAACAAACTTTGGTCACAACGCGATTTGTTTTGAAAAATTACGTCAATGTCATTCACATGATAGGGCTTCGCTTATTCTGCCAATACAGATGCTTAGCCTATACAGAAACTAGTTTTATTTTGTGATATCAAGTAAATATATAAAAATACATTGAATTATTTAAAAAATTATTAAATTCATTCATTATTCAATAATATTTTAGAAATCATTTATAGTTCTGTTTTTATATAATTGTTAAGACAGTGTTGACGTAGGTTTTCCGAGTACAAATGTAGTGCTTATTTTCCAGCAAAACATAAATATGCAAGTGTAGCTTAGCTATAACAATTACTAAGGTTTCGAGATTTAAGATATTGTATCTCAAAGCGACAAGCACAATATGGTACAGTGTGTAAACGCCTTTGAAGAATAATAATATTCTTCAGGTAAACATCACGCCTGTCTCGAAGCTTTGTTAAATGAAAAAAAACATCTGTATTATATTTAATAAATAACAACCGTTGCACAAAATAAAATAACAAATTGAGTAAATAGATATTCCAAAAAATTGTTTATAAAAAAATATTTCTTATCATTGTGTACTGTTATTGAACGCTCGATTTTTGTGCGAAAGAGAATATAAAATAAAAAGAGAGACAACATGTTTTATTTCTCGATTAGCAATGGCGTCTTCGTGAGTTGTCCTTTTCGCACCAAATATTCACATTTTAATGTTATCAAAACAGATATTAATGTTTACATTGTAAACTTAATGTGCCTTCTGTAGTATTCATAGGTTTTTACATCTATTTAAGTGCGTTTAAATTGTACCTTTAAGACAATGTCGCGCACTGGGCGAGGCTATATAGTAACAGTACCTTTGATCGCTAGAAAATCGGTCAGGAAATATCTTAAAGGTATTTCGCGCGCTTAGTAATTTAAATAGCTGTTACAGGATAATAAAATGGATAAGAAAAATAAGAAGAAGACTGTCATAAAGCGGAAAACTGAAGATCCGACCGAGAGTGACAAGAAAAAAATCATGGTGAATCGGAAAGTTGAAGAGGAAAAGGAGAAAGTGGAGGTGGTGAACCAAGTGGTCGAGGTACCGGTGGAGCAGAGCCCGCAGATCGTGCATACGGGGCAGTTGGTCGAGGGTAACTTCGAGCAATCGGTATTCGTAAACATGAAAGGGGAGCCTGTACAGTTGGGGCCGAATACGGTAATCCTGTACGAGCAGAGCGGGAATCCGTCTAATTTCGCTTTCGGCGGCATGTGGACGATGGACTCGTCAGGTAGAATAGTTATGGCGGAGACTATATATGACGTGAAAGGTGAACCTGATGAAGAGGCTGGGACCTTTGTTCAGAACACTAATGATGTCAGTACTGTAAGTTATATTTGAGATTATTTAACATAACCATTTTTAAATTACTTATATGAGTGCTTGATTAATTTAATTGCCTATCGAACCTAACAAGAATTAATGGCTTAGATAAATATGAAAAAACATATAGCTAGTATATCTAAGATTGAAAACTTCATGAGCACTGTAGCTTTTGTTTTTAGTCTACGAAATGACAAGACAAGTGAGGTGTTGAAGTTGTATGATACGAATAAAATGAAAGGGTTAGTTAAGATGATATCTTGAGACTTAAGATGTCTTGGTACTACAGTATTTTCACTAGCTACAGTTCCCGTCAATACACAGTAATGTTTGTTCACTATAGTTCGGTAGCACAATTGGAAACAACCAGACTTAATGTTTTGTTTAAACAATATTTAATTACAGCAGCCTGTCGAAGAGCAAACTACAACATATCAACAATTTGAACTCACCACCAATGCTCAGGTTGAAGGTCAGGAGTATGAGGTTGCCATCATTGAGAATCCTGGAGATGCTAGTGAAAGGTAAACCTATAGGTTATAATATTTATATAAAACTTTAAAATAACATGTTTATAACCTCTTTGTTCTTAATTTCAAGGTCTGCCGAGAACCAGGTGATATCTACAGAGGCTCAGCTGGTTGCAACTGGCCCCGGTGCTGTACGCTGGCTAAATCAGAAGTATGACTTTGTTGTGAGGAAGTTACAGTTGAACTACGGTGAGATTATCAAGTAACAGTATAAACTGTTGGAAGATAAAAAAAAAATGCTCCTTTTTCACTCTACTTCTAGTTTATGATAAAAAGTGTATTTTAAGGTAAAGAGCAGTATCTTCTATAATTAAGGAGTAGCAGTATTTTATTTTAAAAATATATTTAACAGGCAAGGCATTCACCGCATGGTAAATTATACACATGATCATAATAATGTGGGCACTTGTTAAAATTGTACACTACCTTATATTATGCTCCCTCTGAGACATGAGATGTTAAATTTAGTTACTGCAGTAATTTTACAAGCGACTCCATCATCAGCTGATGGATATCCGCTCCGGGATATAGGCTTCCCTTAAAATCTCTATATCAATAGGTTTTGCAATGTTCGCATTCAGCAGCCTGTTACGACCTACATTTGTAGGGATTCATTTGGCACGATTTGGACCATTTTCCATCATGCTGGCCCAATCGGGGTGGGTGGAAGCCAGAACTTTGTTTGTTGATTAGCAGAGTGCACCATGAGTAGGTGAGGTTGGCTTAAGTTCCTTGAGATATTGTGTGGGACCCTTTACACCCCCTAGGTACAGCATCCTTAAATTTCCAACTGTCTGATGCTGGATGGGATGAGTTACATTTCACCACATAAAGCTTGTCACGTTCACAAAAAATAGTTTTCTTATCTCCGTAGATTCACTAGCTACAGCATCCTTAAATTTGGAACATTGTGATGCTAGTTAGGATGATATACACTACGCCCATTCAATACAAACAGTAATATTAACACACTACTATGACTCCTCAGATATAGCTGATGTTAATATCTATATATGCCATCACAAATTTTTGCTGCTTGCATTATTCCAGATGCCGGTGTGAAGCTGATGTACTCTCTATCTGGATGCATTCAGTGTGTGTATCTGACCACACCCAGTATGCAGCTTGCTTTCAATGCTGTACCACAGTTCCTCTGTATAGAAACAGGTGAGGAGCTAATTCTGTTATTGTCTAAGATCCTTCAAATATACCATCACTACAGGCTGAAGTCGTTGGAGTGCTGCACAATTGGCCATGAACAAGTTTATATTTGCTGCTGTGTTGGAAAAGCTAAGTTGGTCGCTAAATCACAGTATTAAGATTTTATTGACATTAATCAAATATCAACATGGACTAAGCATGAAGAAGTAATTAAGGGGCATCAAGAGGCACTGAGAGCTCGCCGGGTCAAGGAAACTTTTGCGAGGTTAAACTCATTCTCAAATGTGCATCCGAACCATTGCTTTTGATGAAGCAGAATAGTGAAGAAGGAAAAAGCACTTCATTAATATGAACAGGTGATAACAAAGGATGATCACAATTGGAACATGCCAATGTCAGTGTTGTCAAGAACGATATTAAGCTGGTGTTCATGTTATCAGTCACAACACAATTGGTGCTGACTGAGTTATCAAACACCGACCTATATACTAAAAATAAAATTAAGTGACGTACAGGATGTTCACATGATATTGATAACCTTGATTATAGTAAGGATTTACATAAGATGCTATACACTGCATCATATTGTGCTCAAGTTGTGACATAAAGTACTGAGGCTTGTTACCACAGTAATTACACCCGCTACAATTCCCTTCAAACAGTAATATTTGGTTGGGTTAGGTTTTTTTGTTTTTTTTTTTTTTATAATGTGTATAACAAAATGCTAACGGTCGCACACGCCGGAACCAGAAGGGCCGGTAGTGGGGTAGTGTCGGACTCCAACCGACTAAAAAGCTTCACATGGTATTCCATCACATCCGAAAATAATGCATGAGGGTCATGGAATAACATCGAACAGTTTTTCTGCAACTCCCGATTGGCGCCCGGATCGAACGGGCCCGCATCGGGGAGGGATGTGAAGCACCCCTCCTGACAGATAATCCCTACGTGGCGACGCGCCGCCAGATATACTCCGGAAATTCTCTTCAAGGAGGGCGCCGGCTCGACGGCTCATGTCGGACGCGACGTCAGGTTCCTCTGCCCAAGGAGGCAGTCGGCGGTAGGTTAGGTTAGGTTAGGTCGCTGTATATACACTGCACCGCATTGTGCTCGACTTGAGACATAAGTCCTGTTACACCAGCAACTTTGTTACCTGTGGCACCCTTCAGTACATACAGTAATGTTGGTAGAAATATGAACCTGGATATGATGGATACCTCAACGGTTTCTGATATCAGAAACCTGCCATTATTGAGATACAGCACCCTTATGTAATATAGTAGTGACTTGTTGACTAGTGATGGGGATTAAATGAACGGACCAGTTGGATAGATGGTTAACAATCGAAGGACCAATGCGACTGATGGTATTATTACACGGCTAAATTGAAAAGTCGCAGCGTTCGTTTACACCGGCAGCGACGTCTGCACTTGTTCGGTTAATACAGTTCCATTTGTATTAAATCCAGCATTCTAATAATATCTAATTACGTCCACAGGTATAGAGTTCAATTCCAGCATGTCAGCTGTGAACGGCTCCAACACATCCAGCATCAAACACAACGTGACGCTGTTCCTAGCTGAAGATGGAAATGGAAAGTCGGTTATCGTCAGCGCAGGTATGCTTTAAAACTATCTATTATATAACATTGTGTATTGAGGGGTGCTGTATTTAGTGGAATTACTGTGGTAACAAGGGTTGATATCATATCTCAAGATGAGTAATTAAAGTATATAGATATACTTGCTTCTGGGGGTAAGATAAGGCTATGTGGGGCTTGTTCCCACTGAAACCTTTTCAGTCTCCCTTACTGCAATAAGAGGAGCTTGGGGATATATGAAACACACTGGTGTTCCTTGCACTCTGGCTAAAACATCCCCAAAAGGGCAAAGCCTTAGCGTCCACTACTGTGCTATGGCAAATACAAGACCATCTAAGGCTCGCTTATTGAGCTCTGAGGGCTCCCACTCTCAAGGCTCATGAAACCGAGGATCCTTTGAGTAGACTTGTACTACAGGCAGGAAATACCTTAGTCCTATTCTTAATAGCCCGAGACTAGTCTCATCATAGTACTACTCACATCTATCATATATATATATATATATATATATATATATATAGTGAGAGAGATGAAGAATGTATTAAGAAATGGATTGAAGACATACTATGATGTACTGGCTACTTACTCCTAACTCTGTATCTGTAAGCATCCATAATATTTTAATAGAAATATTGGTGCTCTATCTTCAGGCATATCAACACTGATCGGTGAGGATCTCACTTGGCTCCTGGAGACGTTCAAGTCTTGCAACCCCGCTTGGAGGCAGGTGCGGTGCGTTGTGTGTGATCCCACGAAGTCACAGCAGGTGAGTTTAGTTTTATTAATCTCTGCTTCCCGGTGGTATAAGCTACCTGATGTGATTTGTTTAAGCGATGAAACAAGGATCATCAGGTGGCATATGATATGCTCAATCATAACAGTGTGATGGAAGGTGTTACAATGAGTAACATTACTCCACTGTCGCTTCCGTTGCAGGACACAAAGTGTTAGGCCTCATTACTCTGGTAACTTCATTAGTTACAGCACCCTTCAATATACATAATAATGATTGTCCATCTGTAACAACATGGTTACGATGATATATACTGCATCACACTGCTCGTATTGAGACATAGGATATTAAGTCTTGTTACCCCAGTAATGTACCGTGTACAGTGCCCAGGGGGTGTAAGGGGTCCCGCACAATAACTCACGGGATACTAAGCCAACCTAACCAGCTTGTAGTGCACCCTGCTAATCAACAAACGAGGACCTGGCTTCCACCAATCCTGCATTGGGCCCGAGTGATAAGAAATGGCCCAAATCCCCTCATATGAACATGGAGGTCTTTGGGGAAGGTCTATCGGCTGATGATGATGATGTACTGTGCCCATCAAGCACAGTGATTAACGCACACTACTGGTTATCAGCTGGAATAAATGCAGTAGTACCTAGATGGACCCCAGCAACAGAGAACATAGAGCACAGGCTTATCGTGTTTCTGTTTTAGGAGGTGAGGTCAGCGTTCCCCGGTGCCCACGTGACATGCTCCGTGTGGCAGGCTTCGTGGGCGGCTGGCAAGCTCTGCGCTGAAATAGCACGAAGAGAGGACTCCGCTGTAGCAGCTCTCGCATCGCTGACGCCCGACGACGTGGCGGCGCGCTGCAAGACGTACGCACTAGCGCTGCTGCGTGGTGACCACACCGCCGCACAACTCCAGGTCAGTTTTTTTTTTAATTATTTCTGCAGTTTTGTTGGGATGGGGCCTATGTTGGATTTCCCATTTACTCATTCTCCTCTTCGACTCCTTCCTTTCCTCTCGTTCCAGTTCTCTCTTTCATAATACCATTCTCTGATATACTCCATCCTTATCCTCTCCTGGCCTCTATCTGCCATAAACGAGGACATGGTCCGTTTTTTATATATCTACATATTAATACATATTATCAATATTTTTCCTTATTACATTTTTTTTTTTAAATTGTGGCTTCAGGTCAGTTACACTAACTACACCGATCTTACTGACTAATATACTAATGCTACTGTGTATAAGAGTGCAGTCGGTAATTTAATTACTGCAGTAATAAAATATACAAACCATCAGATAAATGTACAGCTTGTCTCATGGATTAGTGGAATGGAAAATTGTCAGCATCAGCATTGTGATGCTGCATAAATATCCTGTCACCGCATCGTTGAAGTAAACATTAATTTTAAAATATCTTTTCAGGTGTTAAAGCGAGGCATCATAGGCACTGGTGCGGGCACGTTGAGGTTATGGGAGCTGCTGACTAGACCCAATGGTGCCATCACCAGGCTCGACTCCTGGTTGGAAGCCGACAACTACACTAACATATTACATAAGGTAAACAAATCTTAAGCGATCAGGAGATTGATTTAACCATTGTCATGATGCAGTGGTGAGCCATTTATCTTGAAACATGATCGGTTCTGTTCAAGGAACATTGTGGTGTTTAGGTGATGATATGGTAATGGATGGTTTAGAGGATTTGTTAAAAAAAAATATTGGGTGAGATTGTATCATCATCATCAGCCTTTAGATGTTTATTGCTGGACAAAAGCCTCCAAAGATCTTCACCCTTGGCCTTATCTTATTATGACGGTCTTCTTTGTCGTAACCTCATGACTGAGGGACGTGACTATGGTGCGTTGCCCTGGCCACCATATCTTTCCAGACATTTCTGTCTTGCGCCATTTGGATGGATGATTGTAGTGTAGCTCCCGTAGTGTCCCGAGTCTTGCGTCTCCATCTTGTAGGATACCGCCCTCTCGCTCTCTTTCCTTCCACACAACCAGTAATAATTAGTCTTTCCAGACTGTCTAGGTCTCGCCTGACGGTGTGTCCGAAGAATTTGAGGACCCTCTGCCTACATATTGTTGAGAGACATGTTGCTATGTTCAACTGTTTGAGGATTGACTCGTTTGTGCGACGTTCCGTCCAGGATATCCTCAGCATTCTGCGCCAGCACCACATTTCGAACGCGTCAATCCTCGATCTCACTCTCGCTTTTAGTGTCCAGGTTTCAGAAGCATATAGAAACATAAAATATAAGCGTCTGCATTAGCTTCTTTTTGGTGTTGCGGCTAATACCCCTGTTCCGCCATAATCGCTCCAATCTTTTTATCGCATTTTTCGACATTTATGCTCTTCTAATAACTTCCTGTTCGCAATCACCGTCGTCACTGATCTGCGATCCTAGGTATACGAACTTTTGTACCACCTGTAAATCACCAAGTTTGTAAGTTCGTTGTAGGGTACCCGTTCTATCCACAAACATTAGTTTGGTTTTTGCTCTGTTGATCAACAGACCATACTCTCGAATGATGGTAGCTATTTTGGACAGCAGTTCAGCTAGTTCTGCTTCAGTGGAGCCTATTATTGCGGTGTCATCAGCAAAGCGCAGGTTGTTTTTTAAGTGGCCACCAACGCGGATGCCCCCTTTCCAATTGTCCGGTATAATATCCTAAATAGCACACCACCAATTCCAGGGTCTGGAGAGGCTGGTGTCGAAGTTTCAGAGCCTCATCCGCAACCAGATGCAGCCGGACGAGTTCGTATCCCTGTTCTTCAACGTCGCAAACCAGTTGGAGGATGAGAGGAGGAACTTCGCTATCAGCCGATTGAGGGTGAGTTGTTTGGAAGGTTGGTAGACCTTAATGTGATCTATCTCATAGTAAACCGTGGAGAGGTTAGTCCTATATATACTTTTCTCTATCTGTAGAGACGGGCAAGGAGTTCATTTGAAGGTAATTGATCTACCTGCTCATAATGACCTGTTCATTGTCAGGATGATACTATACCATATTCTGGTTGTTGATCCCTAATGTTATGTCACCACCACATAATATCACCATCAGATATAAGAAGTTAGGTCTTGTTCCTGCAATAATCACATTAGCTATAGCATTGATCAATCATACAGTACCACAATGAGAGTTGTGGTGATACCTTCCTAGGCAGTCTCCGGCATCAGAATTCTACCGCCAGTAACTACTTTAGTTGGTAGCTTTCTTTCACTGCAGAGAAATTACCAGAGTAACGAGACAACCTTCCAAAATATCTGAACACTGGATTAATTACTAAGCAGTCAATATCTCATCTGTTCTAGGACATGGAAACGCTGAAGCAATCACCAACAGACACCATCACTCAGTACGCTTATAATCTGATGAGCCATCAGACCAAGTTGGCTCAACGGTGCTTGGATGACAGGAGCAGCAGGTTAGTTGTAGAAGTTACAACTTCATATTTCTTCAAGTAACATCCTGCTCAATATCCAATAGTTGATATCTATTGGGTGTTGGATCCTCATGATGGAACAGAGGACATGTCTTCACTGTCATCACACTATCTTGCTTAATTTCATATCTATGTCAGAGACCACCTATGAAGAGAACTGATGATGTAAAAGATATCCTTGGACTGGAGCCAATTCGGAACTGGGTAAAAAAACAGTCGTAGTCCAGTTCCATTTACTTCATTATTGTAGCGATTAGGTGTGAAAAGGTTAATGGTCTTTCAAGAGATGGAAAGGACTTCTTTGTGAGCGAAGACAGGAGGAACCAGACTAGATTGTCTATGGGTGTATTATTGTCTGTATTGTTGCAGAAGGCATAGCAGTACAGCGATATGTAAATACGGCACCTCAACTCAGGAGTGCTCGTGCCTCTTCAGCAAGGTGTTCCGGCTGCCGTGCAGGCACATCCTCATGCTTACTACAGAACTGAAGGTAATTAAAGCAACTTATCGATCATCAGCACTATGATTATAGCTTAGTGGTGTCACGGTTATAGCTTGGCTTTGTGACTGCAGGTGAAAACTCACATTCCATTCGAGCCGCGCTGGACGGTGCAGTACTGCCTGTTCGGCTGCGAGGGCAATCCGGGCGCGACCGTCACCACCACCGCCAGCACCGGCACAGGTAAAACATGTGTAATTTTGATTGTGACCTGATCATATGTCGACGGAGTCGGTTGTCTCGTTACCCCGGTAATTTCACTAGCCGAGGCACCCTTCAAGCTGGAACACAGTAATGTGACAGTACTGTCTGTCGGCTGCAATAGGCGCAGGGGCGGTATCCACCTAGACTTCTGATAGTCCAAATAAAATGAGCTCATCACTAACCAACTCGTACCACCTTCATTGCTTTACGGCTGGGCCATGGGAACGTTTTCGCACACGTTCGCGATCCCGTCAGCTCTAGCTGCACCATGCAGCTCCATCTAGGGGAGGGACAAAGCTAACCTTTCACCTCTATAACGGCGTGCCGTAACATATAGCCTACCCTCCTCTCGGTATCTTATAGTCATCTGGGCAACGGTTACCGCCGAAGCCGTCCGCCATGGGAGCCAACAGAGAAAACTCCCGACACCGACTCCCTGCAGCGGATCTGGTGATTAATTTGAATGATTATGGAATGTTTTAGTAATACATTCAATCACAAATATTTCTGTAACAGTTATATATGTGATATATATTATGCCTTTCATCTTCAGCTGCACGCCAGTGAAAGTTCCATTAGAATCAGTCCCACCCTTACAGTGACCACCCGGAACAAACTGTTAGATATATTTTTTTTTTTTTATAAAACTCCACGGACATATAACAGTGGGCCACCATCGAGATAGATACCACAGCAGGTCCTATATCCACAGCCATACATCAGTGTGTAGACATTACTATGTGAATTAGATTTAAAAAAAAACCACTATGTATGGAAGAGCGCTGTTACTAATGAAATTACTGTGGTAACAAGACAACCGAATTGTGTCTGAAAGCATGATGGTGCAATGTTTATTATCAACCTGCTTTGCACCTGTCTTACTCCCAGTTATGTGGGTCGGCACATTCTGTTCTTCCCTTCCATATCCCCCATCAGCCATCATATCTGAATTCACACAATCCATCCTCACTTCGGGTTTCCTTATAGCCAGCTAGGTTCATCATAAATCATGCAACATTTCTATTGGCTTCTGTATAACTTACCATCAGGTGAATCTACTTAGACAGCTAATATGTTGGTATTGCAGCGAGCAGTGGCACGTTCATGGAGCAAGTGGTGGTGGAAGATGGGCAGCACCGACAGACCATACAAACGCAGCCGCAGCAAATACACGCGGTGAGTGCGCAGTCGGATTTACCAAGTGAACTTGCGGTCGTCTTGCCTTCTTACTATCAGGTAAATGACCTGATCATCATGATGTTGAGACTTTGGCTGGTAAAATTACTACAGCATACGTTCAGCACAATAAGCTTACTGGGTTGTTTGCGATATAAAAATAATTCTTCAGCTTTCTGCTCATGAGTAAAGATGTAATTAGCATTTGTTTGAAGGTGGGTGGTGTGAGGCAGCAGCAGTATGTGCTGGCGACACCAGGACAGCCTGCGACTCCCGTCTCTCAGGTTAGTTAGTACACATAGTATAAATATCCTTGCAATGATAAACTGCTTCTACAATGAAAGCAATTAATTATCCCGAAATTTCAAGGTGCTGGGATTGGAGTCCATGACGACTTACCAGCCATCACATCCAATCATCACGAAATTTCTACAAATGATATCTCCTCAAAATCAAACTTTTTGCAGGTGATATTCTGCGGTGGTGGTGTAGGCAGTGTCAGCGGTGTGGGCACGGCGGCGCCTGTCATCACGTCCGTCTTACCGCCCGGCGGGGCTGTTCTGACCCCCCACCATACCCTGCATCAGTGAGGTGGTTGAAGACCAGTACAGTGTTGTGAGATTGAGGAAACTAACTGAAGTGTTGTGTAGTGAAGAAATGTGTTTGATGTTAATCCGGAACTGTTATTAATTAGTCTTATATGGTGTGGTGCTGCTGATGGTGAACGCTCGACAAGTATAAACCACAACGGAACTCGATCAAATCACGTGTTACGAGAAGATGAATTCACAAATCATGGTTGTTAATCATCAGCAATAACTCTTGAGTTTAAATTTACTCCAACTTCATTGTGGAGTTATTCACCAATGTTAAGATTCATCGGAGACCATCGGTGATATATGGATAGTAAATGGAGAGAATAAACAGGAATCTCTGACGATGAACATAGTACAATATGGATAAGGTTGGTAATCCTGTTCAGACTGTCCCAAGTGTTATGATCAATGGGATACCATGATAAATCACCATGGGAGCTCTTTGCTGATATGGATGAAGAAAATTGTGTTTTACTTAACATACATTCAGTCTGTCTGGTTGGACGTACTATTTATTATGCTGGTGATAAGTACCTGGTGGCCATTGTGCTAAAGGTCATAGGTGCTTTACGAAGGAGGTTCTGGTGTCTCTCCAATCAGACCAATAAGGGGATTTCACTATACCGGAATCCCTCATAACCCTGACTTACCTTTAGAAGCGAATTATATTGAAGCTCTTAGTATTTTATTATTAACATCCTATAGCCTCAAGATGGGGAAAAAGGGTGTCCACAGTGACTCCATCGCATTCAGTCATGGGCTTCACCTTTAATTTCATTCCACGTCTTCGTGATCTTAGCCTCATCTGCTACTATGCGGCGCCAGGTCTATCTGGGGCGACTACGCTCGCGTTTCCCTCGCAGATTCCAATCGAGCGCCTGCTTCAGAATATGATTGGGATCTCTTCGAAGAGTGTGGCCAATCCACTTCCATTTGCGACGTCTGATTTGTAAATCGATTGGTGTTTCCCGGCGGAGCTCCAGGAGATTTTCATTGGAGATTCTCTCGGGCCAGTGAATACCGAGAGTTCAGCGAGGACAGCGGTTGACAAAGACCTGGAGCTGGCGCGAGATGATCACAGTGACGTAGTACGGATTTAACATAGACTGGAATATTTTAACATGTCGGAGTCGTGCGAAGGTCTCTCAAACCTTGGCAGTACGTGAAGCGATGTCCTCATCAGTAGCCCCAGTTTACGACACGAAGGTGCTCCGCACGTCCTCTGTACCAATTCGCAACGGTGTGTTATTCCTCACTCCAGATCGCATCTCTTGGGTCTTCCGTGTGTGAATCACGACGACGACACTGCGACGATATTAAATGTTGCCAAAAAGCGACGTGACCCTGTTGCAGTGTATACCATCTTAACTACAGATATTATTGTCATTGGACAGATGTGTCACTTACTATAAGGTGAACTTCAATGTGTTCCATTTTATCATCATCAGCCGATAGATGTCCACTACTGGATATAGACCTTCATCAAAGATCTCCACATCGATCAGCCATGCGCTGTCCACATCCAGCGGCTTGCTGCGACCTTGCGCAGTCAGCATGGCTTCTGTTATCACCGGGCACTAGGGACTGTCTTTTGTAAAGGTTCATATGAGGCGGGGGGATTTAAACCGTTTCCAACATGCTGCCGAATGAAGGTTGGTGGGAGTCGGAGCCTCGTTTGTTGATTGGTAGAGTACAGCACGAGCAAGTGAGGAGTTTTGAGGAATCCTTCATTAGGCGCTCACCATGTGTTATAGATTGTAACGGGTTTTATTTCGTTCGCATTATGTAAGCGGGTGTTCGTGTATCAAAGAGATCTGTCTGGGTCTAGAGTTGATTTTTATTCGCCAACTACCCCAACAGCCGCATTAATGTACGGGAACACCATTCACCGGTGCCCCGCGACGCACCACCACGGCACCACGACGGCTTCGTCTCCAAGCGGGATCTGTCCTCTCTCGACCCCTCTCGGTAGCCTCTTTTTGTACCATAACAGCTTCACAAAGGGAGGTTACGGCTCTCCATGCAATATCTCCTCCCAGCATCGCCGACACGATTGCTGGCAAGATGGTCCATCCAATTCGGTTTATTAGGATCCTCCGCTCCTGTTTCCAGGTCGGGCAGACCGTGAGCTTGTGTGATGCAGAATCCTGCTCTCTTCTTCCGCAGTGGAAGCTACTAACAGTCGCTTCTCGTCCAATCTTACACAGAATCGCCGAAACACTCGGTATCTGTGTAAGTCTGTAGGTGAGAATTCCTCTACGTCCTTGCATCCAGACATTGAAAGCCAGCAGGACAACGTGGTGCAGTATATACCATTCTTTTTTTTGGTGGGGATATCCTGCATTGCATACCCTTCTGCTTTACAACAGGTAGTTTATGCTGAACTCTCACCGGCTAAAACCCCACGGTGTACCTCTCAATGCTCCCCCCAACAGGTTCCCGCCTTGCCGTGGCGGTGGGGCTCAGTAGCCGTGGCGTATTCCTCCACGGTGAAACGAAGAGGAACCTACCCGGCCGGCCAGAGGTGTAGAGCCCGAGGCGGCCGCTCCAGGAAAGAGCTACGGAGCTCCACCGTCTGCTCACCTCGGATGCGTGCCGGTGGGCTGTAAGGGCGGTTTTATGCTGCCCTTTGCAGCCGAGGTGCACCTAGTGCACCTAGCGCCACTTTGTTATGGACGACGAATACAATGCGGTGCAGGTTATACCATTCTACTTAGCGCCACTTCGTTATGGACGACGAGCACAATGTGGTGCAGTGTATACCATTCTACCTAGGGCCACTTTGTTATGGACGACGAGCACAATGTGGTGCAGGTTATACCATCATACCTAGCCCCACTTTATTATGGACGACGATTACAATGTGGTGCAGGTTATACCATCATACCTAGCGCCACTTCGTTATGGGTGACGAGCACAATGTGGTGTAGTGTATACCATCCTCACTAGCGCCACGTTGTTACGAACAGGCGTATCACTTACTATTACGTGAACGTCCCGCTCGTCTTGTCGTTTATTTATAACTGCTTTGTAAATTAATGTTATAGTTGTAAGGTTGTATGAAATATTTAGTATCGTAGCCGATTGCGGGGCGGTAGGCAGTGGGAGGGTAGGAGATAATACATTTTTAACTGTAAATTACACCCCCTCCTCTTCTTGTTGTAATTTATAAACGACGCCGTAGTATAAATATTTTATAAAAATTGTATTAAATAAAAAAAAAAAAAAAAAACAACCACAAAATTTGTTCCGTAAGTTTGTTCTGTGTGTTTTTTTCGTGTGCTTCCCAACATCCATTATCGTCAACATCATCACGGTCGTTACCGTCACCAACGTCCACATCGTTGACATCTTCATCCTCAACATCGTCGTGACCAGCATCGTCATTGTGAACGTCCTCACCGTCATTATCATCAACACAACTGGCGACGATCAGTTTCGTCATCGCCATCATTATTGTCGCCAAAATTGTATTTTTTTTTTTTTTTTTTTTTTTTTTTTTTTTTTTTTTTTTTTTTTAGCATTCCTCTGCGTATGGTGGGTCAGGGCCTATTCATACAGAATCACTTAACATCTATTAATTTCACATTTCTTATTTTTCCTTCGTTCTCTCTTATCTTACTTTCCATACTTATCTTGCACATCATTGTCATTATCATCATCAACGTCGCTATCGTTATCATCTTTATAATTATCATTATCATCAGCCTATAGGTTGTACTTAGTGTAACTCAGGGCGTTTAGCGCAATGTGGTGCAATATATGGCATGCTAACTAGCGCCACGTTATGTACGGGCGTATCATTTACCACCGGCTGAACTCGCTAGTCTCTTCATGGTATAAAAAAAATATGAAAGAAATCGGAGTCCCAGCTGTGGGAATGTTAAGGGAGCAGTTAATTTTTATGTTTTGATACAACACAAGGCACATTGGTCAATTGGGGCTAGTTTGCTTTTGTCTATGGTGACGATGATGATGATTATATTTATATAATTTTTTTTATTATGCTTTGAGCTTTCATATATTATACGATAATAAATTTTTATATAATAATGCTTTGAGAAAAAAGCACAAAATAAAGGCTCACACGCACTAACATATTAAAAGACATATCATAGACAATGACCAGGTCTTATTTTTTAAACCATTGAGCAAAAGGCAAGGGAGTCTCAACCATACGGACGTTGTATTGTATATATATATATTCTCATTTAGTAAGTTTAATAATAAAGAATCATTTTTTTAATAGCCTGATGGTAAAATATGTATTTATAACTATATATATATATATTAATAACGAAAACATAGTGGATGAATTTTTTTTTGTAAATATCCGTATGTATATAATTGTGTTCATCGGGCGTTATAGATTAAAAATTCTTGACTCACTTTTTTTTTAATTAATAACTTTTTTTTTTTGTTTTACGTGGGGGAAATGCCTACGAATCCTCGTCCTCGCGGGGGCAAGGACGAGTTATGTCGGACTTGCACCGACTAAAACCCCCACGATGTTCCTCCTCATCGCCATGATGGCAGGGTCACGGGAACGCGGGTACGCACACAACCGCGACCCTGCCAGCGCTGGCCGCTTGCGCGGCCCCACCTCGGGGGAGGGATGAACCCTCCCAGGGCGCGCCGGAACATGCAGCGCGCCCCCTCCTCGACCTCATGCGTGTGCGGGCGACCGGTTCCCCCGAACCTGTCGCCCAGAGGCCACGGGAGCCACGGGAGAAAACCTCTCCCGGCTCCCCGCGGCGGAGAGATGTTAGGCCCGCCGCTACCCGTTAACGGCCGCGGAGGATAGGGAGAACGGTGCATCGCAATACCGAAACTCCTCTTCCCCCGCGGCCCCACCGCCGCCGCATCGTCGGTGCGACACCGGTTGGCCGCAGAGGGTATTCCCTCCGCGACCCCACCTCGGCTGCGAGGGCGGTATGAAACCGCCCCTGCAGCCGGCCGCTGGGGCAGCACACAGCCGCCCCTGCGGCCCCCGGCCGCTCCGGTGAGCTCCAGTTACCCCAACCGGTGCTCGAACCTGGAGCGGCCGCTTCGGCCAGCCCTTCGCCGCGGGCCGGCCGGATGGGTTCCACTTGGCTTCACCGTGTACGGGACCACGGTTACTAAGCCCCTCCGCCACGACAAGGCGAGAACCCGTTCGAGGGGTTATTAGATAACTAGACAAGAGTATCACAAACGTACGGACAATATTTACTAATGACTGGACGATAAATAAAATAATATAGGGATTTTTTTTAATTTTATATTTTTTTTATAAACGTACAATACAGATATTTTATTATGTTTAAATCTTAAATCTAGAACTAGCGTTTTAAAAGTACAGATTAAAAAAAAACTTACTAAATAAGTAAACATTAATCCCTGAAATAGATAAAATGTGTTATAATTGTGAAAAGAAAAATCAATTTATTTATAGTGAATCTAATCGGCTCGTAGCAGTCCACTGGTGGACATTAATCGCCCACGGGAGGCCTATTAGCCTGATTTTTGACTGATACGCATTTATTTGCCGTGCTGAGATGGTTGCTTCGTCTGCTCTCTGGTCTAGAATACGTGTATCCTACTGGTAGGTCATAGACTAACCCATTGCCAGTTCTTGCATACTTTAAAGGCTCTATGGTATTTACCAGGGAATAAGATTAATTTAATGAGAAAGAGAACAAGCATAGCTCTTTCTCTTTCTAGCGTTTTGTTCGACTCTGGGCTTATCAAGTAGTCACATAGTCTATGTCCACTTACAGTACCACAAGTGGGCATAAGTAATGAACGTTCGATAGAGACGATAAATCTGACAGAATGTAATATAAAATTAAATTATTTACACAGCAACTATATTGTCTAATTTATGTAGTTCTATATTTGATTTGGTGACAGACGTAACGGTCACTTGATGGTAAGTGATACACCCGCCCATAACAACGTTGCGCTAGTTGGGATGTTTACACTGTAGCATACTGCGCTCTTCGTCCGGCCAAGATGGTAAATATCGTTACTCCGGTAATTTCGTCCTTCAAATCGGAACACGGCGCTGCGATGGTAATTATCTAGATGGTCTCCGGCAACGAAGGCCTACCACCAGTGAAATGATTGTGATTGACTTAACTTGATGTGTGATGTTGTGTGAAGTTATTATGTATTGCTTAAAACACTATGGCGCGTGTGAGCAGTGTCAGGATGAAGAGTGTGAATAGAGAGTAGAGGTTTCTGGTCGCGAGCCCAGGTGAGGGCGGCGCGACACTGGTGCAGGCGTCGAGGTGACGGAACAGCTCGATGTAGTTCCTGGCAGGCTCGTTGGCGGTGTCGCTGGAGGGCTCCGTCAGGCCCACCGCCGTGTTCTTGAACAGCAGGTCGCTGATGCCGTCGAACGGCGAGTACATCTCCAGATTAATGTGCTGAGTGCCGGACGCTGCGTTGTAGCCGAAGTACAAGTCCAGGTTATCCAGGAGGACGCTGAGGCTGTTCTGCAGCGCGTCCGATCTGTTTGACACGATATGATCAACTTTACTAGGTTTGTTTTTTTATATACAATGAAGCGACGAAACGAACGTGATGTTCACCTGATGTTAAGTGATACGCCTGCTAACAACTTGGAACTGTTTAGAATGTTATACACTGCAGCAATTTATGCTCGTCGCCTTGAAACATCGGATGTTGTCTCTTAATAAAACAACATTCCATATTTCAAGCTACATCACCCTTCTAACCGGAACACACTAAAGCTTGCACACTACTATTCGCCGTTTGTCTTTGATGATGAGGCTGATAGTGAAGCTTATTCAGAGTACTCCGGCTGTCATAATCTCGGTGTAGTTGTGGCGGTACGTCTACAATATGGTGGTAACTAGCCAGGTGGGTTCAGCAATTCTATATTTGGCTCCAGACCGACTCGGTGACCACCATTTTGTAAGTTAAACCATTAACCACTACTTCATAGACAAAAGAAGCATTAGTATTAAGTTTTATCGCCGGAGTCAGTTTAAGTTGGTTGGTTGGTGGAACTTTAAAGAAGTCTAGCCTAGTTGGAGATAAAATAAAAACTTTATTTATGATCGAATTATTTTTCAAATTAAAATTCTGTCTATGATCGATAAAAGTGACAAAAAAAATCTTTCAATAAAATAAAATTGTCTATGATCGAAAAAATAAATTTTTAATCATCGATTTTTCTAAATAAAATTCTGTCTGTAACTAAAAAAACATTTTAGTCGACAACTAAACTTTGTCTATGATCGTAAAAATATTTTATGGTAGCATCTGATATTTTTTTTTATATTGCGTTCTTCACAGATCTGTATATGTCAGTCATTTATTATCTGTACCTGTGTTTCAATCTGGAATATTTATTTGAGGTTTTAGAATATTTATTTCTCACAAGAATATATACAATTCACTTTTGCGAGGAGACAGTAAGCAATAGATTAAGCTAAAATTACGAGCGTACAAAGAAAGACACAGTGATTCCATAAACTTAATGCATAGAACAACTGACACTGCAGTCGGCCAAAGGAAAGTAGTCTGTAGTTCGCGGCAGTGGTCGGTGGTCGGTGGTCGGTGGTCGGTGGTCAGTGTCGGCGGTACAATTTTACAAGCAGAGATCGGAAGGGAGTCGCTAAAATCTTTTAAGTCGGTTACACAGAGTGAGTCAGACTAGAATAGTCATGCACAACGTGTTGTTATATTAAATAAATGTTTTGTGGTGAGTTTAAGACATGTTTTACTAGTAGTTTTTTGAAAGCTCGACATGATTTAGCATTTTTTATACTATCGGGCAGACTGTTGTATAATTTAGCTTCATATAGTACACTTTTTTGCCCATAGTTAGTTCGCGGAGGCCGTAGATATAAATCATTCATTCGATTAGAAGTCTCTCTACAAGGAAAATGAGTCACTGTTTTTAGGAAGGGTTATTTTAGTATGTATTTCTTTATTTAGTATTAGGGTTAGGGTTATTTTAGTATGTATTCCTTTATTAGTATAACATGCAAGTGCGGAAGTAGTGTGTTTGAGAAATGTTCATAATCTTAGTATTGTTATATATCTCTTCGGTAGATGTTAAATAATGGTAGTGGAAAAGGACCTTTATTAGATTGTTTTGACGTACATTAAGACTATTTAAATTACTTTTTTTTCGTTAACTATAATATACTATTCAAAGACTATTAAGTCCTTTTTAATCTGTTGTAGTTTTTATTTTATTCAATTAAGCGACGAGACGAGCTGAACGTTCATCTGATGGTAAGCGATACGCCCACCCACAATAATGTGGCGATAAGTTAGTGTTATATATTTTGCGCCAAGTGACGCTTATCGCCTGTGATATAAGATGTTGAGTGTCGTTACCTCAGTAATTACATAGCTATAGCGCCATTCAAACCGGAACGCAGTAATATTTAAACACTGGTGGTATTTTTCAATAGGCTTTGCGCTAGCAGTGCTTTTGACTATTATTTAAAACGAAAATTTTTAGGCTATTTATAATTAAAAATAATTATAATCATCATCATCAACCGATAGATGTCCACTACTGGACACGGGCCTCCCCAAATTATTCGTACACCGATCGGGTAGGGGTTCTAATGGGGGAGTTTGGTTCATTTCCCACCACGCAGGCCGAATGCGGCTTGGTGGGAGCCAGAGCCTCATTTGTTGTTTAGCAGGGTGCACCAGGAGCTGGTGAAGTTGGCTTGGGTTACATGACTTGTTGTGGGCTTTCTCTCTTTCACTCCATTATATCATATTCATATTTTCTAATAATATTTATATCTACATTCAGTTCTACTTCTAGATATCTTCTGATAAAACCTTACCTTCTTGCCAGGACTTCGGAGTCGACGACGTAGGCGAGCAGGCAGCCCTGGTCGATGGCCGTTCCGTTGTATTGCGCTAGAGTGTTGTTGCGGCACAGCGCCCTGAACTGGTCTGGCTGCAGCTTTAGTGAGGACAGCGCAGCTGGAAACCAAGACACGATGAAAAAAGGGTGAGAGGAGAGTTCACTGGTAGGTCTCTGTTGCTGGAGACTCTTTTACACTCCCACTTTCTCTCTCTCTCTTTCTCATTGTCACCCACTCTGACTCTCATATTCTATCTCGTTCTAGCTATTATCCAAAACTGTCCACGATTTATACGACGCGCGGTTTATTAGGAATCCTATACGAGAGACATCACTGGTGGTAGGTCTCTGTCGCCGGAGACTGCCTAGGTACCACCACAGCTCCTATTGGAGCTGACAAACAGCAGCGCCCCAAAATTACTGTTCCGGTTTGAAGGGCGCTGCAGCTAGTGAAATTACTGGCGTGACGAGACTCAAATCTTTCGTCTCGGACGACGAGCGCAATGTGGTGCAATGTTACCATCCTAACTAGCGAAACATTGTTATGGGTGGGTATATCACTTACCATCAGGTGATCGTCCCGCTCTTGTCGCAGAGAGCAGTGTCGCTGATAATTGATAAAACAAGGTTGGGTTGCGGAGGGCTTTACATTTATACAGTAAGTGGGTTAGGTTGGGATCCCCCTGAACTCCCTCGAATAGGTTCCCGCCTTATCGTGGCTATGGGGCTCAGTAGGCGTGGCTTGGTCACCCACGGTGATGCTAAGAATAACCGACAGGGCTGGGACGAGGTCGTTACTCCAGGTGAGCTCCGTGAGCGGCGGCAGTGAGGCCGCGAGGGAAGAGGAGTGTCGGTATTGCGATGCGCCGCTCTCCCTATCCTCCGCGGCCGTATAACGGGTGACGGCGGAACCCAAGACCAGATCCGGCGCAGAGAGTTGGAAGAGCTTTATCTCTCTTTTTTCCCATGAGCTCTGGGTGACGGATTCGAGGGGATTTGTTTTCCAGGTGACTGAAAGGCCGAGAGGAGGGCGCGCTGTGTGTTCCTGTGTGCCCTTATAGATGTGGAAAGGGGAGGTTCTTCCTTCCCGAGGTGTCCGGCGCTGGCACGGTCGCGGAGGCGTGCGAGAGCGTTCCCGTGACCTTGTCATAAGGCGACGAGGTGGAACATCGTGGGGGTTTTATTCGGTGCAAGTTCGACATAAACTGTCTTTGTCCCCCGCGAGGGTAGGTATGCGAAAAAATTTCCCTCAGGTAAAACAAAAAAAAAATGGTTAGGTTAGGTTAGACCGTAGTGTAAATATACTCACAGTCGAGGTTCTGCATCTCCACGAACGCGACGTGGGTGTCCGGGTCGGCGAGGCAGGCCAGGGAGCCGTTGTTCCCGTAGTACAGGTTGCTGTAGTCCCACGCGCAAATGGCTGCGGAGAGGTCACCACGCATTACATCATAAACTGGCAGTGAAAGTACACTATTCACTGGTGGTGGGTCTCTGTTGCTGCAGACTGTCTAGGTAAGCACCACCGCAGGGACTAACAACAGTGTGCAAACATTACTCTGATCCGGTTTGAAGGGCGATGTAACTAGAGTAACGAGATTCAACATCGCAGACGACGAGCGTAATGTGGTGCAGTGTATACCATTCTAACTAGCGCCATGTTATCGACGGGCGTATAATTTATCACCAGGTAAACATCCCGCTGGTTTCGTAGATAAATTGTAAAAAAAAAAAAATCAAGACTTCAATCTTATCATCATCATCAGCTGATAGCTGTCCACTGTTGGACACAGGCCTCCCGTAAATAGTCCTACAATTGGCTAAGGGTTCATATGGGGGGATGTAGGTCAATTCCCACCACGCTGGCTCAACGCGAGTTGGTGGGAGCTAGAGCCTCGTCTGTTGATTAGCAGGCTGCACCACGAGCTGGTGAGGTTGGGACCCATGAGTTATGCGAGAACCCTTCCACCCTTACTATATCTATCTCTTTTTAATCAATCGTCTGCGTGATCGATGATGATGTCTTATCACGTCAACGCCAGCAGTGGGAAAATAAAGTGGGCTACTTATATAACTAAGTAGATTAATGCACTGGACTTTCAATAATCTTTAGAGATCAACCCAAATACTGTTGCAAAGTCGCAAGGTGCTGCTCCGTTCCTGTTTGAAGGGCGCTGCAGCGAGTGAAATTATCGGAGTATAAATATTAACATCTTAAGTTTTTTTTTTAACACAACGTAGAGCAGTGTATATCGTCCTGGTTCCACATTGTGGTCTCCTATAACTCATGGCTCCAGGTGTTTAATTTTCGTTCAGCCCTTAGCACCACTTCTGATGTGGATTTAGTATCAGCGGGAGTATCACCACTAAGTGACTAAGACATATATATATATATATATATATATATATATATATATATATATATATATATATATATATATATATATATATATATATAATACTCACATTCTGAGAAGTTGCCGACCACTGGCATCGCTGGTCTGCAGACTGAACAGAGAGTGGAAGCGTCGAAACTCTGAAATAGTTCATTAACACATTCGTTGGACTTGAATAGTTTTTTTTTTTTTATTTGCCTAAAATTAGGACATAAATGTGATGCCTAAAATGGTGGAATCCGAATTAAGGTTTTTTTTTTTTTTGCAGCCTACTCTGATTAGTTGGTGACAGAAGGCGAGAGAGAGAGAGAGAGGGGAAGAGACAAAGATATATTTATTCTCTTGTATATAATCAAATAGTTTTAATTAATAGTTTCAATTTTTTTATATTCAATTAGGCGAGGGGATGAGAAGGATGTTCACCTGATGGTAAGTGATAACCCTGACCATAACGTGGCGCTAATTAGGCTGATAAATACTGCACCACATTGCGCTCGTCGCCTTGAGACATAGAATGTAAAGTCTCGTTATCCCAGTAATTTCAGCTATAGCGACTTTCAAACCGGAACACACACCTACCACCAGTAAAATTACTCTTTAATATTAATCAAGAGTTAACTAGTAGACAAAAAAAAAAAACTAACGGAAGCGTCGGTGATGGTGTGAGTAGCATCAATGGCTCCTGGAGCGCAGGTTCCGTTGAAGAACTCGCCGACCACTTTCGCGTAGTCGCACTCCGAAGAGCTGAGGACGCTGCGCTCTTGAGCCACGTTCACGAAGGCCATGTATGCTGCGGAAGAGGAGATAAATCGTGATCTTTATCATCAGACGACAGACGACCACTACTGGGCTATAGGCCTCTCCCAAAGATCTACACATCGATCGGGATTCATATAGGGGGGATTGGGACCATTTCCCACCATGCTAGATCAATGCGGATTGGTGGGAGCCAGAGCCTCGTCTGTTGATTAGCAGCCTGCACCGCGACCTGGTGAGCTTGGCTGGGATCGTTTGTGCCCTTTACACCCTCCAGGAGATAAATAGATATAGTAAATTCCTCGGGGTGATGAGGGTCAGCATATCATGTCTCAAAGCGAAGAATGCAATGTGGTGTAACATCCTAACGCCACGTTATGGGCAGGCGTATCACTTACCATCAGGTGAAGGTCCAGATAATTTTGTAAGATACTTTGGTATTATTAAAATAGATATAAAGGAGGAGCTGTTCCCCATTTCCCATTGATGTCATACCGATGCCTCCAAATTCGGGGAAGCAAGCCTTCTTCCCCCTCAAGTTCTCGAAGCGAGTGATCTCCTCCTGCGAGGACTCCTTGATGAGGGCAGCTACGCGGGAGAACGCGGCGGGATTGCTGCGCGTGTTCTGCACCAGCTTCAGCGCTGACAGTTTGTAGTGCCTGCACGAGGATGATGAATAAATAAGTCAATTGAGGAATGAGTTATCTTGGTACAGGAGTTGACTTTGGTGACATGGTTACCAACCTTCGAAACAAGCAACCATCGTCTTGCTATGAATCCGCCGTAACAGCATCACTGTTTCAGCTGTCAATGTGTGTGCGAGAGAACATCACCATCCTCTTCCACATACCCACTTACAGTCTTGAGAAGACCAAAAGACTACCTGGTCAAAAAATGTATAACAGGATCTTACTGCCTAGATATGTAGCCGTAGTTGGATGGTGATGCGATGAAGTCGGCACGGTCGTCCTTGATGTCCTGCAGGCACTCGAAGATGTTAGACCTCAGCTGGCAGGAGATGGGCGGCTCGATGCCCAGGGTGTAGGCAGCGGTGCGTAGCCAGTTGCATTTGCTCTCCTCGTTGGCGGAAATGGTGCACCAGCGCCGAGCCGGCAGACAGGAAGCGGTCGCGTCTATGTTTGTTATGTTGCGAACTGAAACGAATGACATCGTCACAGCTTTCATTGGTGACAGTGACCTGCAGAGGTAAAGCATCAGCTTAAGGACTCTACTCTTGAAGACAAACGCGTCCTTTGGTCGGGAACACTGACACCGGCAACTTGTTTCATCCTTTTGGTGATACGACTCCTCGATTAGGAGTTGCACCTGAAGTACGTAAACTGGATTGTTCCAAACACAAGGATGATGTCTCCGTGTTCCATTCCTCTGATGATGAGGAAGACGGCGAGGATATGCATCATGTAATCCCAAACATCGCGAGTCTGGCAACTTACCATATCTTTCAATCATAGGCTTAAAATTTCATGGTCCTGCAAGGAGCTTCTCTTTTCTTTTCCTTTCTCTGTTTCTCTTCCTCTCTGTGATTTTGTCCAGATAAGACTTGGGAGTGTTTAAGAGTACATTAAATAAGCTTCTAGACTATCGATACTATATTACCGTCTACCACCAGGTGGGATCAGGTCTAAGCTCTGATAGGTATTCTTAGGTTGGCAGACAGAGGAAAGTGATTACGTACTACCAACTGTATAATTCGCAGGCGATGGGAGGGACTCCTCGAAGTTAACGCGAGCGTTGGCGCCTCCAATGATGCCGCTGAACAGTATAGACTGCCAGGTGTTACCGCCAGGGTTCGCGCCGTTGGGCCACCAGTTTATCAGGTTGCTCTGCACTGATGATGCAACAGACCTGGGAATATAATGTTCTTTATAGAACCGTAGTATCAGACTACTCGTGAGGTAAGCGAAGGTCTTTTTTGAAAGAGATGGTTATATAGATATATAAAACAGTATTAGGATCAAAATAGAATAAATACTGATCTGTCTTTGGAATTATTCATCTTCTAGCTGCATTCTAGACAGTAGAAGTTGTTGGATAGGATGTACTTCCTCTGCTGAAGACGGGGTAATAACAAACGATGGGATAATCACCGTAGATGATAGTAATACTCACGCAGAAGCAACTATAGCGCTCCACGGTTGCCTAACGAAAGCGCATGGGGAAATGGGGCTGTTCAGCACTTCCGCTGAGAGGGCCCTGAGAGAGCCATCTTCGCACAACAGGGAGTAATTGTCAGCGTTCTGAGGGTTGCGGACCTGGCAAATAATACAAACAGGATCTAATAAACCCAAATAATTTTCTTTTAAGATCTATGAACATTATCAGATGGTTCTAATTGGCGTGCTCTTGTAAATTGAACAACCTTCTAATAAAATTTTCAACCAAGAGTCACCAGGTGATGGTATTCCAAGTGAATGTGGCACAATTTGGTGGACTACGGTCCTCGTTTACCATCAAACAGTACATTACATAATTGGGTAAGTGTGGACTCACGTTAAAGAACTCCCGGACATGCTGCCATGCGACGTAAGCCACGCTGTTGTTGTTTGTACGGAGACACTCCAGAGCTTGGATGTGGCGGTTGGCGTTGGAGACGGTGGCTACGTTCACACCCATGTCTATGGTGTACCGCGAGCAACCGTTGTTCTCGCCGCAGAGGGAGCACATCGATGAGTATCGCGCCTCTGGTGATGGAAAAGATCTTGTTTAAATAGCTTTGTTTTTTGGTTTTGCAGAGGAAATTTTATCATGTGGTGCTTCAAGGTCTAAGGAGTCCTCCGGGTCCTTAATGACGCCTAATAAAATCAGAGGTAATCAGGTGGGGGTAAAACCTAAATACCAACAGAAGTACATTAAGTTTGATACCAGCATCGAACCCGGGATAAATATTTAACCACTGCTCCAGGATGACAATTAGAATCTTAGGAAAAAGTGTTTATTATGAGCCCTATGTCCAGCAGTGGGCATCTAGCGGCTGATGATGATGATGATGAGGTCTAAACAGAAAGTATTCATCAATAACGAAACCTCTTTAACTAGAAATATAATTGGTTGCTTCACATACTTAGGTTTGCATCGACGGTGGAGTTCGCGCTCCAAGGTCCTGGCCTACAGGCGTTGGAGAAGAACTGGCTAAGGGTTTCCAGCTCCAACTCTTCAGCAGTCTTGCCTGCAACGTTCGCGTTTGGACAGCGGTCGGTGCGGGCCACCTGGTAGTTATGAGAGATTTATATTATTATATTGTCTGGAAGCGGGGTGGTAACCGGGGTTCGTTGAGTGGTGTATGAGGTCCTGGAGGTCTTCAATATACACTGAAGGTTCGAAAAGATCGAGGAGGCTTTAAAGGGTGAAAATCAATTACTGTTTCTTTCTCTTGTATACAGAAAACAAAGTAGATGAGTCAAAATACTAGAAGCATCATTATGGAGAAGGGCGAATGTTCAGGTATACATACCAGTCGTTCGAAAGTCTTCAAGACCCTCGGAGACCAGCGTATTTCGTCGTCGAAGCCAGGGTGACAGTAGCTGGCGCCGCGAAGCCCCTCCAGTCCTCCGGTGTGAGAGTTGGAGACCACTGCAACCGCTTCGAAGGCGAACGGCTCTGGAACGGTATACTGAGATAGTAAGTGATACTGAAATGCGTGAAGATGTACTGTTTATTTCGTACCGGAAGGCAATAGGATATACCAATTACTTGATGGTAACTTAAGCACGGTCCAAAGCCAATTTTCTAGTCAGATTTGAGCTGTGGATAAACCTCTTTTAAGAGCTGCTGGCTTAAAGGAGAAATTTGGTAATAATAGGGTTTTTTGGATCTGCTTGTCTAACAGCGGGTAGATAGAGAAAAAGGTTTCTGGGGAAGAATTCCTCGTTGTTTGTGATCTCATGTGAAATGAAGGTCAAGTGCGAGGGTAGATAAAAAAGCAGAGATTTCTCTTATCTTTTTTATATCAGAAATCTAAGCACCATCTCGATTCCGAGGTTCTGGAACTCAGACGAAGATAAGGTTATACTAATGTTCTAAGGGTGTCTCAGCATAGAATTATAATAATTACCTTGCCGGTTCACATCCCTGATCGTAGCCACGACCCTGTTGTCGTTCGGCTGCTGTTGTGTGAGCAGCATCATCTCCTCTTCGGAGAACACGCCGAAATCTACGGCATTCCGCGACAGCCTCAGCGCGCAGTCAACCCTGGAATAATGGATTCTTAATTCTTAGCTTCTGCACCAAGTAGTGATGGAATACTCATCACCAGGTAATAGTTATATTAGCTTCTTCGCGATATGGGACATAAAAAAAAATTATCATATTTCTGACATGCTTTTGTGAGTCTTGATCTGGAGTACAGATAATTGACTTATCAATTTCTTCTTCATCAGCTTCAATAATTTAAATGAATTGTTTATTAATGTTTTCAGCAAGAAAACAAATATGGAGAAAATCATATATCCACAGACCTGGACTCGACGGCCTGACAGATCGCCTGGCTGCCATCTTTATCTAGGCTCTGACACAGGACAGGATTCGCAGTGGAGATACAAACTCTGACTGAAATAAAAAATGGCACACTTAGAAATACAGGACTATATAGAAATCATTGATTCTGTTAAAGCAGCCTTTGAATCCCAGCAGTGGGACCATGAAGACACGTGTTCATGTATCTAAATAATACAGCTTTCGCCAAGCGCTGTATGGAGCTAAGGAGGTTTACCGTCACAATTCAAGGTCAGAATTATAATTTTATATTGTATAAGGACCCTGTTACCATCATTTTCATTTAACTGGTGGACGTCCACTGCTGGACTTAGGTCTCCTTCACGGTCTGACGTCAAACATTCCATATAGTCAGTAATTAAGGAAATTGGGAGATTTATTCGTCGGTGGTAGGTCTCTTGCTGGAGACAATCTATACTGGTACTTCTACAGCGGCTATATCTATCGCCAAATAGTAGTGTGCAAATATTACTGTGTTCGGTTTTGAAGGGCGTTGTAGCGGGTAATTACTGCGGTAATGAGACTCAACGTCTTATGTATCGAGATGATGAGCAAAGTTCATCGAAAGTTCTATGTATACAATTCTAACTAGCGCAACATTCTTATGGACTGGCGCTTCACCTATCATCGAGTGAATCGAGTGAGAGTCGTCGCTTCGTAGTATAAAAAAAAATGAGATTTTGATCTCAACTGAGTTTACAGTAAAAAAAAAAATTTGCAGAAAATCTTATGTTCCCAGATCGTTTTCGAGGGCATGCAGTGTCTTTATACCTGCATTCGGTTTGGCTTGAATCTTTCCCAGTAAGAGAAGGATTTAAGCCCTAGCAGTGGAAATATTAAAAAAAAAGTTGATGAATTTATAAATCACTTCAAACCATGACATTCAATGTCTTATTCATAGATTGAGTTAAAAGAAATACCTAAGACAGTTTATCGCTCGGCATGGCCGTCTGCATATCCTTATCTGTCCATAAACGCAGGACACAGGTTTCAAAGTCATGTGACGATCACGTTAGATAACGCATAATGATGTTGTAATATAATTTTAAAATGATGGTAACGATACCATCACGCTTAAAAGAGAATAAAGGGATTTCTCCACATGCAATGAAAGCCGGAACACAACTGTTATCATGGCAGATTTAAATTATGAGAGAAGTAGCTAGCTGGGCGAGTTTGAAAAATCCTATATTCAAAGTCCTTGCTACCCTGAATCGAAATAACTACCTCCAGGTCATAAAGCCAACGATGAGCTACCGTCGACGGAGTCAGACAATATGTGGAGGATAATAGAAATGCAGGAGAGGAAGCCGCCGACGATGCTTTTATTTTTTGTTTTGATCCCATGTCAGTTTTAAAGGACCTGAGGGATAGTTGGAACCTGTTCTGAAGTTCTCGAAGGTTGTTTAAAGTTGTAAGCAATATAAAGTAACAGTAGCTGAGTTCGCTCAAGGTATAAAATCTGGAAGAGGAGTCGGTTTGATCTCTTGACCTATTGATGAAGAAACTAAAAAAATAAACTACTCTCTGGTAGCAGCTTTCTTGGTCACGTGACATCCTCTAACTCCCATTAAATGGATTCCCAGCTATTGGAACATTAAGACGACTATTTATATAGATAATTTTAGAAAACGTAGATGCAGATGATGATAAATTTTTTTAGCGTAGAATTTTCAACAGCTAGAAAGGCTAATATTAAATCTGTGTGCTAGGCTATAAACTTAGGCTCTCCAGTCGTGACATAGATAGCCTTACGTACAGAGACCCTGACAATGTTATGCTCAGAATTATTGCTTTTAAACGATCGGTGATTTAGTTAGTAAATTTTTTTTTAATCTCTGTAACCTTCGATCCGTTATTTATGTAAAATGAATATTATAGTTCTTTAGAATAGGTCATTGGATTAACAACATCCGGTATCGATAGCGGAAACAAACGAGAAACCTTCAATTGAAAGGTAAGTTACACGGAGTGTACGTAAAAAATTTTGAATTTCAAGGATAACTGATACCGTTAACAATTTTTAAATGCTAGAACTAGATCTGTGTATCTGATAAGAATGAGGTAGGATCCAGGAGAACTGGGGATTAATGAGCTGTCATTAGTCAAATTATCCTGGATCTATTTAATTTAACCATATCAGATGTCCTTATACAATTTAGATTAAAATTACGTATTTTTAATACGTTGTTGATCTAAGTTTTAAGTAGTACGAGGTTCTGTAAAGGTTAAATATTTTTATTGTTCATCTTATCATTTAATATAAGACTTAATGAAATAAGTCAATTTTTAAAATATTTCAATGGAAATTAACGTTTTTGTGTATTATTGTTAAATCTTATCAGATTTAATACTTTTGATAAACTAGACACCATAAAAAGATTTAAATAAAATCACTAAGGACCTCTTGTAAAGAATAAGACATTTGATAATGTATTTAATCTGAAAATTTAAATCTTCCTCACAGTTTCCTTGCACGTAAATGAAACTTACTATAGTTACATAACATTATTATCAACTTACAAGTTTGAGCTGTTGCGCTGCCGGCCAATAATATGGCAAATAGAAACTCTTTGTAGCCCATTTTTTGTTTGAACAATTGAGCCCGCACTGAACGCACTAAATAGGACCTATGTCCTATAATGTCACGCCCGAAAGTAAATCGGCACGATTTACTGGACTTTACTGAAGCATCCGATACACCGGCCCCTACTGTCTGGTTTATTTAAAAATGGCGTACAGTATTCGCGGTCGTATCTTATCAATATTTCGAAATTCAGTGTAAAGGTGGGCGATACGGCAACATTGATAAGATGATAACGGCGAAACTGAGTAATTCTTGTTCTGGCGTTTCGCTGGGCACCGTTTTAGGTCCAGCCATTTTTGGTATTTTATTTTCGTCGTTTGTCTAAAACTTGATCAATATTTTAAATAATGTTAATTAATAATGCTGTGGATGGTTAAGCGCGATTGATTGGGTGTCTCACAAATGTTCACAGCTTGCGCTGAAGATTTATGAGAGTGCTAAATAGGCAGGTTCAATGAAACCTTTCCAAACTAAGATGTAGCCCCCGAATCGAATCAGGGAACATGGTGTTACTGGGCAAACAGTTAATCACTGTGCCATAGTCTGAATTTTTCAGAAATCTTTCGATAAATTTTTCTGGTTCCAATTGTCATCTTCTTTAGCTAATAGTCGCTCATTGATGATATAAGCCTTCCTCTAAACGATTCTATGCTGATCGGTTTCGACGGGCCACCGTCGCCGCCGGTCGGAGACGGTGCAGGAAGGCTAAGACTGACGATTTGTTGAAGGTCGCGAAAAACCGCTGATTCAAATACCGTTGTATAACAACTTTAGTACCAGGTCACGGCAAATTTGAGGAGTAATAAATTTTAACGGCCGCCTTTATCAGTAGATAAAGCACGGTTTCCACGAAGCGATATCGATCAACGTTTTGTTTGTAGTGTATATATAGTTCCGAGCCACGCCCTGTGCACCGTCATAGCTGGAAACAGGAAGCGATTCTAGATCTAATGTCCGTAAGAATCTATACAGCAGACGGCGGAAATTCCTTTGAATGGTTTAGTTGTGTATTATCATATTTGTTAGTCGGTATGAAATGATATCATCGGGTTACTAAGTACACCGGATGAAATGAAAAAAAAAAAAAATTACGAATGTTCAATCAACGTACAGGACAAGCGAATGTAAATTTTATGTTATATTGATATGAAAATATATCCATATTATTTCGTTGTAGTAATAATAAAACCATAATGTCATGATTGGGGATGAAGAGTTTCTAAACAAGAGCAGGTTTTGAATCCAAAAATTTGCGACAAAATGTGTGCAAGAGGTCCACGACCATAATACAAATAAAGACTATAATATTTTAGACTTTATACCTTTTTTTTTATTTATATACAAATATAGGATTCTTGCTTTGGTACGACAAGCACTAGATTATCTCGTACTTGTCAGTCGTCCTAGTCTCAGTAGGCAATGAGGGCCTCCATCTTCAAAGTCCACGAACTCGAACACACCTTTAGTCGCCTTCTTCGACAGGCAGGGCTCACCTGACTCTTATTCTTGATAGCACGAGACCACAGGACAACCCTAACCTAATCATGATATTGGAAAACCTTGTATTGAGCTGCAACTACGACTCATGCCCAATGACGGTAAATACTTCATTAAAGTGACTGATCACTTTAATGAATCATGATTAAGAGAAACTATGTGCTATTTCTAAAAAAAAAAAGACACGATCAGTTATCGTCGATGATATCATGAAGTATGAAAATATTCTTTGAAAAATGAATGTAGTACTCCGGATATCCTACATCCGTATAAAGTATCATATTTTTTTTCCACGAAGCATTGAAATAAGAAAAACGTTCATATTGCGTTTATTAATTAGTAATTTTAAGCCAGTTTATCCTCCAGTAGCAATTTAAGATAACATCTACAAGACAGTAAAGAGTTAGATTTATTGAATAATGTTTCGTTCTTAAAATTCAAGGCAAACAATCTCTATATTCTCTGTCGTATCCTCTTCTTCCTTCTAGAACAGATGTGAGCTCTTCAATGCGAGATGTTCCATAATGAGTTCTGGATTCTTTGACCTGAAAAGATATTAAAATTTATTAGAGTAGAGGAGACTTTTAAATAATGTGAGCTCATATTATGTAGAAGGGGTAGGAAAAAAAATTACAGAGTCGTAGGTATTCCAAAAGTTTCCTAGACTCAAGTGGCAGTAATCAGGGCACATTGCTCGAAGTGACGACGGCTGATGGAGCAGTAAAGTCCTCGGGAGGCGGCTGTGTACTAATAGACGTCGCCAGGTTGAGGGATTTCCTAAAAACTGAACTGACGATCTGGTGAGAGTCGCGAGAAGCCTCTGGATGCGAGCAATGATGTGAAGATGTTTGGGGGAAGCCTATGCGGTACTCCATAATGACTGTGACGTTGGGAAATTTGCCAGCTCAGTCCTGATACCAATAGGTGGTGGAAAGTACTCGAATCGATGAAGTTATAAATTAAGGAATGTTTATGAATCATATCATCAATGTTTTCCTTTTCATCCTAAAAGGAGATTTCAAACTCTTCCTTAAAGTCATTCTCACCAAAGTGTCTAGTGCTTTAGTCTTCAATGAGAATGATGATGTGATGATCCTCTCCAAGAGAAAGTACAAGTAATTTCAATAAAACTGATGAAACTTGCGCCGAGGAAAAGTCCCGCCGCTCCTCCGAATGATACTGTGAATAGCAGACAATTTTTTTTTATTATAAATTTTAGTTCATCCCCTCCACAATTTCACATGGTATACAGTGACAATAAGGTTGCAAGTGGTAAAGCGAGCTCATCTAAAATACTTCAGCTCTCATCTATAAATCCCCGTTAAGCCTCATCGCCTGATGGCAGGGTCACGGGTACGCTTTCGCTCGCAACTGCGACCCTGCCGGCGTTGGCCGCTTTCGCAGCCCCACTTCGAGAGGGAGGGATCAACCCTCACTTTCCAGGGCGCGCCGGAATATGCAGCGCGTCCCTTCCTCGGTCTCTTGCAGTCGCCCAAAGGCCATGGGAGCCACGGGAGAAAACCGTCGTGATTAGTTAGGCGGGCATTAAATAACCTTAGAACTGAACTGGGGACAGGGATGGTTGCAAAGGAACCTTAGATAAAAGAAATATTAACTTCAGGCTCACTGAAGCATGATAACGCAATCTTGGACATTTGGGAGTGGATTCTGTGAATGATAAGTGGTGATATGGAGATTATTTGAGGTAGGTCTCTGTTGCCGGAGACCGTCTAGGTGGTTACAATTGCAGCGCCTGTTGCAGACGATAAGCAGAGTGGAAACATTACTGGTTTAAATGGTATTGTAACTAGTGTAATTACTAGGGTAGTAAGACTCAGCATCTTGTCTCGGGCGTGGGGCGTAATGTGGTGCAACATATATCATCTCAAATAGAGCCAGGTTGTTATAGGTGGACGTATCACTTACTAACAGGTGAACGTCTCTGTACGAAAATGTTTTAATTCGGGTTTTTATCATCAGCCGATAGACGTCCACTGTTGGACATAGATTTCCTTCAAAGATCTCCACGTCGATCGGTCTCGCGTTGTTCGCATGCAGTGGGTTCCCGTGACCCTCACCATATCTTCGGTCCAGTTTGTGGGCGGTCTCCCAACACTACGCCTACTGGTTTTTTTTTTTTTTTTTTTATTAACGTGTGTAACAAAATGCTAACGGAACGCACACCCCGTACCAATACTGGGCCGGTAGTGGGGTAGCGTCGGACTCCAACCGACTAAAAAGCTTCACACGGTATTCCATCACATCCGCAAGGAATGCACGAGGGTCGCGGGATAACGCTTTGGACAGTTCTTCCGCAACCTCCGTTCGGTGCCCGGATCGAACGGGCCCGCCTCGGGGAGGGATGTGAAGCATCCCTCCCAATTGACAAATTCCTATCACTTAGCGGCGACGCGTCGGAATACGAGACGCGTCGCCAGGTACGCCCCAGGAACCCTTTCCAAGGGGGGCGCCGGACCGACGGCCCTTGTCGGTCGCGGCGCCAGGTTCCTCTGCCTAAGGAGGCAAGCGGCGGTTACGCCTACCGGTACACGGGTGTCACTCGAGGACCTTATTGTCCCATTGGCTCGTTGGTGCTTCTTTATATTTTGCTGCTTATTTGATTAAATTTGTATTTGGGACTGTATCATCATCATCAGCCGATGGATGTCCGCTGCTGGACATAAGCCTCCTCCAAAGGTCATCACTGCATCGATACTTAAACGTTTGGATAATGTCTCTCACATATTTCTATTTTTTGTCCATGTGTTTGTTATTTTGAAGTCTTGACTCTTGCTATTGCAACTGTATGTCTAGATCATCTCATCATTATACTCTATTTTAACCCAAATTCTTTTTTTGTTGTTTTTATATATACCGCAATGGCATATATTATAAAATTCCTTAATAACTTCCAGCTGGATATCCTTTGATCTGATGATAAGCCGTGATGAAACAATCCAAAGTCTGAACCTATCGTTATCTTAAATTCTGTTTTAAAAAACTGATAATGATCCTTTCCTGTTTGAACCGGTGATATCACGTAGACAGGCCATATCACTGATAAAGATGCTTCCAATTATGGTGGTAGCTGGAATCAGTGTGCTGTTTATTCTGTAGCAGCATGAACAGCAGCCATAATTTGTAAAATTCGATTATGAAAGAAATAAACGAATTTATCTATCTTATCCCTCTTGAGCTTGAAAAAAAAAAAAAAAACGTCCCCAAAAATTCCCAAAAAGAGGGTTGATGTCAGGCAGGCGGCCGGTCGTAAAAAGTTCAGCCAAAACTATTTACAACATGTTCGGTAATGAAGAACATGTTGTGCCGACCCTACATAGAGTGGGACCAGGGCAGGAGAAACAACAACATCCCTCTTGAGCTCGTTGCTTTTGAGACATAAGATTTCGAGTCTCGTTACCGCAGTAATTTCACTAGCTATCATACCCTTTAATACACACAGGAATAAGCTGTTAGCTGGTATTATAATATTAGTATACTCTGATTCTACTGATAAGGTATTTGTGTTCCCAACTGCTTACCGACCAAGTCCTCAAAGTGGAAGACGATCACTCTTGTGTATCTGGTCCTGGGAGTTTGCACGGTGAAGCGAATTGTCGCCCGGTTCTGGAGCGGGCCGCGGTCCCTAAGGGGAACGATTGAAGAGGTTGTGATGGTGAATAAGGAATTGACGTTTGGATGGTGGTCACGATCATAATTTCCAAGATCTCATAGATGTATGTATGGATGTAAATTTAGTATCTGATCTTCCACCAGTGTGGTTGGTTGATGAGGGTTAGAGTAATTTGTACTTATATATTTGTTCCTCATTAATGAAGTATGTAATCTTCGGAATGATGTCCTGCTTTCTAGAAGAGTCAGGAGCGTTGGTATTCATTCTAAGACAATGGTTGTCCTTGTTGAGCTGTAGAAGGATCTATAATAAGATTTCACCAATGATAGGTCTCTAACGTCGAAGGTCATCTGGGTAAGACAACTGCTGTTCCTATTTCTGCCACTAGTGTCCTAACATCAGCCATTCATTGTAATTCTGAAATTAAGATTTGGTCTACTAGAAGCGGACCAGACCGACCAGAGCTGATCGACGGTAGAGATCTCCCTGTACACCGCGTCCGCGCACTGCTGGCTGCACGAGCATCTGACGCCGCCGAAGTTGACCAGCAGCTGGCTGAATGAGGCCAGGCACCACATGCCGGCAGGATCACACGGCTTGCCTTCTGTGATGTCATATTGTTTAAAATCATCAAACAAACCAAAAAGCTTTATAAAGAGTCTAGTGTCAATACCGAGTACCTCTAATAAACGAAAAAAGAAGTAAGAGAGGTAGGACTTAGCTCAAAGTTAAAAACTAACTAATTCACCGTTAAGTTAACTTTAGTGTTAGTGATAGGGATTTTGTCAATTGGGAGGGATGCTTCACATCCCTCCCCGAGGCGGGCCCGTTCGATCCGGGCACCGAACGGGGGTTGCGGAAGAACTGTTTAAAGCGTCATCCCGCGACCCTCGCGCGTTCCTTGCGGATGTGATGGAATACCGTGTGAAGCTTTTTAGTCGGTTGGAGTCCGACACTACCCCACTACCAGCCCAGTATTGGTACGGGGTGTGCAATCCGTTAGCATTTTGCTACACATGTTAATAAAAAAAAAAAAAAAAAAAAAAAAAAAAAAAAAAAAAAACATTAAGTTAACTGGATAGTTAACTTAATTTTGAAATGACTAGTTATTGAGGCTTTCTTTCTGAAGTCGATGTATCCAAGTGCGGACTGACAGATGATAGATATCTGTGATAGTAGTTTCTCATCACGCTCCGTTTTCCTCTCGAAGTTATTCTTCATTGAGAGCTCAAGTTCAACTGGTTATGGATTGGATTCTGAGTATGTTCCTGCTTCAAAATCTACCCAAATTTAGATATGAAATTTAATATATGATTTTTCTATATTTTTGAGGTAACTATTACCTAATAATGGCGATCATGGACATCATTGCGTAGTTTCTAGTGAAGGAGTATAAGGAGGATTGGAGTAAGTGGCTGCTGGTAGGTCTCTGTTGCCGGAGACGGTCTAGGTACGTATCACCGTAGCACTTATCGCAGCCGACACACAGTACTGTTCAAATATTACTGTGTTCCGGTTTGAAGGGCGTCGTAGCTAGTGAAATTACTGGAGTAACGAGACTCCTTAGAGACCTCTTATATCTCAAAGCGAGTGTAATGTGGTGCAGACTATATCATGCTAACTAGCGTTACATTGTTATAGGCGGGCGTATCACTTACTATCACGTGAACGTGCTAGGTAAACGTTCGTAGTATAAAAAAAAGCTGACCTGCGTAGAAGTAGTGGAATGGTCTGCAGCCGCAGAGCTGCATCAGGAGACGGATGCGGCAATTCATGCGGCATGTATTGGTGCTGTACACCTGGGAATTTATTACTATTGGAATTTAAATTTTAACAAACGGAAATGATTCCAAGTTCTGAAGACCAGGTTTTTACCATCATCATCATTTTAACTGATGGACGTCCACTGTTGAACATATACCTCTAAGTATGCGCTGCAGGAAACGAAGTTTCAAGTATTTAACACAAGTTTTCTTGTATACTTTAAAAGACGCGAACTTTACTTCGTTGCCGGAGACCGTAGACCGGCGTAGTGCTTATTGCAACCGACAGACAGCAGTGTGCAAACATCACTGTATTCCGGTTTGAAGGGCGCTGTGGCTAGCGTAATTACAGGAGGATCAAGATTCAACATGTTATGTCTGAGACGATGAGCGCAATGTGGTGCGGTGTATACCATTCTAACTAGCTCCACGTTGTTATGGGCAGGCGTATCACTTCAGGTGAACAACCCGTCTCACCCCTTAATTAAAAAAAAAAAAAATTATTCGATTGATTTCTCTAAAAAGCGAAATCTTTGCATCATTTGAAACTTTTTAATATTACAGTTATATATATATATGTAGTATGTGAATATTATAAATATTTTATAGTATTTTGAAACTAGGTTTCTAGCCCTGGCCTAGGTAGTATATCAACCTAGATCCGTTGTTCCGTTAACAGTTTTGTTAAGTTTTTATTTACGAATCAAACTATAGCGTGAGTTATAGTTAAACAGCGACATCTATCAACCGCATAATTTTTTTTTTCATATTTTAGCTTGAATGTTTGAGTATCACTGTTGTTACCTTCCTACCCTTTGCGGAGGGTTCGTCGTTGTACAAGCAGCGCCTCCGCTGTGAGTGCAGGCTTCTCACCTCTTTCCCCGCGCGCGTCTCCATGACGCTCAGCTCCGTCAGCCTATTCAACGTCACGAAGGTCCGCGAGACCAGCGTTGTCAAATCCATAACGTCGTACGGCGAATGAATGTAGATCTAGAACAGTTTTAAGCTGCATGCAGGTGTGTGCTTTGCCCTGCAGTTGCTTTTAAGAATAGAACTAAGTAAGCTCTGCCCGTTGTAGAAAGCGACTGAAAGAGTTTTCAGGCTCATGGGCATTGAAGGTTGGGGGGCTCGGTGAACGACAAGTACGAGGTGATCTAGTGCTTATCGTACTAAAACTAGGATGCTGAGGAGGGCTACGGCCCTCTCAGGGAATTGTCGAGTTCAAGTGCCGAGAGGCAGGGATGCGTTCTGTAGGAAATCCCGCCGTCATCTGCAACGCACTGAAGATCATCACCGAGAGGGTTTAAATGGGTAAAAATACCACATAACCTTGTCTTCCTCTCAGAAGCATAGTATTTTTTTAGGAGATTTCACTCCCCATAAAAAAGGAGGTGTGTGCTACGAACAGTTTGATGTGAGTTACTGCTACAAAAGACTTGAAGACTTCTCTTGTAAGAAGGGAGACTACTCACTATGCTGGCCAAGATCAGGTTGGTGGACTTCATTCCATTGGTATTAGCGGCAGCTTTTTGATATATTGGAGTAACTAGATATGTTGAAGAAATTACTAAAGGCGGTACTTGTTATCTAATATCTCCTAATAACCAGCGCGACTTGGTGCTGTGTAAAGATCCTACCTCGCACCTCTTCGATATCCCTAATGTTATACATACATCCATCGGGTCGGTCGATTCAAAGATCACGTAGCAGCTAAGCGAGGAGTACTTGCAGGTCAGTGGTGTCTCCGTGCTACTGTTCTGCTCGCCGCTGTGTATTATAAAACACTTAATAAAAAAAAGGTGGTTGTGTAGACATTCGAATATTTCGACTGCTACTGTCATCATCATCATCAGCCGATAGATGTCCATTGCGAGACACAGGCCTCCCTCAAAGATCACCGCATTCAAGAGTTTATTGAGGGGAATTGGACCTTAGATCACTACGCTGGCCCAATGCGGGTTAGTGGATGGTCAAAGCCTCGTTGTTGTTCAGCAGGGTGCATCTATCCTCGTGTAAATATAGCAACTCGTTCTTCCTGAAGAGATCTAGGTTCAGTAATAGAGATGATACTGTGTAATGGTGGAAAAGAAGACATGTGTAAGAAGAGTGTGAATACAGATGTGTCAGTCGGTTGAGGGATGTGCCGAAGTAGAGACAGAGAGGACTGTACCACGCTGATCGCCAACCTTCACTAGTTGGAGTGCACTTTAAGAAGAAGAAGAAGGAGAGGATATGGAAGAGAAGCACTGTGCCGACATCACATAGTTAGGAAGAGGGGCAGAAGAAAGAACTGTGTAATAATGGAACAGGTTCACTGATTTAAATTTTTTCTGCTTTGGGACAGCAGAATTCTTTATCAGCATCAGAAGGTTGGTGGAAAACATAAAAGAAGTTTCGAGAAAGTACTTTTTAGATTTGCTATTATTGATACTACTAAACGGATTTATCATTTATGAAATGTAAAGGTTTTCTAATGCACCGGAAGTTTAAGTAATTTATAAGGATGTTAGGCAAATGATCAAGGATTATGTGATGGTGTGGAAAGTCAAAGTGCTCATCGCTGCTAATAAACAGCCGCAGAATTTAAAGAGTCTCAGCTGGGATGCTGATTAAGAATAAAGGAAGCAGGATTTCATCGTAGATCTTAACTTTTTTCCGAGGGATAAATCTTCAAAGGATATTCTGATTTCTGGGATCAGTGTATCAGGTTTTTACTCATTTAAACTTCCCACCGTGATGCCTCTATGTCCTGTGATGTCCGTTGCGAGACACCCTGTGATCTAAATTATGCCTAAGTATATCCCAATTAGCGATCAGGGTCTCTCCAGTCCTCAAGGTTAATAGGTCCTTGTGGGAGGAAGTCCCACACCTAAAGACGGGACATTAAATTGATCCGTCAGTACTCTGTTTTGTAGCTAACATGGAAACGTCGGCAGCTGCCACTGAATTGATGACGTAACAGGCGCCTGCCTCCGTCATCACCGGCGACCATTTGGCGCTTATTTCACCCGACCAGGTCGTCTGCACCTGCTGCTCCGGCATCACCTAGAAATGTCGCCTTCAATCGTATCATTTATCCACGAATAGCTTTTCTTATATTTCGACGACGGCTGATCGGACTAGTTTTGGAGCTGAATTCCTTTTGAGTTGGTAGA
Source organism: Ornithoptera priamus (assembly GCA_029034505.1). Classification (NCBI taxonomy): domain Eukaryota; kingdom Metazoa; phylum Arthropoda; class Insecta; order Lepidoptera; family Papilionidae; genus Ornithoptera; species Ornithoptera priamus. The sequence goes on from JARDWD010000697.1 coordinate 180,129, forward strand.
TGTCGACCCTCGTTAGTAAGCTCGCTAGCTACAACGCCCTTTAAACCATACATAGTAATGCCTGCAGAATCATATTCTTTGGTAGGAATAGGCACTGCAGTGGTACTTAGGCTGTCGCTAGAAACAGAGGAAATTCATAAAAAAAAGTACATATTACTACATGATTTGAACCAATTCTTGTAGAAAAGCCCAGAGTCCCAACAGTGGGAACCATTAAAGAAAGTCTTACTACTATATCTTACCTCGACAGCCAGCTCGAACAAGTCGACGTTCAACTGTGCATCGTCTTTGAACTCCTCGTATCCAGCTAGATGGGACAGATCGGAGTTGGCGACCGTGGTGACGAAGCGGCTGTAGTAAGAATACTTCTCTTCGTCAGGATTTAGACCCCAACGCTTCTTTATAGCACTAACCAATTTTTCTGGACTCACTTTGTTCTAGAAGGTGAGAATATGGCTTAAGGGAAAATTTAATAAAGGATACAGATATTAAAAAAATCCAATTAATTATTAATCTAATTTTTAGTGATGTAGCGTAAATATTATCTGTGGTATATTTCTAACGCATGTTCTATTGTCTATGGTACAAATGTAATAGACAAAGATTTTCGATTACACCGAAGATGGGTTTGGATACATTATTATAACTTTCATTATTATCATCAGCTCATAGACTTTTTTTTATTTGATGAAGAGAAAAAATGAGCGGAACGTTCACCTGATGGTAAGTGATACGCCTGCCGATAACAACGTAGCCCTAGTTAGGACGGTATACACAGCACCACATTGCGCTCGTCTCCTGATATCTTAGTTAAATCTAGCTACCCCAGTGATTTTTGTTTGTTTTTTGTAACAGGGGTTGCGGAAGAACTGTTTAAAGCGTTATCCCGCGACCCTCGTGCATTCCTTGCGGATGTGATGGAATACCGTGTGAAGCTTTTTAGTCGGTTGGAGTCCGACACTACCCCACTACCGGCCCAGTATTGGTACGGGGTGTGCGTTCCGTTAGCATTTTGTTACACACGTTAATAAAAAAAAAAAAACCCAGTAATTACATTAGCTACAATTCCCTTTTAACCGGGACACAGGTTTCCATTCTACAGCTTGGTGACTGACCAGGGATTTAACAATGATGGATTGTATGACTGATTTACTACAATATTGTATACCCTAGTTATTAAGATTAGAAGATATGTACACTACTACTACTGGGGTGTAAGGGGTTCCGTTTAACGTCTTACGGAGCCCAAGTCAACTTCATCTGCAGTGCACCCTGCTGCACAACAGACGAGGTCCTTACCGCCTAGCAACCGGCATTGGGTCACGTTGGTGGGTTACGGCTCAATTCCCCTCAATGAACTCCAACGAATGATGCAGAGATCTGGGGGAGGCCTAAGTCCAACAGTGGACGTCTGTCGGCAGATAATGATAATGATATGATGATGACATGATGTACACTACCGAAGTTCTGCAACTAGCCTTCACTTAAAGGAACATGACATTACTTGCCTTGTTGCATATCGTGATGCCGGGCAAGCTGAAACGCCACGAGCGGAAATCTTTCTCCAGGGTGACTACGGTAGGGTTCTCCTTGTAGCGCTGGAACTGCTCGAGGGAAACCTCGGCCACACCCCACAACGCAATGCTGATTATGCATATCCACAACAACCTGATAAATGTTTAAGGAAGCTGAGATTGGCTCCTAATGGATGTGCAATCTTTTTTAACATCCAAATTGTTTCTAGACAGTACTATCGATATAAAGACAACATCGATACTGACTTTAATGTCATTGTGTGAATTTCGATATCGATTTAAAATCGATGTCGATGTGGACATCGGTATGAATGTAGATGTGAATTCAACGTGGATGCCGATTTGAATATAGATGTGGATATCGATGTGGATGTCGGTGTGGATATCGATGTGGATGTCGATGTGAATATCGATGTGGATGTCGATGTGAATATCGATGTGGATGTCGATATAGATATCGATGTGGATGTCGATGTGAATATCGATGTGGATGTCGATGTGAATATCGATGTGGATGTCGATTTAAATAATGAAGTCAAGGTCAAAGTCGATATTGATACTGGCACCGATCTAATTAATTATTATAGTTAAATACTAGAAGAAATTAATTGGGATGTAACTATGTTAAAAGAGTCGCACTATGATAACTCCGTAATCGTGATTTTATAAGCAAATATTGTTATATTAATATATTAAAAAGGAATACCTCTCCAACCAGTGCCGCCGTGGGGTCGCGATGTGGTTGAAAGCGCTGATGCTCGTCTGCCGGCAGAACTCTTCGCCGAATGCTAGACATCCTTTCCATAAGTTTCCAAGTGACATCATTGGTAATATTATTTCTGTCTCTTTCTACCTCACACTGCTTTAGTATTGTCATCACACGGCGTCAGAGGTAGTCTGAATGTGATAGAAAAACAGGACAAGGCTAGAGGCAAACAGTAATCATCATCATCATGATCGTTTAGACGTCCACAGCTGGACATGGATTTCATTGTCACGCCACTAAGGCCACATTATCAGTTCCATTATTTTTATTTTGAATAGAGAATGTCTCCATTCTCACTTTCTTCTCGGCGAGAGATAGAAAAGCAAGTGACTGCAACTCATACTACCACTTACAACTGTGCTCCGGTTCGAAAGGCTTTGCAGCCAGTTGATTTGTGTTTCCAGTTTATGTCATTAAATCGGTTAAAATTTAAAAAGTATGTTAGTACTTTTTAGTGCCAACTTCAATTGAAAACTTACCATGAAGAATCAACTATTTAATTTATATATCTATATTAGACATTGACTAGAATTTTTAATATAAAAATCATGTATCACATATGACTGTAACTACAAAGGCGCTTCCGTAACTGTCGAGTTAAAATTAACTAGTTATATCTAACTGCTAACAAAAACCTGTCACGGAAGTTCATCATGGCAAACATGGAAAACATGGAAAAGCAATCGCAACATGTCCTTGAATCGTACAATAGATTTACTAAGTAATTGTTTCTTTATGTTCTTTTTAATTGTTTCAGTTAAAATACAAGTTAGTTAACTAATTTAATATTTTTTTTATTAATATCAAAAGTCATAGTAGTGGAGAACATTAATGGGCGGTAACATCAAAAGTTTTCTATTAAATATTTTTCCATCTCTCGTTAATATATATATATATATATATATATATAATATATACAAGCTGTTACTCATCATTTATCATCATCATCATCAGCCGACAGACGTCTACTGCTTGACGTAGGCCTCCCCCAAATATCTTCATATACAGTCAGCATGACTTCCGATACTACTAGGGATTAGAACTGTCGTAGGTAGAGGTTCATATGAGGGATTTAGGCCATTTCCTATCACGTTGGCCCAATGCGCGGTTGGCGGTAGCCAGAGCCTCGTTTGTTGATTTGTAGGGAGCACCACGAGCAGGTAAGTTTGGCTCGGGTTCCGTGAGATCTTGTGCAGGCCCCTTACAACCGTTTTGCTGGCTGTAATAAACAATTAAATTTGATATTAGTCAGAAATATTCCCGCCCGCCACCCCAGGGCCCATTTCTCGTTAAAAACACCCCCGCATTTGTTCTTGGAAATAGAATTTTGTAAAATCCATTCTTAGTTGACCTCTAAACGGCAGAAGCTATGTACTCGTATCTACCAAGTTTGGAGTTTATGTCTAATAGTTTCGGAGATCAGAACGGAATCGGAAATAAATGTAAAATAACCTGTTGCTATAGTATATAACATCCTAACCAGCACCACATTGTTATGGGCGGGCATATCACTTACCATCAGGGGACCGTCTTGCCTCGCTTCGTAGTATAAAAATTTTAATTATTATTCACTGCGTTCATCATTTAAAAATATTGAAACAAAAATGGCGAGAATAAAAATAATGTTTATTGTCAAATATTGTATAACAATAATATCATTGAGCAATAATATCACATGTGGAAAGGAGTTGTTCACTTAAATATAATATAATGTTAATGTAAAAATATAATCAAAAGTTTTTATTTTCATACACTGCAATGACCACTAACATATGCGCATAAATCAAAGATGGCGGGCTAATATTTGATTTAAAAAGTATCAAAACTCATTTAACATTGTACTAAATATTTAAATTGTATCTACAAAATATTTGATGATACACGCTTACATTTTTTTAACTATAATTCTTTTACGTACACAAAAGTATGTTTATTATTAATTTTTGCATCACCACAGATACAATATACTAACCTTGATATAAGATATAGATAAAATTGAATATAAAAAAATTTAATAAATAATTAAAAAATGCATTTATAACGTTAATATGGCAACAATTATTATTTTCCAAATAATAGAATTGAAATTTACAAAAATTTACATTTTATAAATATTCAACAGATTATCTATATAAGATGAAATGTCAAAAAAGTTTTTAATGAATACTTGGCTGTATGGTGTTGGAATTTAACCTGTTTAGAAAAGTAAAAATTAACTTGCACTGAATTTTTCCTCAAAAAGATTGCTTTTGTTTATTTACTGATATTTAAACATGAGTAAATATTTCGTTTTGTTTAATTATATTATTACTAATAAGATTTTTTTTTCAACTTATTAATGACATTTAAATAGTGACCGTACATACAGAATGTTAATTAATAACTGTTCTTATAATTATTCACAGTAACATAAATTTCAAATGGTTTTATTTGTTTATAATTGGTGTTAGGACCGCTTCGGAACACTAAGACGAAACATAAAAAATACATTATTTTATTAAAAAAAAAACAGTAATGAAACACAAAATAAAAAACAGCTATTGCTCGGATCAAGGAACGCCCGGGCGCGCAATCTAATACATATCGAGTTCCCGCCGCAACCAGGCGTGTGTTGATCCGAGCATCAGCTGCTTTTTGATTTTATGTTTCATTGCTGGTTTTTTTTTTTTTAGTAAAATAATGTATTTTTTATGAAACTATTCTTTCGTTTGACTGTACTAATACAATAGAGCGTAAATAATGCTAATAAAACCTTTTAAAAATATGATTTTTTTTTAAATCAGAATCGATTTTTTTTTTAATCAGAATCGATTTTTTTTTCGTCCCATCATCAAAGCTGTCATTAGTACTGTCGTCTGTCTCCGTTTCCGGAAGCGGTCTCCTAACACCCAGTACAAAAATATTAAGTATTATTATTACATAAAATATATTTTCAGATCACACTTCTCGAGATTTCTATTAAGAAAGAGGAAAACAATAATTATTGTAGTCAAGCTGCAGCGCCTTTCAAATTCTAATAGTAATGTTTGCACACTGATGTTGGTAATTAAAATTGCCAGTATACATTACTGCCTGGCAGTAAGCAGTAGTAAGGTTACATAAAGCTCAGTGACTGGCGACGTTAGAGTGTTATACACTGCAACGTTCACAGGTACTCCTTTATGAAGTGCTCGTGTTTAATTATTTGCGTGAAGCTCGTCAGGGTGTTCGCGTTGCACAGGTTCTCGTTGCTGGGCGCGGTGGAGACAATCCCACGCAGGTAGTACCTCTCGATGCCTTTGTCCAGCTCCGGGAACACGAGGCCTCCGCCGCTGTCGCCCTTGCAGAGAGCAGTGCCTGAAAGTTTTATCATCATCATCATAATGATTGTGTATAGTTGTCCACTGCTGGGCATAGGCTACCCAATAACGATAAGTGATGTGGCTAACCGGTATGAACACAGTAATGTTTGGCAGCAGTGGTATCTAGACGGCCTCCATCAACAGAGACTACTACCACCAGTAAGGTCTGCTTAAACCGTTGGTATATAATAAAATAGTTACCGTTTCCGTATCCGGCGCATATCTTGTCGCTGGTGATGTACTCCCTGAACCCCGGCGGCGATTGGGCGATGCACTTCTCGATCTTTACGTAAGGCAGGTCCACCACCTTCAAAACTTGGGAGGCGTTCCCATTGGCGGCAGTCAGACCCCAACCGGCCACCTTGGGAATGAAACGCAGCATAAACGATGGCAGCCCACATGATGTGTCCACTGTTGGAGCGGCGGATGTACCACCACAAAAACTTGGTAGGTGTTCCAATTAGTAGCAGTCAGATCCCACCCGGCCACCTTTGAAATGGTAAATATCCCAGCTGTGTAATCATCATGAACTGCTGGAACTGGATTCACATTATATAGATAAGTTGGCAATCGCCAAGTCGAGATGGATGGTTGACTATCTTGACTTTCCTCATCAGAAACCTACGTGCTGTAGAGAAGATGTATACTCCGAGTTCCTCAATTCTTAAAGCGTTAAGGATGAGTTCGATCCTTGAGATTTATGTCCAGCTGTGGATTAAGGAAAGCTGATGATGAATAAGAGGTCTACGTTATAGGATTTAGGAGTTTTGTTTTCCTCTGAGGTCTTTGTTTTGTTGACCAGCACCGGGTAAGAAGCTGTTGACCATCACGATGAAGCGTCATTATCATTAAAATAGAGCGAAGGTTCTAGAATAACTATGAAGACTGGTCGAATGAACGGTCAACGTAAAATCAACGTACCGACGCGACTGGCGGGATTATTACACGGCTAAATAAATCGGTCGCGAAGTTTGTATCTGCTAGCAGCAAGGCAGCGGACGCGTGCAGTGGGTTATGTAATACAGTCCATTTGTTAAATCAAACAATTTTGATCTTTGTTCACTACAAAATAGAATCTATTTAAATAAGCGCTTTATGGGGCTGAGCATTCTGCGGCGCGACGTGTCCACTTGGTCAGGTAATCCAGTTCCATTTGTTCAATCAAACAAATCTGAACTGTGTCCCCTACAACATAGAGTCCATTTAAATAAGCGCTTTATACGGACGAGTGTACCGCGGCGCGACGCGTGCACTTGGCCGGGTAATACAGTACATTTGTTCAATCAAACAAATCTGAACTGTGTCCCCTACAACATAGAGTCCATTTAAATAAGCGCTTTATACGGACGAGTGTACCGCGGCGCGACGCGTGCACTTGGCCGGGTAATACAGTACATTTGTTCAATCAAACAAATCTGAACTGTATCTCTTACAACATAGAGTCCATTTAAATAAGCGCTTTATACGGACGAGCGTACCGCGGCGCGACGCGTGCTGTGCACATATAATTGACTTCAAGCGAATTTGATCTTTAACACTAAAGCCATAGAGTTGAGTTTGCAATCGTTGTATATATGAAGGTTGTATCGTGCGTTGTATGCGGAGTGACGATGACGTCACGCCAATACTTGCAGCGTTGTTTTGTTGGATTGGATTCTCCTTTATGGGTTGGTCGCGTTATAGTCGTGCTTCTGGATGTTGATGAATCTACAGATAGTTCCGTCTTCCTATAAGGCGCCTTGGTAATGATTTTTTTTTTATTCAATTAAGCGACCAGACAAGCGCGACGTTCATCAGATGATAAGTGACACGCCCGCCCATAACAACCTGGCGCTAGTTAGGATGACATACACTGCACCACATTGCGCTTCTCGCCTCAAGCATAAGACGAGTCGAATTACCCCAGTAGTATCATTAGCTACAGGGCTCTTCAAACCGGAACAAAGTAATGACTGCAACCTACCTCGAGGATCTGTAGCAAGGAAGACCTGGAGCCAATACTCTCTGCCCGTCGGAGCAGTGACAACCCAGTGCAGATGCTGTTCATTGCCATTGCTCCGACACGTCCTTTCCTTGATCCTCGACCTCGCCAAGAAACATGATTACCTTTCCAAGGTTTCCCTCCTTCAGCTGCAGCCCGTCGAAGTTGATGCTGAAGTCCAGGCAGACGGGACGGATGTAAGTCCTGTACTCAAAATTTTTCTCCAGGATCACCATGGCGATGTCATCCTGGAAGTTGGAAGCGGCGCCTTGGAACCTTGGAGGCAAGTGGATGTCCTTCACCTGGTAAAAGAAGAGATGATGAATGACACTATTAGTTCCATCCTGGAGACCACCGTTACTGTGTTTCAATAGCTACAGCGCCCTTTGAAACGGAACTCGGTACAGATTATGAGCTGCTTTAAATAGGAGAAGAAGATGGAGACTCACGTCACTCCTCGGCGCGTCCAGTTCGTTCCTGTCGTTCCACGGCCTGTACAGCTTGCCAACGGCGACGGCGTACCTGGAGGCCGGCTTCTGCTTCTGCACGTCGTCCCAGAAGCAGTGGGCAGCTGTGGGATAAGTAATATATGGTAAGTTGCTGTTGCCTACAGACAGCAGTGTGCATACATTGCTGTAAATTGGAGCTGTAGCTAGTGATATTACTGCGGTAACAAGATTAAAAATCTTTTACGCGGTACTGTGTTACCATCGTAACCAGCTTTACATTACTCCAATCTGAAAGGCGCTGTAGCCAGTGAAATTACTGCGGTAACAAGACTAAACATCTTACGGTGGTACAGTATGTACGAATCTAACCAGCTTTACATTACTCTAATTTGAAAGGCGCTGTAGCCAATGAAATTACTGCGGTAACAATACTAACCATCTTAACGTGGTACAGTATGTGCTAATCTAAACAGCTTTACATTACTTAAATTTGAAGGGCGGTCTACATAGTGAAATTACTGCGGTAACAAGAGTAAACATCTTAGATGTCATAGCGCTACGTTGTTATGTGCAGGCGTATCACTTACCATCAGGTGTACGGTCGTCTCACTTACGTTGTTGCCGAACGAAAAACATATCATCGTCATCAGGCGATAGACGTCGATTGCTGGACATAGGCCTTCCCAAAGATCCCCACAACGATCGGTCCCACTCTGCCCACATCCAGCGGCTTCGGAAGACCTTTCAGTCAGGATGGCTTCCGGTGCCGCCGGATCTTTTATAGGGGTTATTGTAAATGTAATCGTTTAGACCTTAAAAGTATTTTTACCAATTGTATTGTAGTAATAGACGTTCTCTTCTTTTATCGGAGCGTAAAAACATTAAAAAAAATAAATGTAGGGTGTAAGCGGTCCAGCATAAAAACTCATTGGCCCAAAGCCAAGCTCACCTGTTCGTGCTGCACCATGATAATCAACAAACGAGATTCTGGCCCACACCTACCCGCATTATTACAGCGTGATGAGAAATGGCCCAAATCCTCCCATATGAACTACTACAGGACAGATCTATGTGGAGATCTTGATGAGATGATTTATGTCCAGCAGTGGACGTGTATCGGCTGAAGTCTATGATATGTTTTTTATCTGGTGGTACACAACACCATATTGTCTGCTGAAGTAATTTAAGACATCATCACACCATGCGGCATGAGATGTGTGTACTGGTAGGTTTATCTCCTCTCTATTCTACCGCCAAACAGTAATGTGTAAATATATCTGTGTTCCGGTTTGAAGGGCACTGTAGCTAGCGAAATTGTTGGGGTAACGTGAGTCGACAGCTTACGTCTTAAAGCGACGAGTACAATGTGTTGCAGTATATAACAACCTAACTAGCGCCATGTTATAAGGTGGCGTATCATTCACCATCAGGTGAAGGTCCCGCTCGTCTCGTCGCTTTGAAGAAGAAAAACAACTACAATAATTTAACTACACTACAGCGCTTTTTATTGCGGAATAGATAAGATTTGCACACTACTGTCTAGCAGTAAGAGTATGTTGGTAACACATCTCCTTCCTAACCTTCTCTGATCAGTCTTCTTATAACAAAAATATTAACTTTCCTGATATTTCTACCTGGAAATATTTTGATATACCCCTCCCTCTACAGCTACTTAAGGCTATGGCTTTTCCAGCGTCAAGATGCACATGAAGTTCACGTGATTGTAAGTGATGTGTGAACAGCTCGTCGCCGAGACTTAACATTTTAAGTCTCATTAGTGCAACTTCAATAGCTACAGCGCCTTTCAACACAGTAATAATTGCACACTTTGGCGGCAGTAATAGGATCTGCTAATAAATAAACTCTTCTTCTATAATATGAGTGTGCAAAGTCGGACTCTTACCTGATATGACAACGTTGGGCCGGACCAGAGACCCGCCGCATATCTGCATGTACGGCGTGGTCGCCTTCGTGTAGATGCCGGTGTGCCACGGGAGCTCACCCCGTTTCGCGTTACGGCCTTCAATGATGAGGAACTCACCCTCTGGGGTGATCCTGCCGCATTCTGGGAGAAGAGTGAATTATTTTATTCAACGAAGCGACGAGACATGCGGGACCTCCACTTGGTTGTAAGTTTTCACGCTTAAAAACGTGGCTCTAGTTAAGATAATATACACTGCACCACCTTGTGGTCGCTGCTTTGAAACAAGATGTTGAGTCTTCCTATACCAATATTTGCACAAGCTATAGCGCCATTCAAACCAAAACACAGTAATGTTTCCACACTACGGTGTGTCGGCTGCAATAGGAGCTGCGGTGGTACCTAGATGGTCTCCAACAACAGAGATCTACCACCAGCACATCCTCTTTGACGTAAGAAGAAAAGCTAATAAAGAAGAGATTTATATTTACCCTAATTCTTTCATCAAAGTGTAAAGCTAAATCTGAGGGTATTCAGGTTTTTATTTATTTTGGAAATCCGTCCTGCCATCGTGCGAGTACAGCTATTACCCCCCAATTGGGAAAGTCTATCTTCAGCTGTGTTAAAAAATGATAACGAAACATGTCACATATATTAATCTGTTAATCTATGTATCGATTTGTTTAACTATGCATCAATTTGTTAATCTATGTATTGATTTGTTTACTATGCATCGATCCGTTAATCTATGTATTGATTTATTTAACTTTACATCGACCCGTTAATCTCTGTATTGATTTATTTAACTATACATCGATCCGTTAATCTGTGTATCGATTCGTTTAACTATGCATCAATCTGTTAATCTATGTATTGATTTGTTAACTATGCATCGATCCGTTAATCTGTGTATCGATTCGTTTAACTATGAATCGATTTGTTTATCTATGTATTGATTTGTTAACTATGCATCGATCCGTAAATCTGTGTATCGATTCGTTTAACTATGCATCGACCCGTTAATCTGTGTATCGATTCGTTTAACTATGAATCGATTTGTTTATCTATGTATTGATTTGTTAACTATGCATCGATCCGTTAATCTGTGTATCGATTCGTTTAACTATGCATCAATCTGTTAATCTATGCATCAATCTGTTAATCTATGTATTGATTTGTTAACTATGCATCGATTCGTTTAACTATGCATCAATCTGTTAATCTATGTATTGATTTGTTAACTATGCATCGATCCGTTAATCTATGTATCGATTCGTTTAACTATGAATCGAGTTGTTTATCTATGTATTGATTTGTTAACTATCGCATCGATCCGTTAATCTGTGTATCGATTCGTTTAACTATGAATCGATTTGTTTATCTATGTATTGATTTGTTAACTATGCATCGATCCGTTAATCTGTGTATCGATTTGTTTAGCTATGCATCGATTTGTTTATCTATGTATCGATTTGTTTTACTGCATTCTGTTATCTGTTAATATAGACTTATTTGTTTAATTTAATATAAACATTTTATCTTTATTTTTGTACTTTTGATGTATTGTTTCTATTCTATGCGGACGGCGCTGCGAGAATAGCTTATATAAAAATAAAGAAACAATAGGTTTTTAATAAAATTATTTTTATTTTAGATTTTTGACAATTTTTTTTTTCTCTTTGTCCAAATCAATACCTTTAAATATTTCATCATCACCATCAGCTGATCCCCGTATTTGGCTGGACATAAACCTCTTCTTTTGGCTAGATAATCTACATTTAATATATCTATTTTCCAAAATAAAGTCATTCGTATCCTCATACGTGTAACATTTAATGATATGTGAATAAGAAGCATCCGGCTTGAAAGACCCACAACGCTTTTGGTCTTTCGCGCCGGATCTTGTTGAGAGTGTACTTGTTTGGAGAGCCAGTTGGTTGGGCGAAGTTCAGATAGTATGTCATAACGTCAGTTCCATACACAAAAGTTTTAGGAAATTCAAAGATTTTACAGTAAGAGCTGACGGATATGGATTTAGTGTTGGTAGGTCTTCTTCACGCCGCCATTTTCCTTATTATCGAGTCCTAATTTAAAAAGCACTGTAGTGAAATTACTGGAGTAACTAGTCTGAATAATTTTTACCGGTAGGTCTCTCTCTCTGTTGTCGAAAACCGTCTAGGTCTAGCGTGATAACATTACTGTGTGTTGAAGGACGGTGCAGCTAGTGAAATTACTGCGGTAATAAAGCGTCATTATATCCCTCGGGGTGACAAGGAAAGCGTGGTGCAGTGTATATCATCTTAACTAGCGCCACGTTGTAGGCAGAGCATATCACTAACCATCGCATGAATCTCTTTCTCGTTTCGTGGCTTCGACGCATAAAAAAATCATAACCATACGACAGAATGTAGTGTAGTGTATTTCATCTTAACTACCGCCACATTGTTAAAGGCGTATCACTTACCATCAAGTGAACGTTATATGTATATATAATAATTGCTAACAGGAAGTTGGAAAAAGAAAACTGAAACTCTGATATTACATAAGACACTTTATTTTTTCACAATCCATCCTGTTAACAATATACAGTTTTTTTTAAACATATAAAAAAATTTAAAACTACCCTAAAGTTCTGTTTCGCGAAGCTTAATTATTAAATAATTAACTGACAAAATTAATTGACAAATAAAACTCCCACTTAAATTAGTACGCGTTCAACAAACGTCTGTCAAGTTTGCGCGTCATTAATTAAATGAAGGTTAGAGCTGGCAACGTTGCATTTTGACGTTCCGATTTACGGACCATGTGAGAGCATAAAACCTTTTTTTTTTATTTAATCACCTGATGGTAAGTGATATGCCCGACTATAAAAACCTGGCGCTAGTTAGGATAGACTGCATCATATTGCGCTTGCCTAGTACAAGATGTTGAGTCTTGTTAACCCCAGTAATTACACTAACTACCCTTCAAACCGGATCACAGTAATGTTTGCACAGTACTGCCTGTCGGGTGTTATAGGCGCTGCGGTGGTGCCTCCGGCAACAGAGACCTACAAGTAAATCTTTATTGAAAGCATTTAAAACGTAATTTTTTTTTTAAATCGATTTTTTTTATTCCGAATAAAAAGACAAATGTCAATAAAAAAAACATATCAACTCGTTAGGCTTCGATCGTCGGTTGTCGTTTTGTGTTTATTTTTTTCTATCCAATTCGTCGTCGAAGGCATCACATAGATCCAGTAAAATATTTTGCGATTAAAAAAATCGATTTTTTCTTGTCTATGACACGTAGTACAACTTTACCCGCCAAATGACTTCTTTAACTGACAGATGATCTAACCTATAATTTACTGGACACTATTATTACTTGTCCATATATATGTATATATGTGTATATATATATATATATATATATATATATAAATATCATAGCCTAGTGCACCGGTGCGTGGGATCGATGCCCACTGAGCACCTGCTTCCGGTGATGGGAAAGATTTGAATTAACATTAGGAACTATTTCAACACGCTTTACAAGTAATGCTATTTTTTTTTAATATTACGACGAGACGGGAGGGACGATCACCTGATACTAGGTGTTACGCCCGCCTATAACCACGTCGCGCTAGTTAGATAACCACTGCACCACATTGTGTACGCCTTAACACGATACGTTGAGTTTGATCACGGCAGTAATTACAATAGCCGTAGCGCCCTTCAAACCGGAACACAGTAATGTTCGCACACGTAGGAGTTGCGGTGGTACTTAGATGGCTTGTGGTGACGGATTCATACCACCAGTGAAACCTTTTTTACTGTGCGGGAATTCCCAGTCCCAGCAGTGGGATTACATCGAGAGCTGCATATGCTATAATATAATTAGGATCCGTTCAACATTTTAGGAACTACATTTCGCATATGATATATATGTGATCTATCTCTTTCTCTTCCTCCTCTCTCTCTCCCTCTCCCTCTTCTCTCTCTCTCTCTATTTCAATTATATATAATACCTATTACAATTCATTCTTATATGCTATGGTAACATTTAACCTTAATGTAGGTTAGCCTTCATTAGCTCTACTCTACATATTTATGTTCAAACACTCGATGTTAAGTGATAAGCTTTTTTAATTAAGGCATATGTTAGGATGTTTACACAACATCAAAACTAGATTAAATTCGTTTCGTTATAACGTAGCTAAATTGTTAGTTTGGTGTATTTCTATGATTGTAACGGATCGAAGTATTACTTACTATCAGGTGAATGTCTCGCGCACGCCGTCCGCAGTAATATCAATAGCTACGGCGACCTTCAAACCCGGACAGTACAGTGATAAATTGAAGAACCTGGCAGGGTTTTCGTCTCTTGATGTCATGGAACTAGTTAAAAGTTCACCTGATAGTAAGTGATCCCTTTTTTGGATAATATAAACGAAACCGCTTTGTACTAGTTGCCTTAAGGCATAAGCTATTAAGGCTCTTTACTTCAGTTATTTCACTAGCTACAGCGGCCTTCAAACAAGGTAACGCTAGTTAGAGTGATGTACACTGTATCATATTGTTCTTATCGCCCTGAGACGAGATAATAAGGCTCTCTACACCAGTAATTTCAATAGCTACAGCGCCCTTCAATATACAATGTTTGCACACTACTGTTTATCAGCAGCAGTAGGTGGTACCTACCAGAACTATCTGCTTGGACCTGATCGCCAGACTTCAGTTTGAAGAGAGCACTTAATGATGATGATGCTTCGGGTTTTCACTACAATTCCAATCAAAAAAATTTCGAAAGCTACAACGCCCTTCAATAAACTAACGATAGATCGGTGAATACACGCGGTCATGATAATTAAGGTATTTTTTTTTATATACGAGAAAATGATAGAAATGACCAAATCGGTTCAGCTAGATCGGTTGAACCGATTTTTTTTTTTTAATGAAATAAATGTTAGTCATTTTTAAAGTGTACGACTCCATTCTCCAAGTCGACGACCACTGTAGTGTTTTTGACTAGCACGCCAACTTTGGAGACGGTGCCGTTGAATTTATTTGTAGTCACCCCCATCCGCCAGTCGGCGTCGTCTATGTCGTAGTCGGTGCTGTCGGCTACCGACGGCTTCACCGCCTGCGTCTGGCCGGTCCAGCTCGGGCTGGCGGTGGCCAGCTCCGCCCAGACCGGCCCAGTGGTGGTCGGCCGGACCCCCGCCTCCGGTCTGACCGGCGACGTGTATTGGAACTGGCTAATGTGGACTTCAACTTTGTCCTTAATCAGTATCGTTACGTTAGTGCCGTTGCTGGCCAAACCTGGTGAGCATATGGCGATGTAGTCCCAGCTGTCCTCGATGCAGCGCATGAAGCCGAGGGTGCCGGCTGCGTAGTAGTTCGGCGCCTGGCAAAGCGGCTGCACCACGGTGCCGGTGGGTTCGTATTCACGACAGGGCTTGGTGCCCTCCAGGCCATTGTCGTCCCTCAGCAGGCAGCGGTACTCGACGCCCGGGTGCTTGGGCAACTTGCAGGAACCTGACGGTGATGCGATGGTATTAGTCACTTAGACTGGTGGACAAACAATAGAGCCCAAACATTACTGCGATCCGGTTTGAAGGGCGCTGTAGCTAGTGTAATTACCGTGGTAATGAGACAACATCTTATATGTCAAGGCGACGAGCACAATGTTGTGGTGTGTATGGGCAGGAGTATCACTTACTATCAGGTGAACGTTGGGGACGTTGATCTGATTGTAAGTGATTCGTCCGCCAGTCACCACGTGGCGCTTGTTAGGATGGCATGCACTGCACCACATAGCGCTCGTAGCTTGGGAAGTAAATCTAAAGTCTAATTACCCCAGTAATTTCACTAGCTACGGCGCCCTTTAAACCGGATCACAGTAATATCTGCACAGTTCTGTCTGTCATCTGCAATAGGCGCTGCGGTGGTACCTACCTAGACGGTCTGCGGCAACAGAGACCTACCACCGGTAATAGGTTCAGCGCCCTTCAAACCGGAGCACTGTAATGTCTGCACAGTACTGTGTGTCGGCTGCAATAGGCGCTGCGGCGGTACCTACCTAGACGGTCTGCAGCAACAGAGACACTACCACCAGCAATAGCTTTAGCGCCCTTCAAACCGGATCACAGTAATGTTCGCACTGTACTGTGTCGGCTGTAATAGGCGATGCGGTAGTATTTACTTAGACGGTCTTTGGCAACAGACTCCCACCACCAGTAAAGTGCTTCAAGGGTACCTAATATTACGACCCTCCCCCTTTTACTCATTTTTGTTATATTGTCTCTGTATTCTATATATATATATATTTCGATGATTTTTAAGGATGCCGTGATCCTGGTGAGAGGAGCAAGATAGATGTCGGATCGGCCTAAAACCATAAGTGACTGCACCCAATCTTAACTACCCAATTCTCCCCCACCCCCCAACACCTACAAACATAATTTTTTAAATTCTAATGAATTATGAAAATACAATACACGAGGAGGGTTCAAAGAGCAGTGAGAACGACATATATACTCCTTGGTAAGAAAAATAAATACTGGCATAGCTCAGATACATATTTGCAATATTAATAAAGAAAAAAAAAATCCGATTCTGTTTTGTTTTGTTTCTGCACGTAGTCATTTGTTTGCTTCGCGTCGGAACGTGTTCTCGGAAATGGAGGGAAGCGAAGTGCGAGCGGTTATTAAATGGCTCTGTTTGAAAAAGTTTACGACGCAAGAGATTCATTGCGAACTTCGAAGGGGCGTGCTGTTTCATCACGCAACGCACCCCTACACAGATCAGCAGTTGCGATGGCCGCCATTCAGCAAGCTGGCTTCGAATTGGTCGACCACCTCCCTCAGACACCAGATCTGGTGCCTAGCGATTTTTATCTGTTCCCCAAGCTGAAAGAATGCTTAAGGGGAAACAGGTACGAAGACTATAACGAGGTGATGGATGCCGTGGAGAGCTTTTTGCAGGACCAAGCCAATTTTTTTTTAAAGGGATGGTAGCCTTGGAATAATGCTGGAGTCGGTGTATAAAGAGACTCGGAGACTATGTAGACAAATAAATGATTAAGTTATCAATAGTCATTATACTCTATCTCATTCTCACTACTTTTTGATCTCTTCTCGTATATATATACATTCCAATATTTTTTTATACCTATAAAGATCTACTCACGGATACACTTCGGCAGCGACGAGACCCAGAAGCCGTTGAAGCACAGCACGGACTCGCTCCCCTTCAGGGTATAACCCGTGTTGCAGGTCGCCATCAGCGTGACCGTCTTGAACACCTGTCCCGGCACTGCTAACGGGGCGCCCTGGACCGTATACCCACCATGAGCTGGGTACGCTGGCAGGATACAGTGATCATTTGATGACCTGATATAAATGTTTCAGTTAAAATCTGGTTGCGGTTGAGGTTGTCCAGCTATGGACTGTGGGTTGGTGATGGTTCGATATCGAAGTATGCTTATATTAGAAAATATATTTTTTTATTAATACGAAATGAATCGAAGTTTAATCTGGATGGTTATACTAAGTTAGTGCTTAGTTATTACACAGTATTACAGCGCCTTTCAAACTGGAACACAGTAATATTGGGCTGGTATGATATACACTGCCTCAAACTGTGTTAAGTGTAACACATAAGGTGTTAAATCTCTCTTTCGAATTGAAAGAAAAAAAAACTATGTGATGCTAGTTAAGATGATATATACTGTAACAATTTGTGCTCATCGCCTTGAAACATAAGATGTTGAGAGCAAATGATATACACTATTTCACTGAGCTCGTCGCCTTGATACATAAAATGTTGAATCTAGATGATATACATCATAATAGTGTGCTCATCGCCTTGATACATAAGATGTCGAGTCTAAATGATATACATCATAATAGTGTGCTCATCGCCTTGATACATAAGATGTCGAGTCTAAATGATATACATCATAATAGTGTGCTCATCGCCTTGATACATAAGATGTCGAGTCTAAATGATATACATCATAATAGTGTGCTCATCGCCTTGATACATAAGATGTCGAGTCTAAATGATATACATCATAATAGTGTGCTCATCGCCTTGATACATAAGATGTCGAGTCTAAATGATATACATCATAATAGTGTGCTCATCGCCTCGATACATAAGATGTTGAGTCCAAATGATATACATCATAATAGTGTGCTCATCGCCTTGATACATAAGATGTCGAGTCTAAATGATATACATCATAATAGTGTGCTCATCGCCTTGATACATAAGATGTCGAGTCTAAATGATATACATCATAATAGTGTGCTCATCGCCTTGATACATAAGATGTCGAGTCTAAATGATATACATCATAATAGTGTGCTCATCGCCTCGATACATAAGATGTTGAGACCAAATGATATACATCATAATAGTGTGCTCATCGCCTTGATACATAAGATGTTGAGTCCAAATGATATACATCATAATAGTGTGCTCATCGCCTTGATACATAAGATGTTGAGTCCAAATGATATACACTATAACACTGTGCTTATCGCCTCGATACATAAGATGTTGAGACCAAATGATATACATCATAATATTGTGCTCATCGCCTCGATACATAAGATGTTGAGACCAAATGAAATACACTATAACACTGTGCTTATCGCCTTGATACATAAGCACCCCTCTGGACGAGCCGTAAGATGTTGAGTCTCGTTACCCCAGTTACTACACTAGCTACAGAGCCCTTCAATAAACACAGTAATGTTCGTACGCTAGTGCTTCGAGCTGCGGCGGTACCTAGCCGGTCTGTAGCGTCGGAGATCACCGGTGAGCTTTGTGCCAAAAGAAATGTACTCACGGCGCGGTGGTGGTGGTGACTGCGGAGATCCTGTTGCATAGCTCATCCGACTCATCTGAATTGTCGGCGCAATCTTGAATCTGTAAAGACGTTGCAGTTTAGGTTATTAAATGTAAAAAAAGAGGTCACAGTCACGGATCATTGGTGGTAGGTCCCTGTTGTTACACAGCGTCTAGATACCACCGCAGCGCCAATTAGCAGCCGATAGACAGTACTGTGCAAACATTACTGCGCTCCGGTTTGAAGGGCGCTGTAGCTAGTGTAATTACAGAGGTAACGAGAATTAACATCTTATGTCTCAGACGAAGAGCGCAATGTGGTGTAAAGTGTAACATTCTAACTAGCGCCACGTTGTTATGAGGAGGCGTATCACTTATAATCAGGTGAACTTCACGATCGTCTCGTCGCTTAATTGAATAAATAAAAAAAAATAAAAAATCTACAATTACATTACGCGGGTAATTTTGTTCATGCATATAAGCTGACATATTTTATCTGTTGCTGGTGACCGTCCAGGTACCACCGCAGCACCAAACAGTAGTGTGCAATTACTGTGTTAATTGCAGGGCGCTGTAGCTAACGATGTTACTGGGGTAACTAGACTTAATATTTTTTTATTCTACGAAACGAACGGGAATTTCACCTGATAATAAGGGATACGCCCGTCCATAATAACGTAGCGCTTGTTAGGATGTTATACACTAAACTACGAGACATAAGATGTTGAGTCTCGTTACTCCAGTAATTTCACAAGCTAAAGCGTCCTTCAAATCGGAACATATTAATGTTTGCACACTGCTGTTTGTCGGCTGCTACAGGAGCTGCGGTGGTACCCACCTAGGCCGTCTCCGGCGATCGAGAGACCTACCACCATTGGATTAACCAGAACACAGTTTCAGTTCTACCGACACCAGTGATTTTATCAAAGAGTGTTTTACGTTGTTACAGTCGGAGCCGTCGTCCACGCAGGCTCCGTAAGCGCACTGGAACAGGTACGACGGGCAGGTCTTGCCAGCGCACGCCCTGACCGTCTCGTCGCTGCCGTCCGTGCAGTCCACCACGCCGTCGCAGTGGTTGGCAGCCGGTATCATTTCGCCGTTGGAACATCTGAAGCGACCTCTGCAATACGATAATAAGGCTGATCGTGAAGCTTGTCCAGGATACTCCGACTCTCATATGTTGGCTGAACACTGATGTAATGTCAGCGCGACAGATTGACAATATGATGGTAGCTAAACCGACTCCATGATAAGTGCCACCGCAATAGAACCAGTAACCTCTCGCTGAGTTTGGGCTTTCGGTAACAGACCACACGCTAGGTCAGCTGGTCAGCAACAACAGTTATCTACCATCAGACGATGAAGATATATACATATTGTTTAAGTATATCTGCCTGCTTGAGTGCCTTATGTGCTTTGGCTCACTGTTACGAACCTCACATGGACGTCCACGATTCCATCCAAACTTCCGGCCATATTATTTGGACAAAGGAATTTTTAATGTTGGTATCATTTCTTCGACTCTTCATCATCATTATAATCAGCCGATAGACGTCCATTGGTTATGTTTCCCACAATGATTCACACACGTTCTAATAATGATTTGAATGTGGGGTTCGGTCCATTTCTCCAAATCAATCTCACCGGCTCCTAATGCACCCTGCTAATCAACAAACGAGGCTCTGGTTCCCACGAAACTGCATTGCGCCAGTGGAGTGGGAAATGAGCCAAATCTTCCGACGTGAACCCCTACAAACGTGGATATTTATGCGGGGGGCATATATCCAGCTGTGGGCGTCTAACGGCTGATGATGATGGCCCCATTTGAGTTGATGGAAGCTTTGACTCTTATAACTATTTATTAATTGAACCTATTGTAACGAAATATATTAATTTATAAAAATAAATTAAGGATTCTATAAAAAAAATAATATAAAACTAAAAAAAAATATTTAAAAATATTTTAAACAAACTTTATTCTATGTTTAAAATACGAAAATATATAAAGAAGTTAAATTTGAAAAAGATCCATTATAATAAGTGAAAAAGTTAAAGGCCAATAGTTAAGTGTTCGCGAAACGCCCTAAGGATGTAATAAGCAATTGTTCGTGTATCGACCGGCTGTATGGGCGGCGGAGACGCATACTCGCGCTCCTACGTACACATGGGCTCCGGACTGCGGACTCCGGACATGTACTGCGCACGTGTCAAATGTGAAACTTTGCAGTGTGCAAATTGATTGGAGATTATTACTGACCTCCAATACATACTGAAAAGATGTATAAGGATGGTGTAGTGTATAGTATACCGATTGAAATACCTAAAAATATAAAAATACAAAAGTGATTGTATGGTAAAAATGTATGAAATATAAAAGGGTGAAAGTCTCTAGTGATGAGTTATAAAGGATATATCGGTTCGAATCCCGGAAACATATGTAAATGCAAATAATAATGTATTATGATACAATATGATAAACTAATAGTGTGGAGGTCATTAAAAAATTAAATTTATAAAGTATACGGGTTGGGAACCATGTGAAATGGTGCATGGCTAATTTAACATGCAACATCAAGTTGGTGGAGAAGATGAGGTACCAGCCGGGTGTACTTGGTGGTTACTTAAGTAACTACTTGATTATACTCCGGTTCGGATCGAGTAATGGAGACGATCACAAATGATTATAATTAATTAATGGCCAAAATATAAACATTAATAATACTAAAAAGAATAGTATGCAGCATCCATGGTCACGTCAAATAAGATTACATGGGATCCTAAATATTTTTTAAGGGTATATATATAATTCAATTTATATTTTAAATAAGTCTGAGGGGGAGAAGGTTACACTATGTTAAATTTAATTTATTCTCTATAATTTGTATGAAATTGAATCGATATTGTATGCCAATAAAAGTTGATAAAATATCTTCTTTTTCGATTAAACTTTAATCGATTTTACGTTTGCACGAAAATCGATAAAAATAAATTAAAGCAATTTAAACAAAAACTCAACTTAAAAATATATACTATGAATAATTTAATAATTTATTTTTAAATTATTCTTGCTTTCGATCTATACAAGTTAGTAAATAATTTTTTTTTTTTTTAACGCGAAGAAATAAGAAGTACCGCCATTTTTGTGGCGATGGGTTAGGTTAGAATCGCCTGAGCGGTATCGAGAGGATCATATACTATGGAGACAGACTTACTGTATCTCGTCCGTCTCGTTCCTGCAGCGGGGCAGCAGCTCGTCGGAGTTGTCAGCGCACTCCTGCACGCCGTTGCAGGGAGCTGTGCCGTCCACGCACGCGCCATACGTGCACCTGAACCAGTTGTACTGGCACCTGGAAGCGGAAGCGGTATCAGGTTATGCCACCAGGTCTCTGAAGACCGTATAGGTATTACCGCAGCTCACATTCCTATCTGTATATGGTGCAGTGTACATCATCTTAACTGGAGCCACGTTGTTATGAACAGGCTAACATTATCATGATCCGGTTTGAAAGGCGCTGCAGCTAGTAGAATTACTGTGGTAACGGAACTTAATGTATTATATCTGTAGGCGACAAACACAATATGGTGCAGTGTATATCATCCTAACTAGCGTCATATTGATATAAGCTTACTTAGCATCAGGTGAATGTCAAGCTCCTGAAACTTCAGAAAGGGTTCCCGCACAACTCACGGGATCCAAGTCAACTTTACCAGCTCGCGGTGCAACCTGCTAATCAACAGACGAGGGTCTGGCTGCTATCAACCCGCATTGGGCCAGTGTGGTGGGAAATCGCCCAATTTTCACCTAAAGACCCCTACAAATGTAGGGGTCTTTAGGGGAGACCTAAGTCCAGCAGTGGACGTAAGCTTCTGATGATGATGATGACCTATCACTTTCAGATAAGCAGTTTGCAAATATAACTGGGTTCCGATTAGAAGGGCGCTGTAGCTATAAAACCATTGGCGCCTGATTGTGGACGGTATACTCACTTCTCATTCCTGCAGAGTGGGAAGGACTCGTCGCTTCCGTCCGGGCAGTCGACTATCCCGTCGCATTTCCCGTCGAAGCTGATGCACGTCGTGTCCCTGCACTGCCACTGGTTCTTCCTGCGGAAGTATGCCGTACTGGTACTCCACTCAGGGCATCAGGGCTTCCAATCAAATGGAAGGAAATCAAATAAGCTGTTGTTGTTAGAACACGCTGGTTACCTTCGCCGGAAATACAAACTTGGTGCTGATCAAGACTGTCGTGACATCTCTTCTTCTCTTTAGTAAGAATTAAATAAACTCTTTTTTAAGTCTTTCTTATAGACAGCAGATATGATAATCTCTTACCGACACTTCGAAGCCTGACGTTTTGATCGCTGATGATCAGGATTCCATAGGGAGAGAACCCTGAAAGAATAAAACAATTAGAGAAAGATCCGTATTGGGCCAGCGTGGTGGGACATGGCCCAAACCCCCCCATATGAACCCCATACTCTATCGATGTGGAGATGCCCAGCAGTGGACCTCTATCGGCTGATGATGATGAATTGGAATCGAGCAAGAGAGAGGGTAGTAAGCGGTCCGACCGAACCATCGCGCAGCTGGTTAGGATGGTATACACTGCACCATGCGCGCGACGTTTTAAAGTTGAAGATGTTAAGTCTCGTTACCAAGGTAATTTCAATAGTTATAGGTCCTTCGAACCGGAATACTGTAATGTACACTGCTGTTTGAAGGCAGATATACCAGCTGTATTTGTATCTAATTAGTCTTTTTATATATTCTATGAAGGGATGAGACGCGCGGGACGTTCACCTGATGGTAAGTGATACGCCCGCCTGTAACAATGTGAAGCTAATTAGGGTGATATACACTGCACCGCATTGAGCTCGTCGCCTTGACTTTCGTTACCCCAGTTATTACACTAGCTATGGCGCCCTTAAAACCGGAACACATTAATGTGCACACACGAAGCGACGAGACGAGTGGGGCGTTTAAGTGATGGTAAGTGATACGTCTGCCGATAACAACGTGGCGCTAGTTAGTATGGTAATCATTACGCCACATTATGCTCGTCACCTTAAGACATAAGATGTAGTCTCGTTACCCTAATAATTTCATTAGCTACAGCGTACTTCAAACCGGATTACAGTAATGACTGCGCAGTACTGTCTGTCGGATGCAATAGGCGCTGCGGTGGTACATACCCAGAGAGTCTCCGGCAATAGGTACCTACTACTAGTGACAGCTACAGCGCCCTTCAAACCGGATTACAGTAATGTCTGCACAGTACTGTATGTCGGCTGCAATAGGCGCTGCGGTGGTACCTACCTAGACGGTCTGCGGCAACAGAGACACTACCACCAGTAATAGCTATTGGTCCTTCAAACCGGATCACAGTAATGTCTGCACAGTACTGTGTGTCGGCTGCAATAGGCGCTGCGGTGGTACCTACCTAGACGGTCTGCGGCAACAGAGACACTACCACCAGTAATAGCTATTGGTCCTTCAAACCGGATCACGGTAATGTCTGCACAGTACTGTGTGTCGGCTGCAATAGGCGCTGCGGTGGTACCTACCTAGACGGTCTGCGGCAACAGAGACACTACCACCAGTAATAGCTATTGGTCCTTCAAACCGGATCACGGTAATGTCTGCACAGTACTGTGTGTCGGCTGCAATAGGCGCTGCGGTGGTACCTACCTAGACGGTCTGCGGCAACAGAGACACTACCACCAGTAATAGCTATTGGTCCTTCAAACCGGATCACGGTAATGTCTGCACAGTACTGTGTGTCGGCTGCAATAGGCGCTGCGGTGGTACCTACCTAGACGGTCTGCGGCAACAGAGACACTACCACCAGTAATAGCTATTGGTCCTTCAAACCGGATCACGGTAATGTCTGCACAGTACTGTGTGTCGGCTGCAATAGGCGCTGCGGTGGTACCTACCTAGACGGTCCGCAGCAACAGAGACACTACCGTCACTCTTCTTCCAATTTACCACCAGTACCACCAATTCTCTTTTTGCTTACCACCGGTCCATAGACCGTCTGATGTACTGGCTCCTTATATAGGTTGTGCTTACGTGGACACGCCTCCGCACAGCGCCTCGTCCTTCCGGTCCACGCAGTCAGCTACACCATCGCAAACTCTGTCAACGCCGACGCAAACACCATCAGCGCACCGCACCTCGCCAGGACTAGAACAACATACACAGGCACATCAATAGAATGATTAGCGAGCAGGTAGCGGGACGTTCACCTGATGGTAAGTGATACGCCTATAACAACGGCGCTAGTTAGCATGGTATACACTGCACCACATTGCGCTCATCGCTTAAGACATAAGATATTGAGCCCATTACCCCAGTAATTACACTAGCTACAGCGCCCTTCAAGCAGGAACATAGTAATGTTCGCACACTTTTTTTATACTACGAAGCGACGAGACGAGTGTGACGTTCACCCGATGGTAAGTGATACGCCTGTAACAACGTGGCGCTAGTTAGCATGGTATACACTGCACCACATTGCGCTCATCGCTCGAGACATAAGACATTGAGTCCCATTACCCCAGTAATTACACTAGCTACAACGCCCTTCAAGCAGGAACATAGTAATGTTCGCACACTTTTTTTTATACTACGAAGCGACGAGACGAGTGTGACGTTCACCCGATGGTAAGTGATACGCCTGCCAATAAAGCGACCTTCAAACCGGAACACAGTACATGCAGTACTAGGCACCACCAGTAAAATCGTTTTCTGGTTAATGCTGGTCATACTAATCTGGTTATTCTGTGAGAAGATGAGATGGATATACTGCGGAGCTGGTGAACAGAGAGAGACAGATAGAAGTACTTACAGTAAGGAGTAAATACAGAGACAGTTCACGTGCGGGCCGAATACGTGGGAAAAGGCGAAGAAAAAGCGTTTTTATTACTGTATTCCGGTTCGAAGGGCGTTGTAGCTAGTATATTTTCTAGAGTAATAAGACTCAACATATTATGTCTGAGACGACGAGCGCAATGTGGTGCAGTGTGTATCCTAACTAGCGCCACGTTGTTATGGGCGTATCACTTACAATCAGGTGAACCGCTTCTCCGCTTGCATAATTTAATTAAAAAAAAAAAATTACTGTTATTTATTCTTCTAAATAAAAATAAACAGCAAGAAGAAGAAAGTAAACTTCTTTAGCCGAACGCACCTGCATGAGTTCTCATCTTCTCTCACCACGGCAGTTAGAGAAGGGCCGGAGGCTGGAACAAAAAAAAATATCCTTAACTCATTCATCATCAGCCGATAGACGTCCACTGCTGGACATAAGCCTTCCTATAAAGTTCCCAAAAGGATTGGGGTTTATATGACAGGATTTGGGCCATTTCTTACCACGCTGGCCCAATGCGGGTTTGCGGGAGCCAGAGCCTCATCTGTTGATTAGAAGGTAAGGACCTAATATTTATATAATGAGATGTCCAGAGATCCGTAGACTCATCACGAGATCTTCGAAACTATCAGACGTAAACACTCAAAATTTGGTAGAGACATTGCTTCTGCCATAGAGGTGAGATAAGAATGAATTTCACAAATTTCCTCCCCCTATGGGAGTCACGGGGGTGTTCATAAACGGAAGGGGCTCGGAGGGCGGCGACTTGCAGTCCGACGGGAATATTTCTAACAAATTTCAAGTCAGGGACCAACTGGTATTAAATAAATATATTTAGTTAACGATTCGTTGGAATTGGAATTTGAAGAGTTCATGCAGCAAATAACAATCCACCATCAAACCTGATCCTCCAAGGCGGACTACTGTTTATTTATACACATGAATAACAGAATTTTTTATTATTTTTTTATGACGTCATTGATTTATTTGAACTAGTATATCCGGTGTAAAAATCCGATCCGTAAAGTTAAGCAAGTGGCAAGATTGTATTTTTATACTTATTTATGTCTTAATAAATCGCATATTATATATGTACTTGAATAAGTTATATCGTTCGTATCATTATATATATATATATATACATATACATATATATATTTATATATATATATTTATATTTTTTATATATATATATATATATATATAAATAGCATATAATATTTGAGCATAACTGTTCATTGCGACAAGGGCTCATGATGATGGAATAAATACATCCGGATTACTCCGACTCTTATGTTTTTCTTCTTTCTTCTTACTAGACCTAGTCCCATTATTACTTAGGGTCGGCCCTTCTGGTCATTCTTCTAAATCTATCACAACTCGACTCTTATACAGGGTGTACGGTAATATGTGTAAAAGATGTGTAGGGGCTAAAGTATAGCTCGTACCCTATCTATCTATGTATGGAGTACACCATACAGATACAATAGTACTGGAGTTATTGATTTATTAAATATTATTCAAAAAATTTCAGATTTTTTATGAAAAAAAAAAATTAATGATTTTATTTCTCAATTATTTCAAGAAAAAATTTAATATAATAATTATTGTTTAATCATTGTTTTATTAAATTAAATTAATAATCATCACTCTACGAGGCTAAAACTTTTAAATTAGGTTCTTTGAAAGTGGCGACAGTAAAAAATCAAACGTCATACGTTTTTATTTAATATTAAAATAAAATTTTATTTATTTATTAATAATACTTATAAAGCACATAAATAAGTACTTAACTTCAATACTTATCCGACAAGGTATAAGTAAGTACATAGTTTCTAAAATTTAGAAAAATATCGGCTAAGTTTTCACGTCACCTACCAAGTCGTAGTACTTGCTGCGGCGGATCAACGCGTCAGGGAACCTGGCAGCGTTCAGCAGCGACATGAAGGTCTATCAGGTAAGCATTCACCCCTTCCACTTGCCAATAAATCCTTACACCAGCCAACGAAACTATCACCAACGATAAAGTCAGGTTTTACGTTATAAGTTATTTCACTTTAATCTATTTACCTAATTACTATGTCCTAGAGATGATGACCTGTTGTTGATTATGTAGCAATTTATAAGCAATCAAGTAAATCCTCTCCCGACCCCCCACTACTCCTCCCCTATTACATATTACCAATACAAGATAAAGAGGGAAACTACCGATAGCGTGTGAAAACCCATTCGTCAATTAAGCTATATATATATATATATATATATATTGCTTAATGTATGAGGAGGGTTGTATAGATGTTGAATAAGCGTGGGTTCGATTCTCACTACCCTCGACGTAAGGAAGGAAAGGGTAAGTTCCACCACCGCCTACACCAGTAAACAATACCATCAGAGGAACCTGGCGCCGCGACCGACGCGAGAGGGTTCCCGGGGTGTATCTGGCGATGCGTCGCCTCTTACTAATTTTCTATCGGAAGGGGTGCTTCACATCCCTCACCGAAGCGGGCCCGTTCGATCCGGGCACCGATCGCGGGTTGCGGAAGAACTGCTCCATGTTATCCCGTAACCCTCGTGCATATCTTCGGAAGTGATTGGAATACCGTGTGAAGCATTTTAGTCGGTTGGAGTCCGACACTACCCCGCTACCGGCCCTTTTGGTACGGTCCGTGGGTTCCGCACTAGCATTTTGTTACACACGTTAATAAAAAAAAAAACAAACAATACCATGATCCGGCTCGAAGGACCAGCTACCTAGTAGGAATAGAGTGACGACACGTGACATTATTAGTACCAAAACTGTGAACTTTATGTGTTGCAGTGTATACCATCTTAACTAGCGCAAGTTTATGAGCGGGCGTATTATATACCATCAGGTGAACGTCAGGCGACTATCTACCGACGACTTCCGCTGGAACCGAAATTTGAAAGGTCTTATTAAAAGGAAAGTAAAGATGTGATGGTATATGTGTTGATAATCTTACAATACTTCTCTTTTGTATCAGATGGTAAACGGCACCGGTGACCTGGTTGCCGGTGACCAGGTCGTCGGTGACCAGGTCGTCGGTGCCAGGCGGCGATGGAGTTGCCATCGATTTTCCATTTCACTGTACAGAGCGATGAGACGAGCACGACGTTCGCCTGATGGTGACTGTCACTACCGCCAATTACAACGTGGCGCTAGTTAGGACGATATACACTGCACCACATTACGCATAAGATAACGTCGCGTTACCCCAGTAATTACACTAGTCACAGCACCCTTCAAGCCGGAACATAGTAATGTTTACACACTTTTTTATATACTACGAAGCTACGAGACAAACACGACGTTCACCTGATGGTAAGTGATACGCTTGAACATAACAAAGCGCAAGTTAGGATGTTATACACTGCACTACAGATATAATATGTTAAGTGGTTATCAAAGTAATTGCACTACCTGCAGAGCCCTTTAAACCGGAACACAGTAATGACCGCTCACTATTGTTTGCTGATATAGGAGCTGCGGCGGTTACCACCTACGCGGTCCCCGGCATCGGAGACCTACCACTAAAGATACCGGAGCCTCCTTTAATGCTCTGAAGAAGACCACGGAGGTGGCTGTAGTGGGTATGAATCACACATACCCTTGTCTTCAAGAAGCAGAGTACTTTTGAAAAATACTTCTCCCGCGGCAATCAAAAAAGGCCTCAATATATATATATTTAATCTGTGATTAATATATCCATTCGTTGTTGGTGGTGTTCTGGTGGTGTGGGTGTGGTGAAGTTAACTAGGTACCACTGCAGGTCAGAACTGTGGTTCACTGATGGTAGATATCTCTGTTGCTAGAGACAGAGTAAGGTTACTTTTTTTTTTTTGTAACGAACCTCTCGCACCATTTCTACACAGTACCATATTGCGCCCGTCGCCTTGAGACGTATGTTGAGTCTGGTTATAACAGTAATCACACTAACTGCAGAGCCCTTCAAACCGGAATACAGTTCGCACACTACTGTTTGTCGGCAGCAATGGGAGCTGCGGCGATCAATATTATTTCTCATACTACGAAAATAGCGACGCTCACCTGATGGTAAGCGGTACGCCAACACATAACAACATGGCGCTAGTTGTGAATGTTATATACTACAATACATTATCTGCGTCGTGAGACATGTGATATTAAGTCGCGTTACCGCAGTAATTTCCCTAGATACAGCGCCATTGGAGCTACTGTGTGGAATCACGGTGGTACCTAGATGGTCACCAGCAGCACAGACCTGTTTTATTGGCGTCAAGGAGAGGAGGGAGTGGGGTCTCCTTCAGAGCATTTGGAGGTACGTATATCTCAAGTTACAATATTCCAACAATATACTGTGATAGGTAATTACTTCCCTGTTACAGTAGTTTTAGTTAATAATGTGTGTGTGTGCACGTGTATATGCACGTGCATGTGCTTGCGAATTTTATCGCAAAAGAAAAAGCATTAAAATAAATTCCAAATACTAATTAACTTAAGTAATCGGCAAACGTCAATCATTAATACTGTCAAAAGGACAAAGTATTTATTTTTCTATCTATCCGACTAGTGGGGAAAGGTTAAGGTTCTAAGACCATACAGCCACAAAAAAGATTTGAGTAAAAAAAAAAAAAATAGTCACAAAATTTTTAGTAAAGGTTGTAATGTTTATGTTTAACTTTTAACAGTACGTGTAAGATTTTTTTTTTTGTGTTATTAATTACAGAAGGCAAAAGTTTTACAATAGAGCCGATAAACTTGTTTTTCGAATATAATATAACGATGAAAATAAATTAAAACCGGTAACAGAGTTGAATTTTAAATGTTTATTATTGTAAGGTCGCGGGAAGCTGGCAACACAAGATTGATCGATGTGGAGATGTTTGTGTGAGGGACGTCCAGCTGTGGGCGTCTATCGGCTGATGATATTGCCGAATACCGTCAAACGGTTGTGTGAAAGAATCGCCGTTTCGATTTAAACGGCGGAGTAGTTAGGAAAATTACTGCAGTAACAAGACACACTACATGTGATGCAGTGTATATTTTGATATGTGTTTAGATTGCATCAGCGTCACATATGCTTGGCGAGGAGGTGGACCGGATCCGGCTTACTCTACTGGTGGTAGTGTCTCTGTTGTCACAGACCGTCTAGGCAGATACCACCGCAGCGCCTATTGCAGCCGACACACATTACTGTGCAGACGTTACCGTGATCCGGTTTGAAGGGCGCTGTAGCTATTACTGGTGGTAAGTCTGTTGCTGCAGACCGTCTAGGTAGGTACCACCGCACCGCCTGTTGCAGCCGACGACAGTACTGTGCGAACATTACTGTGATCCGGTTTGAAGGGCGTTGTACCTATTACTGGTGGCAAGTCTCTGTTGATGCAGACCGTCTAGGTAGGTACCACCGCAACGCCTGTTGCAGCCGACGACAGTACTGTGCGAACATTACTGTGATCCGGTTTGAAAGGCGCTGTAGCTAGTGTAATTACCAGGGTAACCAGACTCAATATATTATCTCAGGCGACGAGCTCAATGTAGTGGAGTGTGTATCCTAACTGGCACCACGTTGTTATTGGCGGGCGTATCACTTACCACCAGGTAAACGTCCCGCTCGTCTCGTCTCTTCATAGTATAAAAGAGTGCGCAAACATTTGTTCCGGTTTGAAAAACTGTTGCTAGGGTAATTACTTTGGTAACGAAATTGTATTTTATGTCTCAAGTGACGAGCGCAATGTGTAACTAGGGCCCCGTTGTTATGCGCGAGCGCATCACTTCCCATCAGGTGAACGTCACGCTCGTCTCGTCGCTTAGTTGGATTAGAAATAAAAAGGAAACAACTCAACTTACCGGTAATAAGGAAAAATAAAGTCCAAAATATATCTGCATTCTCCATTTGTAACGCAATGATAATGTGTTTATATATATTTGTTATTACTTAATACCGTACTGGCGCTCTGTAATACACATCACCGTATAACAAGAAAAAAAAACTATAAACAAATATGGCGGACGCTACACCGAATACATCACTAGCGATTAATATTATTCTCTAATTTTATTTATTTTATAATGACAGACGCGTGCAGCGCGGCGGGAAAACCGAGCGTACTGATTCGTCTTGCCCGCGCACTTTGCGGTTTTTTCCTCTATCGTTAAAAATGACGTACCGTTTTTTTTTCTAAACAACTACCAATTTGTGCCAGTTATAAACTTTTTGTTCTAAATAAAAACTTTTTTCACGTTTATGTCAACATTAATCATTTACTGGCCGGATCTCTGTTGCCGGAGACCGTCTAGGGAGATACCACCGCAGCGCCTATCGCAGCCGACAGATCAGTACTGTGTTCCGGTTTGAAGGGCGCTGTAGCTTGTGTAACGAGACTCAATATCTTATGTATCAGGTGACGAACGCAATATGGTGCAGTATATTTTATATTAATCAGCGCCACGTAATTATCGGCAGGCGTATGTATTACCATCAGTTGAACGTCCCGCTCAAAAGTATGATTCGCATTTAAAACCGTGGAAAATTATGGTATAATATACATAAATATCGTCCTTCAAACTGGAACACAATAATATTTGCACACTACAGTATGTCGGTTGCAACAGGCGCTGCGGTGGTAGTTTTTCATCCAAATTTCATCATCATCATCAGCTGATAGACGTCCAATACATAGGCGTCCCTCAAAGATTTCCACATCGATCCGGTATGTAATTCATGTGGGGCGAATTGGGACATTTACATAAATTCCCCCTTCGCATTGGACCAGCGTGGTGGGAAATGGCCCAAAACATTTTTTTTTACTCGTCGGCAATTTATTAAAGAACGAATTTTTATGATTACTAAAATTACCCGAATTTATTGCAAATTTTTATCAGCACGGCAACACCGATGGAACAGGTTATGTAAGGTCATCCACTGCGGCGATAACCAACTAACAGATACGCGGAGATGATACAGTTAATTGGGGAACGGGTTTTAAGAAGATGCAATTATAATAAATATGTTAATTATAATATATTCTTATTTGTTATATAACACACATACACATATATATATATATATATATAAATAAAACGTACAAGTACATTTTTATTTATTTATACGACGACACGCTTGCCCATAGCAACGTGGCGCTAGTTAGGATAGTATACCTGTGGTAGGTCTCTCTGCTGCAGACCGTCTAGGTACCACCGCAGTGCCTATTGCAGCCGAGAGACAATACGGTGTGAACATTACTGTGTTCAGGTTTGAAGGACGCTGTAGCTACTGTAATTATATAATGAGACTCAACATCTTATGTCTGAAGGCGACGAGCGCAATGTGGTGCTATGTATATCATCCTAACTACCGCCACGTTTGTGGGCGTGTCACTTATTATTACGTGACCGACACGGTCGTCTTATCGCATCATTGTATAAAAAAAAATCATCACGAAATCTCCGAAACTATTATACGTGAGCACACAAATTGCTTCTGCCGTTTAGAGGTCAGCTAAGAATGGATTCTACAAGATCCTTACCCGATGGAGAGTTGCGGGGGGTGTTGATAATGGGAACGGTTTCAGGGGTGTGGAGAGGCGAATCGCCGCGGGCGGGAATAATTCAGACAAATTTCAAGTCTAATTCTATATTACGGCCAGCAAAGTTGGAGGGAGGAGGAACAGCTGGTGTTACATAACGACACATCCATATTAATTTATTTATATGATTAAAAATAAATATTATCAGACACCGTGTAAATTAAAAATACCCCGAGAAGTTACCAACGGTGATGTATTTATTCTCATCTATAAGTAATTCCCCGGAACAGGTCATCGTCATCCTCGGAAAGTCAATGAACAATTGTTAAATCCAGCAGTGACTCGATAATGATAAATGTGAAAAGCAACGAGGAAAATAAACATATATATATATATATATATATATATATATATATATAAGAACTCTCTATGGGCTAAAAAGGCTCAAAGTCCCTCAAAGGACAATGTAGAGGACTATGCCTGGAGTTTCTCTTCACGATGGAATCAGAAATGTGGAGTTACGCAGAACTAAAGTCACCGACACAGCCCAAAAGATTGCTAGACTTAAGTGGCAGTACTCAGGGCACACAGCTCGAAGGTCCTCAAGTGGCGCCCGTGGACTGGTAGACGAAGTCTTGGGAGGAGGAGCTTCCCTCAAGGTAGATCGACGATCTGGTGAGAATCGCGGGAACCTGTCACGAGGAGGATGCCTACGTCCATCAGTAGACGTCTACCAGCTGATGACAATATATATATATATAATTGTTGCTAGCCGTAATATATAATTAGACCGCAAATGACTTTCTATAACAAACGTTACCATAGCAACCGTGTAAATGATACCGAATGAAAACCTTCATATAAGTCGATTGGAAATAAAACTATGAAGGATATATGGAATACAATAAATAAATATCCTGTAATCATCTACAGATCAGTCCGCGTCGGATGCTCGTGTCCCCGTGACGGTACGTTCACTAGTTTTCGCGTGATTGGCGAACAAACGGAACCCATTTTCATCATATAGCTGCCGTATTTAATCTAATAATAATAGTAATACACAATCTATTTAATATTCGCACTTTTGGGACTCGCAGCAAATATTTAACAATAAAAGTTTTTTTTTATCAGAAGTCACGCGACGAGACGTTCACCTGATGGTAAGTGATACACCTGTCCATAATGTGGCGCCAGTTAGGAACGGTATACACTGCGCGATATTGCGCCCGTCGCTTTCAGACATAAATTGTTAACGTTGCGACACCCCAGTAATTACACAAGCTATAGCACCCTTCAAGCCGGAACACAGATTTTTTTATTTATAGATGATATACACTGCACCACGTTGTGTTGAGTCTTGTTGCGATGTCAAGTCTCATTACCGCAATAATTTCACTAGTTGAAACCCCCTTCAAACCCGAACATAGTAATCACTACACTACTGTTTGATAGTAGAAATACGAGCCGAAATTATAGTAGTACTATAATTAACACTATGTATGTACACTGTTTTTTAATGTTACGAAGCGACGTGACGAGCGAGACGTTCACCTGATAGTAAGTGATACGCTCGTCGACAACAACGTGGAGCAAGTTAGGATAGTATACACAACACTACTCGTACATTGCGCTTGTCGTCTTAAGAGATGAGATGTTGAGTCTCGTTACACCAATAATTTCATTAGCCACAACATTCTTCAAACCGGAACACAATATTGTTTTTCGGCTGCAATAGGGGTTGCGGTATTACCTACACGGTCTCTGGTAGCGGAGACCTTACCACTAGAAAGAAATCACCATCAGGTAAACGTCAATTTAATTCTGCAGTAAAATTAACAGCAAAAATAAGGTCTCTGTTACCGCAGACCGTCTGCGTCAAACAGTAATGTGCGAACATAGCCGAGTTCCGGTTTGAAGAACAGCAGCTTTAGCTACAGCGCCCTTCAACCGCGGTAATTACATTTAATTACTGCGGTAACGAGACTCGATATTTCATGTCTCAGGCGGCGAGTGCTATACTGTGCAGTGTATATCATCGTAAATAGTGCCACACTGTCAGGCGGTTCACTTACCATCAGGTGAATATTCCATACGTCTCGTCGCTTCGTTGATTAAAAAAAAGTATGTATATATTTTTTTTATTATTTATTAAATATACGAGCTGTAGTAACACAATCGTTACAACAAATTAAAAAGTAATGTATAGAAAATTGTGTCGGCTTATATATGAATTACAAATGGCTACGATGTGATATAATATTAAAAATGGCTGTCTCTATTCCACTCTATTGTTTGATGTTCTCTATTAGGTCATGGTTTATCGTGTACGGTCAGTAGGCAGAGCGAGTCGGTTACCGTCGCGCGCCTGCT
Organism: Ornithoptera priamus; assembly: GCA_029034505.1. Lineage (NCBI taxonomy): Eukaryota > Metazoa > Arthropoda > Insecta > Lepidoptera > Papilionidae > Ornithoptera > Ornithoptera priamus. The sequence continues at coordinate 215,727 of JARDWD010000697.1, forward strand.
CTGTGAAAAAATTAAAAAATAAACGGGCGATACATAAAAGTAATTTGTTTTATTCAATGGAGTTTTAAATGATTTATAATTATTTATAGATGGTACGAGGTGATTCAAAGCCGTTGAATTAAATATTAAAAAATATTAATCGAATTATAAAAGTCATTTATTTTATTCAATAAAGTTTTAGATAATTTTTATTTAGGTTTAGGCTATACGCGGTAATGCAAAGCCGTTGTACTAAATAATTAAAAAAAAAACTAAATATAAAAGTCATTTGTTTTATTTAACAGAGTTAAAGTTAATTTATATATAGGTATAGGCTGTACGCGATGATCCACTGCCGTTGAATGATATAATTAAAAAAAAGACGCTGCAAAAGTGACCAGTCAAAATTGAGCGGCAAGTGTGATGACGTTTTAATTGTTTAATTTACAAGGTTAGTTAATTATGTTTTAAATTATTTGATTTGATAAAAAAGTGTTGAATTGTGAACCTCACCTGCTCGTGATGCTACCTGCTGATCAATAAACGAGGCTCTGGCTCCCACCGACTCGCATTGGGTCAATCTGGTGTGAAATGGCCCAAAGTCTATGAATCCTTATGGGTGGGAGACATTGGGAGAGGCGTATATCCAGCAGTGGATGTTCATCGGCTGATAATGACGTTGAAGTGTTTTTTTTTTTCATAATTTTATATTTACGTTTGATTGTAAAGTGCTGTGAATGTTTTTAACTTCGCAATTATTTGTGTTGTTCGTTGTTTTTTTTTACGTGCATAATTCTAGTTATTCAAAATATTATCTGATTATAAGTATATAAAAAAATATTGAGGTTATGAAACATATAAATAGGTGTGTGTGTATATATATATATATGTGTTAGCACGGTTCGTATATTGAATTTTATATAAGCCAGCGGCGCGTACCCTTGGGAATGTTGGCACACGCTACCTATCATCAGTCTCCATCAAATTACATCTGATAGAGAGAGACAGCTATGTTCGCCAATCACGTGAAAACTAGTGAACGTCTCGACACGGGAACACGAGCATCTGAAGAGGAATGATTTGCAGATGATTATAAGTAATTTATTTTTTAATTCTATACATCTATCATCATTAAAGAACAACGATTAATTTGGTATTATGCGGTTGCTATGGTAACGGTTGCTATAAGTTAGATTGTCTACTGATATGATAAGTCTTTGAATAAAATAAATCAAGCAGACGAGGAAGACGATGAATGAATGAGTGAAAGGTGCGGACGGACTGACGGATGGAGGGATGGATGTATCGATAGATGGATTTGAAAGGAAATGGATGGATAGAATTGAAAAAAAAAATGCCTGTCCTTTTGTTTTTATTGTGAGGAGGAACAATACTGAGAGACTACAGGAAATGTTCGTTGACGTCACTAACATTTGTTGTACCAGTTTCTACCAAGCTTCACCCTCGGCAGCTGAACCGCCCTTTAGTCACGTTTCGAAATGTCGGTTCAACCGTTCATCCGTTTTATTTTATTAGATACTCTTACTCTTTAAGTACCCCTCTCCATTACATTTTTTTTATTAACCTGTGTAACATGCTAATAGAACATGTAGGTATACAAAAAACTTTCCCCCAGGTAAAACAAAAAAAAAGGTTAGGTTAGATTTTTTTTTTTTTATTAACCTGTGTAACAAAATGCTAACGGTCGCACAACTCGGAACCAAGGGCCGGCAAAGGGGTAGTGTCGGACTCCGACCGACTAAAAAGCTTCACACGGTATTCCAATCGTTTCCGATATTATGCACGAGGGCACGGGATAACATCGAGAAGTTCTTCCGCAACCCTCCATATAAAAGGGGGGCGCCGGCCCGGCGGCGCGTCATTCGGGTTTTGCCCGCCGTACCGATCGGACGTGTTCCATGGTGCCGTTATCAGTGCGCGCTACCGCTACACCCCGCCCCGCCCGACCCGCTCGTGCCCAGAGCGTGGCAAGACGACCGCTAGTTCGGCCACCGTTAGCGCTCGCGTGTGCTCGTGCAAGTGCAGTGTAATAGTGCGTGTACCCAGCGTGCGAAAACTCCCCCGGAGCTTGGTTCCGGCACTGTAAGTAGCGAATTTTATTCGCCTCAGAGGCGTTAATACAATTACAAATAAGTCCTGTCGCACTAGGCGACAGATAGTTTGTCAAGTAGGCACATATCCCCCCGCCGTACGGCGGGGCGGCTCCAACAAAATGGCGGCCATGCCAATGGACGCCATGCTCGCGAAGTTTGCGCGTTTCGCGCGGAAACAGTTCCCAGAACCCTGGGAACAATTCTTAAACTCTCCTTTAATCGCCTACATATAAAAGGTGAACGTCAAGGATATCCTGGTCTTCGGCGAAAAACTGCGAGTCAGGACAGGCTCAAGGCCGTCTTGGAACACAACGAAACTCTCGCTGCGCTAGAGGAAGACTTTTGCTAGCTTCCCCAGGACTCTGTCCGCGACCCTTGGTTCTCGTTTTCAATCCTCGGAAATGGGTACCAAAATCCTGGGCAGAATTAAACCCCGCTCTCTAACTGTCGCGTACTTCAACGCGGACGGCATCCACTACTCAAAAGGAGGAAATATGCCTATTTCTGAGGAACCACGACGTCGACGTCATGCTCATTCAGGAAACATTCCTCAAACCTTTTAATCGCGACCCGAAAATCGCGAATTACCACATCATCCGCCACGATAGGTTGACCGGCCCGAAAGGCGGCACCCTAATCTATTTCAAACGGTCCCTGCACTGCATACCGCTCGATAGTCCACCCCTCGCCAACATGGAAGTCTCGGCGTGCAAAATCTCCCTCACCGGTCATCAACCGATCGTCATCGCATCCGTCTATCTGTCCCCCTCCAAAGCGGTGCGGGGAACAGACATAAGAACCCTTCTCGACCTAGGCCAGTCTGCTATCCTCGCTGGCGATTTCAACAGCAGGCATAGTACCTGGGACGCGACCAGCTCCAACACAAACGGGCTAATTTTATATAAACTTGCGGGTAAGCTCAATTTCAACATTGTAGCCCCCGCCAACCCCGACGAGATTTCCGCCTAACGGATCTCGCAACCCGTCCACTTTGGATATTGCGTTGTTCAACAACGTCACCATCCCACTGCATTCGATCGAGACCATCGACGATCTCAGATCCGACCATCGCCCGGTTCTTATGAAGCTGGGCCGGCCCGCTGGTGAGGTCCGTCTGACCAAAACCATCGTCAACTGGCGCAGCCTCGAGGTCAAACTCAAGGCCGCGGAACCCCAGCACCTAGACGGAATCCCCAGCACGATCGACTCGCTCGAAACTGCAAACCGAGCGATCGACTCGTTGTCCCACCACATCGCCACAGCCGTCGAGGAATCGTCGAGGACGGTTCCCGAATCGGATCACCTCCTCGGGTCCCTCCCGGCCGACCTCCGACGGCTGATCAGAACGAAAAATGCTCAGGTACTCACACAACCGCCGCTTGCCTCCTTAGGCAGAGGAACCTGGCGCCGCGACAGACAAGGGCCGTCGGTCCGGCGCCTCCCTTGGAAAGGGTTCCTGGGGCGCATCTGGCGACGCGTCTCGTATTCCGACGCGTCGCCGCTTAGTGTTAGTGATAGGGATTTTGTCAATTGGGAGGGATGCTTCACATCCCTCCCCGAGGCGGGCCCGTTTAAAGCGTTATCCCGCGACCCTCGCGCGCTCCTTGCGGATGTGATGGAATACCGTGTGAAGCTTTTAAGTCGGTTGGAGTCCGACACTACCCCACTACCGACCCAGTATTGGTACGGGGTGTGCGTACCGTTAGCATTTTGTTACACACGTTAATAAAATAAAAAAAAAAGGTACTCACACACCGCGTACACTAAGTACACCCGCGATCAGGGGCGGTTCTCACCGCCCAGATATTCCGATGCAGGCGAAGGTAGTCGGGGAACGGGTCCGCGCCCGCCCTCGACGACCGGGTAGATTCGCCAGAATAACCAATAACCAGACACACGTCATTAAAAACTCCGCCGTCGGATAACTACACTACAAGTAGTACACTTTTTGTAAACAGGCCGTGGATCCGGGTCCACGCGCCCAATGTCAGATAAGCTGCTTAAAGTCGAATGGCTCGCAGCGTTGACATCATCAGGAATCTAGCAGCGGCGCGTATCGCTTCCATTACTGGAGGGTGGCCGTCCAGATTTGGGAATCCTTGCCTGTCTCCATTCATATGGAACAATTGCCCAACACTGGTGATACCGGTCCACTCCCTTATGCATTGCAGCCAGGATAAACGGATACTGTTCTGATGTGTTCTAATGATTTTTTTTTTCTTTGGCAGAATGGTCATCAAGACAACCGTCGTGTCGAGAGCCGCGGGTCTATTTGTAATGGTTGTCAATCTAACCTTTATGGTGAGAGCCTTTGCTTTTATCCAATAGCTACAGCGTCCTTCAAACCGGAACTCGGTAATGTTTCCACACTATAGATTGGTATTGGATACAGGAGCTGCAGTGGCATATACATATATATATATATATGTTTTTTTTTGTTTAACGTGGGGGAAATGCCTACGCATACTCGTCCTCGCGGGGGCAAGGACGAGTTATGTCGGACTTGCACCGACTAAAACCCCCACGATGTTCCTCCTCATCGCCATGATCGCAGGGTCACGGAAAACCGGGTACGCACACAACCGCGACCCTGCCGGCGCTGGCCGCTTGCGCGGCCCCACCTCGGGGGGAGCGTAGAACCCTCTCAGGGCGCGCCAGAACATGCAGCGCGCCCCCTCCTCGATCTCATGCGTGTGCGGGAGACCGGTTCCCCCGAACCTGTCGCCCAGAGGCCATGGGAGCCACGGGAGAAAACGTCTCCCGGCTCCCCGCGGCGGAGAGATGTTAGGCCCGCCGCTACCTGTTAACGGCCGCGGAGGATAGGGAGAACGGCGCATCGCAATACCGAAACTCCTCTTCCCCCGCGGCCCCACCGCCGCCGCATCGCCGGTGCGACACCGGTTGGCCGCACAGAGTACTCCCTCCGCGACCCCACCTCGGCTGCGAGGGGCGGTATGAAACCGCCCCTGCGGCCCCCGGCCGCTCCGGTGAGCTCCAGTTATCCCAACCGGTGCTCGAACCGGGAGCGGCCGCTTCGGCCAGCGCTTCGCCGCGGGCCGGCCGGATGGGTTCCACTTGTCTTCACCGTGTTGGGCGCCACAGTTACTAAGCCCCTCCGCCACGACAAGGCGAGAACCCGTTGGAGGGGATATATATATATGTTGGTGGAGGCCTATGTCGAGGAGTGGACTTACGGCTGATGATTTATTTATTTTTTTTTATTATTTTTATTTTCACCGATGATGATGATATTTGTTGGTGTTGTACCATATTCATACAGTTTCCTTTTTCAGATATTGTGCTTAGGGCTGTTCTCAATAGCTCTCTGGATTATCACGTCACCAAGTACAGTATCCAGGTTCATAGAAGCTGTGGGCAACCCTACGTCGAAGGTCAGTACTAATACTTGGTAAAGGACTGAAGGTCCTTTTGTAGGAACGAACTGAAAGAGTAATTCCTCGTCAAGAGGTTTAAGGATTAGATCATCATCATCATCAGCCGACAGACGTCCACTGCTGAGAGATGGATCGATGTAGAGATGTCCTTCAAACATTACCACATCGATCCATTCTGCGCTGCTCGCAACCTTCACCAGGTCGTCGGACCACCTGGTGGACGGCCATCCAAGGATTGGATGGTAAGGAGGAAACATGGAGTAATATTAGCATGGCTGTGTATGGTCGAGGAGTTACCGGAGCCTCTCGAAATACATGAAGATCATGGTCTGGATGGTGGTGGATTAGGTCTGGATGTATAGAAACCTCGCACAACCTTGATGTGCTGGTGGCTACCGGTAGGTCCTTAATTCCGGAGACCATCTAGGCACCACTTCAGCTTCTATTTCTGCCGCCAAACGGTAGTATGCTAATATTACCGTATTCCTGTTTGAAGGATCAGTAGATAGTAGAATAGTGCGGTAAAGAAGCAGCATTAGTCTCAAGGCGACGAGCATAATGTGATGCAGTGTATACCATCCTAACTAGCGCAACTTGCTATGGTCATCAGACGAACGTCCCCCTGGTGTTTATCCGGTTTGAAGTCCTTTGTCTTTTTGAAGATTTCCTACTACTCTAACAGAGAAGCTGAGAACTGGGATGTTTTTCTCTTTTTTTAGTTCGATGCTAACAAACAATACCATGATCCGGCTTGAAGGACCGCTAGCTAGTAGGAATAGAGTGACGACACGTAACATTATTAGTACCAAAACTGTGAACTTTATGTGTTGCAGTGTATACCATCCTAACTAGCGCAACTTGCTATGGTCATCAGACGAATGTCCCCCTGGTGTTTATCCGGTTTGAAGTCCTTTGTCTTTTTGAAGATTTCCTACTACGCTAAAAGAGAAGCTGAAAACTGGGATGTTTTTCTCTTTTTTTTAGTTCGATGCTAACAAACAATACCATGATCCGGCTTGAAGGACCGCTAGCTAGTAGGAATAGAGTGACGACACGTAACATTATTAGTACCAAAACTGTGAACTTTATGTGTTGCAGTGTATACCATCCTAACTAGCGCAACTTGCTATGGCCATCAGACGAACGTCCCCTTGGTGTTTATCCGGTTTGAAGTCCTTTGTCTTTTTGAATATTTCCTACTACGCTAAAAGAGAAGCTGAGAACTGGGATATTTTTCTCTTTTTTTTAGTTCGATGCAACAAACAATACCATGATCCGGCTTGAAGGACCGCTAGCTAGTAGGAATAGAGTGACGACACGTAACATTATTAGTACCAAAACTGTGAACTTTATGTGTTGCAGTGTATACCATCCTAACTAGCGCAACTTGCTATGGTCATCAGACGAACGTCCCCCTGGTGTTTATCCGGTTTGAAGTCCTTTGTCTTTTTGAAGATTTCCTACTACGCTAAAAGAGAAGCTGAGAACTGGGATATTTTTCTCTTTTTTTTAGTTCGATGCAACAAACAATACCATGATCCGGCTTGAAGGACCGCTAGCTAGTAGGAATAGAACAGCGACGATACGTAACATTATTAGTACCAGAACTGCGACCTTGATGTGTTGCAGTGTATACCATCTTAACTAGCGCAAGTTTATGAGCGGACGTATTATATACCATCAGGTGAACGTCAGGCGACTGTCTACCGACGACTTCCGCTGGCACCGAAATTTGAAAGGACTTATTAAAAGGAAAGTAAAGATGTGATGGTATATGTGTTGATAATCTTACAATATTTCTCTTTTGTATCAGATGGTAAACGGCGCCGGTGACCAGGTCGTCGGTGACCAGGTCGTTAGTGCCAGGCGGCGATGGAGTTGCCATCGATTTTCCATTTCACTGTACAGAGCGATGAGACGAGCACGACGTTCTACACTGCACCATATTACGCAAATTAGTCACAGCACCCTTCAAGCCGGAACATAGTAATGTTTACACACTTTTTTATATACTACGAAGTTACGAGACGAGTGGGACTTTCACCTGATGGTAAGTGATACGCCTGCTTATAACAACGTGGCGCTAGTTAGGGTGGTATACATTGGACCATATTGTACTCGTCGCTTTGACCCGCTCTTCGCCCCAATAATTTCATTAGCTACAGCATCCTTTAAACCGGAACACAGTAATGTTTGCACAGTATCGTATATTACCTGCAGTGGTAAAAGTAGTAAATAGGAAAACTGCTATATGGAGTTGTTCTATTTTAGTCGACTATTACGACACGTCGGTTGAGTTGTGCGATTGATATGCATACCTTGGTATGTGTTAGGTCTGTATCAATAGGGGCGCTACTTAGGATATTTATACTGCATCAATAGCGCTATCAACTTCTTCAGTCTTGGTAATTTCAATAGCTACATCCTCTTTCAAATCAGAACGCAATGTATACACTTTCTCTGTGACGGTGTAGTCATCTATCAGCTGATAGACGTCCACTGCTGGACATGGACCTCCCCCAAAGATCTCCACATACAGTCAGCATGGCCTCCGGTATCGTTCGGCACTAAGGGATGTATGTAGGGGTTCATTTGAGGAGATTTGGACTATTCTTACCACGCTGGCCCAATGCGTTGTGGTGGGAGCCAGAGCCTGGTTTGTTGACTATCAGGCTGCACCACGAGCTGGTGAGGTTGGCTTAGGTCCCGTGCATTGTTGTATGAGAGTCCTTACACCCCGATCGATAGATACTATTTGTTTTAACAATTTCCCCACAGGTGCTCCTCCATCAGGACTTTCTCGATGTGCAGTTAGGTGTCATGGTGGCTGTACTGGCGATCTTCATCTTCTTCATCGCCTTCATGGGCTTCTACGGCGCATTGAAGTGTTCACAGTTTCTACTATTTATGGTGAGTCGGTGAAACGGAATTAAATGGTAGTGTTAGAGTGAAAAGGGAGACTAGTACTACTTTGTATTCCCAGCGGTGGGAACATAAAGTGGGAGGGTTTAGGTGCTTATTTAAAAAAAATAAAAAAAAAATAAAATAAAAATATTTTATTCTTTTCACAAACAGTTTTTACACAATAAATCGTATATTTGGGGCATCCTTTTAAGTAAATATATACCTGTGTCAGGATACCCGCTCTTCCGTATCATACAAATGTTCTTATAATATATGTGTACAAACGCAACATTTACTTGTAGAGTGTGTGCGTGTGTTCCTGTGTGTATGTGTATATGTGTGAGCGCACGCGCGCGACTCGGTGCGTGTGTGTGTGACGGGGGTTTATATGTATTTAATTGATAAACAAATGTTAAGTATTAGTTAATTTCATTCAGCAAAGCCTCAACTTCATCATAATTTAACCCATTCAGCCAGTTAGTTACTAACATTTTAAGATTGTAGATATTAAGATGGAAAATATTTAACCTTTTGTTTATTTTATTATATAAATAGTTCGATTGATTTTTAAATTGATGACTAGCAAAATAAGTTTTTACAGCAACCATATTAATTGATATTCCTCGCCGTTCATTAATTGTATAATGCGTTAAAACTGATTTATGTTTCTTTTGTAATATACGTAATACATATAACTTCCTAACACTCATCAAATTACTAATGTGATATAAGTCTTTTGTTGGAAATGTATAGGGTTTATTGTACATCACTTTTATTAATGATCTCTGACCTCGTTCTAACTCTAGAAATTTTACTTTTGAAGCTCCCCCCCAAACTGGAATGCAGTATGTTAGAACTGATTGAGCGAGGGCCATGTAAACAGTATTTAAGATTTTATTTGATGCAACATTTCTAAGGGTCTTAAAGATATAAATTAGTTTTCGGATTCTATCAGTTGTGATTTCTAGGTGACGGTGCCACGAAAGTTTTTGGTCAATGTTTATTTATATAAGATTGATAATAATTTAATAAATTTCAGTTTAACACTAAAATCATCTAATAATGTGCTGTATGTAATTGTCTGATGATGATGATGATGAAGATTATGATGATGAAGATAACGACGACGACGTTGATGATGTACTTGGCGGTGATGATGATAATTGTGATAGCGATGCCCCAAACTAGAAGTCGGGTACTTATAATTTCGCCGATGTCTTAAACCATGGTGTAGTTTACGTATTGAATTTTTTTTTTTTTTTTTTTTTTTATACATTGGCAGTGGCGTTGTTCTCGTGGGAGCATGTTCGAAATCCCAGCAGTGGGAACGTAAATGCTTCCTCTTTACTCATCAGATAGCGCTGTAATGATTTAAAACCCTGTGCTCATCTACAAGGATATTCACCTGAATTTCCACTATCATGTATAGAGGTGTAAGAGGTCCCACAACAATTCACGGGAGTCAAGCCAACCTCACCAGCTCGTGGTGCAGCCTGCTAATCAACAAACGAGGCTCTGGATCCCGCCGACCCACATTGGGCCAGCGTGGTGGGGAATGGCCCAAGTCCCGCTATATCTACATCTCCAAACGACTGAAAGTCACGAGAAGCCGTATGCGGGCGGCGTTGGACTGATCGATGTGGAGATCTTAGTGGTAGAAATTTGTCCACCAGTGGACATCTAACGGCTGATGATGATGATGTACGGTATGATCCTTGTGGACATTTTTAATACAGCCCCATGTCCAGCAGTGGGCATCTATCGCCTGATGACGACGAAGAAAATATACAACAAAACATTATCTTTGTCACAGTACGCAATCCTGGTAGTTCTCTTGCTCCTTCTTGAATGCTCTTTGGTGTTCTACTACACGTCCAACCTAATAGAGGTAAGTCCTCGTCCTTTAAATATTTATTCCTTGTCCATTATTTATCACAGGATCAAGAGAAGGATGTTCATGTGAATGGTTACCATTTTTTTTTTCTATTTAGACCTGATGTCCATTGTTGACCATAGTCCTGAAAGCTGATCTGTGGCAGGCGGATTGGATATAGATAGTGATACGTCATTCGGTATTTTCATCGCAGTATTTACACTAACTACAGCGTCCTTCAAACTGGAATATGCACACTGCTACTTCTCCGGTACGATAGGCCATCTATCCTTCTGTGGAATATTTAGAACTTCAATATTTTCTATGGTTTTTTCTTTATAAGTGACTAGAATCAAAACTTGGCGATTTGTCGTACTGGCCACTTTGATCTGATATATCTCCTCTTTAGTTAAGAATTCCAAATTCAAATTTACAAATTCGCTTATTACCGCACAATGAAATGTCGGTATATTTACGAGTACGAGCTCAACCATGGCATCATTACCAGTGCTGCAGGAACAGCTCGGAGGATTAATGGTGTACGGCGCTGGTGTCGCAAGAGAAGGCACGGTACGGCTTTGGTTTCAACGTTTTCGTTCTGGAAATTTCGACCTTCAGAACCCACCCCGTGGACGGTCGGAGACCAAAGTGGAAAATGAAGAATTAAAGGCTATTGCGGAAGCGGATCCATCACGAAGCAGCAAAGCTGTATTAATCCACTTGAAGCATATCGGGAAAGAAAAAAAACTGGAACTGTGGGTACTTCATGAATTAAGTGAATCCAACTTGCAAACACGCGTCGGCTGCTGCTGCTGTGTTACCTTGGTCAACCGACACAATGATGAAGGGATTGTAAATCGAATCATTGCTTGTGAGGAACAGTGGATACTGTACGATAATCGGAAGCGCTCGTCGCAATGGCTGAACCCTGGAGACCAGCCAAATCCTGCCCTAAACGAGCTTGCCTCCTTAGGCAGGGGAACCTGGCGCCGCGACCGACAAGGGCCGTCGGTCCGGTGCCCCCCTTGGAAAGGGTTCCTGGGGCGTATCTGGCGACGCGTCTCGTATTCCGACGCGTCGCCACTCAGTGGTAGGGATTTTGTCAATTGGGAGGGATGCTTCACATCCCTCCCCGAGGCGGGCCCGTTCGATCCGGGCACCGAACGGGGGTTGCAGAAGAACTGTTTAAACCGTCATCCCGTGACCCTCGCGCGTTCCTTGCGGATGTGATGGAATACCGTGTGAAGCTTTTTAGTCGGTTGGAGTCCGACACTACCCCACTACCGGCCCAGTATTGGTACGGGGTGTGCGTTCCGTTAGCATTTTGTTACACACGTTAATAAAAAAAAAAATAAGTGGTCCAGAACTTTCGTCCAACAGTTCTACCTAGCAAGAGGTAGAGTCAAATATGGTGAACTGGTTTCCAACCTCGGCTATTTAAAGAGGCACCTGAAGGAGAAGAAAGATGGTATTCTCCTACAGGATCTCACACTCATCCAAAGCTGTGTT
>JARDWD010000697.1:232500-311620 GCA_029034505.1 Ornithoptera priamus
CCCTTCAAACCGGAACACAGTATAGTTTGCCGGCTGCAATAGGCGCTGCGGTGGTACCTACCTAGACGGTCTGTGACAACATAGATACTACATCAGTGATAGTTGAGCGCCCTTCAAACCCGAACACAGTATAGTTTGCCGGCTGCAATAGGCGCTGCGGTGGTACCTACCTAGACGGTCTGTGACAACATAGACACTACATCAGTGATAGTTGAGCGCCCTTCAAACCCGAACACAGTATAGTTTGCCGGCTGCAATAGGCGCTGCGGTGGTACCTACCTAGACGGTCTGTGACAACATAGACACTACACCAGTGATAGTTGGAGCGCCCTTCAAACCCGAACACAGTATAGTTTGTCGGCTGCAATAGGCGCTGCGGTGGTACCTACCTAGACGGTCTGTGACAACATAGACACTACACCAGTGACAGTTGGAGCGCCCTTCAAACCGGAACACAGTATAGTTTGTCGGCTGCAATAGGCGCTGCGGTGGTACCTACCTAGACGGTCTGTGACAACATAGACACTACACCAGTGATAGTTGGAGCGCCCTTCAAACCGGAACACAGTATAGTTTGCCGGCTACAATAGGAGCTGCAGTGGTACCTGCCTAGACGGTCTGTGACAACATAGACACTATATCAGTGATAGTTGGAGCACCCTTCAAACCGGAACACAGTATAGTTTGCCGGCTGCAATAGGAGCTGCGGTGGTACCTACCTAGACGGTCTGTGACAACATAGACACTACATCAGTGATAGTTGAGCGCCCTTCAAACCCGAACACAGTATAGTTTGCCGGCTACAATAGGAGCTGCAGTGGTACCTGCCTAGACGGTCTGTGACAACATAGACACTATATCAGTGATAGTTGGAGCACCCTTCAAACCGGAACACAGTATAGTTTGCCGGCTGCAATAGGAGCTGCGGTGGTACCTACCTAGACGGTCTGTGACAACATAGACACTACATCAGTGATAGTTGGAGCGCCCTTCAAACCCGAACACAGTATAGTTTGTCGGCTGCAATAGGCGCTGCGGTGGTACCTACCTAGACGGTCTGTGACAACATAGACACTACACCAGTGATAGTTGGAGCGCCCTTCAAACCCGAACACAGTATAGTTTGCCGGCTGCAATAGGAGCTGCGGTGGTACCTACCTAGACGGTCTGTGACAACATAGACACTACATCAGTGATAGTTGAGCGCCCTTCAAACCGGAACACAGTATAGTTTGCCGGCTGCAATAGGAGCTGCGGTGGTACCTACCTAGACGGTCTGTGACAACATAGACACTACATCAGTGATAGTTGAGCGCCCTTCAAACCGGAACACAGTATAGTTTGCCGGCTGCAATAGGAGCTGCGGTGGTACCTACCTAGACGGTCTGTGACAACATAGACACTACATCAGTGATAGTTGAGCGCCCTTCAAACCCGAACACAGTATAGTTTGCCGGCTGCAAAAGGCGCTGCGGTGGTACCTACCTAGACGGTCTGTGACAACATAGACACTACACCAGTGATAGTTGGAGCGCCCTTCAAACCGGAACACAGTATAGTTTGCCGGCTACAATAGGAGCTGCGGTGGTACCTGCCTAGACGGTCTGTGACAACATAGACACTACACCAGTGATAGTTGGAGCGCCCTTCAAACCCGAACACAGTATAGTTTGCCGGCTGCAAAAGGCGCTGCGGTGGTACCTGCCTAGACGGTCTGTGACAACATAGACACTACATCAGTGATAGTTGAGCGCCCTTCAAACCCGAACACAGTATAGTTTGCCGGCTGCAAAAGGCGCTGCGGTGGTACCTGCCTAGACGGTCTGTGACAACATAGACACTACACCAGTGATAGTTGGAGCGCCCTTCAAACCGGAACACAGTTAGCCGGCTGCAATAGGCGCTGCGGTGGTACCTACCTAGACGGTCTGTGACAACATAGACACTACATCAGTGATAGTTGAGCGCCCTTCAAACCGGAACACAGTATAGTTTGCCGGCTGCAATAGGAGCTGCGGTGGTACCTACCTAGACGGTCTGTGACAACATAGACACTACATCAGTGATAGTTGAGCGCCCTTCAAACCCGAACACAGTATAGTTTGCCGGCTGCAATAGGAGCTGCGGTGGTACCTACCTAGACGGTCTGTGACAACATAGACACTACACCAGTGATAGTTGGAGCGCCCTTCAAACCGGAACACAGTATAGTTTGCCGGCTACAATAGGAGCTGCGGTGGTACCTGCCTAGACGGTCTGTGACAACATAGACACTACACCAGTGATAGTTGGAGCGCCCTTCAAACCCGAACACAGTATAGTTTGCCGGCTACAATAGGCGCTGCGGTGGTACCTGCCTAGACGGTCTGTGACAACATAGACACTACACCAGTGATAGTTGGAGCGCCCTTCAAACCCGAACACAGTATAGTTTGCCGGCTGCAAAAGGCGCTGCGGTGGTACCTGCCTAGACGGTCTGTGACAACATAGACACTACATCAGTGATAGTTGAGCGCCCTTCAAACCCGAACACAGTATAGTTTGCCGGCTGCAAAAGGCGCTGCGGTGGTACCTGCCTAGACGGTCTGTGACAACATAGACACTACACCAGTGATAGTTGGAGCGCCCTTCAAACCGGAACACAGTATAGTTAGCCGGCTGCAATAGGCGCTGCGGTGGTACCTACCTAGACGGTCTGTGACAACATAGACACTACACCAGTGATAGTTGGAGCGCCCTTCAAACCGGAACACAGTATAGTTAGCCGGCTGCAATAGGCGCTGCGGTGGTACCTACCTAGACGGTCTGTGACAACATAGACACTACACCAGTGATAGTTGGAGCGCCCTTCAAACCGGAACACAGTATAGTTAGCCGGCTGCAATAGGCGCTGCGGTGGTACCTGCCTAGACGGTCTGTGACAACATAGACACTACACCAGTGATAGTTGGAGCGCCCTTCAAACCGGAACACAGTATAGTTTGCCGGCTACAATAGGAGCTGCGGTGGTACCTGCCTAGACGGTCTGTGACAACATAGACACTATATCAGTGATAGTTGGAGCGCCCTTCAAACCGGAACACAGTATAGTTAGCCGGCTGCAATAGGCGCTGCGGTGGTACCTGCCTAGACGGTCTGTGACAACATAGACACTACACCAGTGATAGTTGGAGCGCCCTTCAAACCGGAACACAGTATAGTTTGCCGGCTACAATAGGAGCTGCGGTGGTACCTGCCTAGACGGTCTGTGACAACATAGACACTATATCAGTGATAGTTGGAGCGCCCTTCAAACCGGAACACAGTATAGTTAGCCGGCTGCAATAGGCGCTGCGGTGGTACCTGCCTAGACGGTCTGTGACAACATAGACACTACACCAGTGATAGTTGGAGCGCCCTTCAAACCGGAACACAGTATAGTTAGCCGGCTGCAATAGGCGCTGCGGTGGTACCTGCCTAGACGGTCTGTGACAACATAGACACTACACCAGTGATAGTTGGAGCGCCCTTCAAACCGGAACAGAGTATAGTTAGCCGGCTGCAATAGGCGCTGCGGTGGTACCTACCTAGACGGTCT
Organism: Ornithoptera priamus; assembly: GCA_029034505.1. Lineage (NCBI taxonomy): Eukaryota > Metazoa > Arthropoda > Insecta > Lepidoptera > Papilionidae > Ornithoptera > Ornithoptera priamus. The sequence goes on from JARDWD010000697.1 coordinate 236,078, forward strand.
GTGACAACATAGACACTACACCAGTGATAGTTGAGCGCCCTTCAAACCGGAACACAGTATAGTTAGCCGGCTGCAATAGGAGCTGCGGTGGTACCTACCTAGACGGTCTGTGACAACATAGACACTACATCAGTGATAGTTGAGCGCCCTTCAAACCCGAACACAGTATAGTTTGCCGGCTGCAATAGGCGCTGCGGTGGTACCTGCCTAGACGGTCTGTGACAACATAGACACTACACCAGTGATAGTTGGAGCGCCCTTCAAACCGGAACACAGTTAGCCGGCTGCAATAGGCGCTGCGGTGGTACCTACCTAGACGGTCTGTGACAACATAGACACTACACCAGTGATAGTTGGAGCGCCCTTCAAACCGGAACACAGTATAGTTAGCCGGCTGCAATAGGCGCTGCGGTGGTACCTACCTAGACGGTCTGTGACAACATAGACACTACACCAGTGATAGTTGGAGCGCCCTTCAATCCGGAACACAGTATAGTTTGCCGGCTGCAATAGGCGCTGCGGTGGTACCTACCTAGACGGTCTGTGACAACATAGACACTACACCAGTGATAGTTGGAGCGCCCTTCAAACCGGAACACAGTATAGTTAGCCGGCTGCAATAGGCGCTGCGGTGGTACCTACCTAGACGGTCTGTGACAACATAGACACTACACCAGTGATAGTTGGAGCGCCCTTCAATCCGGAACACAGTATAGTTTGCCGGCTGCAATAGGCGCTGCGGTGGTACCTATCTAGACGGTAGACAAATTCAAATATTAATCCATTGTATCGATGTGATCTTCGAGGGAGATCTATGTCCAGCAGTGGACATCTATCGGCTGATGATGATGATGATGATGGTGATCCGTTGTCAATATATTCATGTTATTGTTCTTGTCTTCCAGAATTGTCGACAGGCGATACCTTCGTGGCTCAGCCGGTACCAATGCACCATCTACGTCCCGCTGGTGGTCTTACATCTCCTGTTGGGGTCCTGCTCGCTGGTGCGGCGCGGCGCGTCCAGCTCGAACAGCTAGCGACGACAGCGGAGTGGCGAGAGTAAGCAGTTGTTTACCGGTGGACATTACTGTGATCCGGCTTGAAGGACCAGTAGCTAGTAAGAACAGAGAGTAAGAGAGGATAATGTGCTGCAGTGTATATCACCCGGGCTGGACGTATTACTTACCATCACGTGAGAACGTGCCTTCGTAAAATAAATATCAATCCGGTTTGAAGGGTTTGACATTTTTGAAGATTTCTTTCTTCTCTAAATGAGGACTGGGATGTTTTTTTTTTTTTTTTTTATTTGTAGAAAGAGCAGGTAGCTGCAGCACCAGTATCATTGGTGCTGGTTAGGATAGTATACACTGTATATGTACTCCTCGTTACCACAGTAATTGCTCTATCTCCAGCGCACTACTGTCTGATTATGGTACCTAGATGGTCTCCAGCGACAGGACTTACCACCAGTAATTTCCCCCAATCTCTCAAATACTCTGTTCTCTCCTCCGTCATGATGCCCTGTTTTTCGTCTTCCAGCCACTCCGTCAACACCGAAGCGCACTTCGAGGGTCCATCCAGCCGCCGAGCCAGACGGAGATGACGTTGTCATGATTATGGTGGGAAGGGGCCGAGTGGGATGGAAGGGGAAAGTCTGATTTATCGGGGATGATTTTTAACTACTTTGGACATTAATTTTAATAATATAATTAAAAGAATTATACTTGGGGTGTAAGGGTTCTCGGGGGTGGTAAAGATTCCCGCACAACAACTTACAGCATCCAAGTCAATTTCATCTGCTCGTGGTGCTGCTAACCAACAAACGAGGCTCTGGCTCCCACAAACCCTCATTACGCCAGCGTGGGAAGCTTATGTCCAGCAGTGGACGTCTATCGCCTGATGATGATGATTTCTACGAACAGCAGTTCTTATAAATGTTAAAAGTACGCTGTATGCAATAAGCAAGGAACAAATTTATATTTGCGGCCGGGTAACTAAGTTGCGCCATACTTATTATATGGGTGTTATTCTTCGTCCGGCGGTAAAGATAACTTTGTCGCTGTAACATCTTAAGAATTTTATTTGCGTTTTACTGATGATAGATAGATCTCTATTGCCAACGACCATCTAGATAGACAACACCGCATCTGCTATTTCTTCCGACGAACAGTATTGTATAAACATTACTGTGATCCGGTATGACGGGCGCTGTAACTATAATAACTGGGGTAACGAGACAAAACATCTTATGGGTAATATGGGTAACCGTATCATCAGGTGAATGTTTTCTTGTCTCGCCGCTTTGTTGAATAATAAAAAAAAAAAAAACAATGGCGTCGAGATTGAACCAGGGACTTCCGTGCGATATAAGCGTTTATCCACAGGAGAATATAATTTTTTTTTTTTGCAAACAAAACTTTTATAACACGCAATGGACGGTCACGCGAATCTGCTGTAATTGGCGGGAAAGTGCAATCGATTCCCGCGTCGCAATATACGCGGGAACATGAAGCCTGTTTGTTTTTTTTGCTAGCAAATGGCTGCGCATACAAAAGAGGTTTGCGTATCATTATTTTATTTTAAATTTGAAAGAAAAGAAGTTTCCATGTTGTTGTGGAAAGTGATGTATCCTAGTATTCTTCGTTGAGGTAGTCCATGAAAAACGGCATCTGCACCGTGATCCTTGTGAATGTGGTGACGGTCATAGCGTTGCACATCTGCTCATCGCTCGGGGCGGGGGCGGTGGAGACCACGCCGCGCAGGTAGTAGCGGGTCTCGCCCGACTCCTTCGCGGGGAACGAGAGTCCACCCCCGCTGTCTCCCTCGCACAAAGCTGTGCCTATAATGTAAGGAAATTTTATAAGGACGATGGCCTTATTGCGGCGAGGATGGAGATGGTGAAAAAAATATGGTGATTTTTACTGTTATGACGATGATGGTGATAGCCTTGTGGAGGTGGTGAAAATCAGTGTGTAAGAATGATGGTTAGGACTTCCTTGATCTGCAGCCATCATATCGTTATTATATTTTCTGTTGATGTTGAGTGCTTGGTCGTCATTTTGTCTCTTACAGCTTATCTGATACTGGAGCCGGACTCGAGGATCTGGGTCTAGTATCAGGTTGGTTTTGCTGGCGAACGTACTCGGTCGTCGAAGACGGGCTCGGACCCGTTTGCAGACCAGCTTCGCCTGTATCGAAAACTTTGAGCAGAGGGAACCGCCCCTGTTCGCCGGTGCAGCTCTTGTAGGTGGTGTGTGTGCCGAAATTCGGAGTGTGTTGGTCGTGCCTTGTGTGGTGACCTGGGTGCTGTTGGTGACGGTGGGATTATGCGTGGTGTGCGGGACTCCTGGGGATGTCGAGGTTAGTGTATGGCGTGCGCTGCGCTCATTGGTCTTGCAATTCGGTGGCGGCATACAGTAGGTGGCCTTGGCCATTAGAAGAGGGTGAGATGACGTCTTGTCAAAGTAGGACTCGGAACACTCTGAAGTGCTCCCTTATGGTTGGTAGTTTGAGGTCGCAGTGGTGGTACACGTTGCGCTGGTACCATCCGGCACCGATGGTGAACCGGTTTTGGAGAACCTGCAGGGCTTTGAAGCAGGTTTCGGACTAATGGGTGAAGATTAGGCTGGTGTAAGACATTATGGGTCTTACGCATACCTTGTAGAGGTGAAGATTATGCCTGAGAGAGAGCTTGCTCTTTATGCACAGGAGGGGGTATAGCTTGCCCAGCACTTGGGCCGTTTTCTTCGCTGTGCGAATGTGGACGATGAAGTTGAGCTTGGTGTCGAGCGTGACGCCGAGGTATTTGACCGAGTTCCTCCGTGGGATGAGATGACCCAAGAGGGAGATCTTGCCAAGATTATGGCTGCGGTAGAGAGCTTTTTTTGTGAAGGGTTGTTGGCGTTCTGTGTGTGAAGGTAATGGCTTGACTTTTCTCCTGGTAGATAGATTCGTCAGTTTCGGAACCACTCGCCTAGGTGAATGGCTGCTGTTTGTAGGCTACTCGATATAATGCCCGGAGCCTGGCTGGAGTGATGGAGAACGGTGTCGTCCGTGAAAAGAGTTAAGCTGACTGAGGTCTTTGGGAATGCCGTTCGTGTAGAGTGAGAAGAGCAGCTGGGAGAGGCAAAAGCCTTGGGGGAAGCCGGCTTTGATCGGCCGGATCGAGGAGAGTGCGTGTTCCTCGCGGAAGTGGAAGGAGGGGTTCGAGACGAAGGCTCTGATGATGATGACGCCATTTTGTCCATTTCTCGCAACGCAAGTGCCAAAACTACCTCCGCGTGGAAGAGCATTGTGTGCCTACTTGTGTAGGAGTCCTAGCTTTTGCCTAGGGTCAAAGCTAGGACAAAGCCTATACAAATGAAAATCATAATACAGGAAATGTTTCTAAGGCGAACACACGTGGGTTGGGGGGATCGGGCAGAGGTGGAGCGGAGAGGTAGCAGTGCACTGGCTGCAGTACCACAAGCGAGACCTGAATGATGATTACCGTTATAGTATCCCGCGCAGAACTTGTTAGAGGTGATGTGGTCTTTAAGCTCCTCTGGTGTATTATTCTTGCACACCTGGTTATCCACCACGGGCAGTTCGACCACTTTCAGCACTTCGGACGAACGGCCTGTTGTGTCTTCAAAACCCCAACCAGCAACCTTGGGATGTTAAACAGAGATCAAGTTATTACTACTTCGAAATGAAATATCTTTCTAGGTGGGTACATAACTCTTCACCTTGCCCAAGTTGCCCGGCTGCAGCTGTTCCCTGTCGAATTCCAGCCGGAAGTCGAGGCACACGGGGCGTATGTATGCAGTGTACTCGAACGGCACCACCACCTCCACCAGCGCTATGTCGTCGTGGTATTTGTTATCAGAGCCTCTATATGATTCAGGGATGTGGATCTCGGACACCTGGAAGAATCCGCGCGAGTATACACTTCTGAATGGTATTCGAAGCCGATTTCTTTAGGTTGCTATGGTAATGAGGTTTTATTCATAATACTGGTGGTAGGTATCTCTTTGGTCTCGGATATCGTTTAGATAATACGACAGGTACTATTTCTGTAGCTCCGATCGGCACCCTCATCGATCGAAGAATCCTTATATTGAGGGTAGGCCTGTATTCCCATCACTTCCGAAGATATGCACGAGGGTCACGGGATAACATCGAGGAGTTCCTCCGCAACCCGTGATCAACAGAAAATCCCTACCTGGCGACGCGCCGCCAGGTACACTCCGGGTGCAAAGCTTGATAATTACACTAAGCACTTTAAAGGACTTTGTAACTTAGATTAAGATAAGCTTAATTGAATAAATAAATTAATAATAACACACACATAATTCCTTTGCGAGTGTTCGTGTCTCGTGGTTTATGTCTCACGCCAGTTAGCGTTACGTTTCACTTGCAATTGTATACCTGCTGGCTGTCGTGTATACAATTTAAGAGATCGCGAGGTCTGGTTTTGGTACTTACATCCCTCTGCTGGACGTCCTTGTCCCTCCTATCGTTCCACGACCTGTATATCTTGCCCATGGCCACGGAGTAATTCTCCGCCGGCATCTTGCTGCCTACGCTCGCGTCGAAGAAGCAATGCGCCGCTGCCGGTATCAATTGGGGATATATAACTGGTGGTAGACTTAGTCCTGGTGATAGGTCTCTACACAGGTAGTAGGTACGATCTATTCCTGCCACGATACAGTTGCGTGCATACATTACTATACTCCGGCTTAAAGGACCTGTGGCTAGTGAAATTATTGCGATCATGAGACAGTATCCAGGTGATAGGGGCAACGTGGTGTATTGGATATACTATATGGCTATATATATGGTTGTACCTAAGTCACCATGTTGGGCATACAGGCGACGATGAAGTGAGGGTTGGGATAGGAAGATGTGAGAGGAAAGTGGACTTTCGAGAGGAATGTAGATTCCATACAAGAATAATAGGTAATACAGGATATTAACTATTTCGAACGTTGTTTGGGGGGAAAATAGTAACAGCTGTAGCCTTCGGAGGCGGCGTACCCGCAGTAATTGATCAGATTAACCCCACTGATGGGAATGCTAGTAGTGATTACAGAAATATCTGATGACCTTTCCCTGGAATTCTTTCCCCATTGACGCCTTTTAGGATATTCAAGAGGTATTATGGCGGTGGGATATTCTAAACCGTCTCCTACACGGGGAAGGCCTATATCCAGCAGTGGATAAGGAAAAGCTGGTGGTGATGATGATATGGTTGTTCTATCCACATAAAATGAAGGGCACTGTAGCTAATGAAAAACTAGTGGAATCAAATAATTCATGTCTGAAGTTACGTGAGTACCCGATACAATGGTGCTCCTCCTGATGAGGGAGCCGCCGCAAATCTGCTCTATGTATCTTTTCTTCCTATAAATACCGGCGTGCCATGTTAGCTCGCCCCTTTCCGCTTCCCGTCCGCCAATCATCAGCTGCTGGGCCTTCGCCAAGATCGTGCCGCATTCTAACAACCAATAAGATACACTGTGATTATGATTTGGTCGGATGAAACCTTGTGTGGTAGGTCTCTACCCGAGATCGTCTGGACAAACATTACTGTTCCGATTTGAAGGGCGCTGTAACTAGTGAATTGACTGGAGTAACGAGACACAACTTCTCAACTGTCTCAGGCGTCGAGCGCATTGTGGTACAGTGTATACCATCCTAGCTAGCGCTACGTTGTTATAGGCAGGCGTATCATTTACCATTAGGTGAAAGTCCCACTCGTCTCGTTGCTCAATCGAATGAAAAAAAAAATACTGATATAAAAATGTTTATTATTCTTGACAGGCCAAAGAAAATGAGCCCTTCACAAGTACATCACTAGCCAGCTCGTGCACCGCTCGCCTCACCCGTGTACATTAGTCGCGGTGTTGCTTTCAAATTCAAAACGGGTATGACGCATGCGCGCGCTGACCACGCCCATCGAATATTCTAGGAAGATCCAGAGCGTTCCATTCTATGACGCAACACGCATTAACTACTGCCGATGACTCATCGTGTATTATAAACGCGCCGGCTCTCCGTTGCCGCGTCGCTCTATTTATTATTCTCGAATGTTCTAGAATTACATTCGGACGCAATAATCTTTGTAAAAGTATGATTCGATTTGAAGAGCGCCGTAGCTAGCGACGATCACAATGCGTTGCAGTATATATCATACTATATAACGGTATGTTATATATCACATATAATCAAGTAAACGTCTCGCCCACGTTGAAGCTTCGTGCGAAAAACGAGAAAAGTCCTGGTGATTGATCCTCTTTATTGAAGACCTTTTAGAATGCGCGAATATTACTATGTTTCAGTTAATTATATAGTTAACATTATATGTTTTAATGCGACGCGCACAATGTCGTGCTGTGTACATTATCCCAATTAGCGCCATGTTAAGTATCACTTATAATCAAGTGCATGTCTTACTCGTTTCGACACTTTGTGAAATAAAAAAAAATATTTGATGGTTGTAGCTAACCAGATAGTTTCATTACCGTAGTGTATATTTGAGAACGTCTTCGCTACGTACCTGGACTGCAGGTGATCAGCTTCTCCCACTGTCCGTCCACGCACTTGGCTATGTGCGGGAATTCCTTCATTCGGTAGTTTTCCTTGCAGGTCGGCTTGGCTGAGGTGCCCTCTAGCTCGTACTCCTCGCATGGCCGGGTGATCTTGCTACTATTGTTGGTGACCTGACATTCATACTTCACGGTGGGGTTCGACGGCATAACGCACTGTTCTGTTGACCGTTATCTATTATTACCAGCGTTTGACTTATTATGAAGAAGAACTTGGCAAGAGAAATTACTGGGGTAATCAGATTCGATTTTTAATTATATTAAGGCGTTGGGCAATGATGCGGTGCAGTGTATACGTCCTTATTATCTGTCGGTAATTGCTAGCTAGTTAGAATTATATGCACCATCAGACAGCAGACGTCAACTACTGGACATAGGCCTCCCTCAAAAGATCTCCACATAGTTCATTGAGGTATATTGATAGGACTTTGGCTCACCATGCTGGCCCAGTGTGGTTTGATGGGTTATCAGAGCTTTGCCTGTTATTCAGCAAGGTGCTCCGCGTGCTGGTGAGGAGTTGCGGTGGTACTTAGACGGTCTCCGGCAACGGAGACTTACTACCGGTAACATGTGTGTGTACTCACTAACACATCGTGGAAGGGGTGCAGACCACAAGCCGTCAATGCAGTACAGGTTGCTAGATGCGTCCAAGCCGTACCCGACGTCGCAGGACACTTCTAGTATCGGATTAACCAGCACCTGTCCCGGTGAAGCTGTTGGAATTCCTATCACCGTGTACGTCCCATGCTCAGGATGTGCCGGTAACTTGCACTTCGTAGCACCATTTTCATCTCTAAAAAAAGAACTACTCACACGCAGCAAAAGTGTATCTATATTTTCTAGTTTATTTCTGAGAGAATGAGATGGATTAGTGTAGTGAAGGCGGTTAAGAGAGAGAGAGAGAAAAATAGCGATCGTTCGGTAATCTTATTGAGTGAATTATAAAAAGAGAGAGATGATTAAAATAATGTACTTGGAGATATAAAGTTTACTGGTGATAGGGATTCTGTTGCCGGAGACAGTCTAACCCTGGCGGTACCTACTTAGGCAGTCGCCGGCAACAGAGACCTACCACCAGTCGTAGACAGATTCATTATAGTAAATATACACATATTCTTACTTGTGACTGGTAGGTTTAATTGTAGTACTGTTGGTGATAGGTCTCACCAGTGGTCCCGGTCTTCCGCACAATTCAGCCGACTCGTCTGATCCATCAGCACAATCTAATATCTAGGAGAAGAACATTGTTTTTACAATCGATGGAATTCCCACTCGCTCACTATTTAGTTTTTAACAAAATGGCTCTAATGATTTAGCTTTTAATAAAATGGTCCTAATGCTTTAGCTTTTAAAATAATGGTCCTAATGATTTAGCTTTTAATAAAATGGTCTTACTCCTTTAGCTTTTAACAAAATGGCTCTGATGCTTTAGCTTTTAATAAAATGGTCCTAATTCTTTAGCTTTTAATAAAATGGTCCTAATGCTTTAGCTTTTCATAAAATGGTCCTAATTCTTTAGCTTTTAATAAAATGGTCCTAATTCTTTAGCTTTTAATAAAATGGTCCTAATTCTTTAGCTTTTAATAAAATGGTCCTAATGCTTTAGCTTTTAACAAAATGGCTCTGATGCTTTAGCTTTTAATAAAATGGTCCTAATGCTTTAGCTTTTAATAAAATGACTAATGCTTTACTTTTGTTATTAACAATTTTACTTTATTACCTTAGCTTTTAGCAAAATGGTTTTAATGATTTAGATTTTTTAATGTGTGACTAGACTTAATATTATGTCTCGAAGTGACAAGGACGATATACTTCAATGTATAACATCCTAACTAGCGCCACGTTGTTATGGGCGGGGTTATCAGTTACCATCAGGTGAACGGTATTTTGGGGAAACTAGTAAGCAGAAGTGTTCAAGAATGATCAGCTACTACATGGATGGAAGGCGGTACTTGGCAGTATATGTCTGTCGATCCTTTCTGCGTAAGACCGCACTTAATGGAAAATAAGTAATTTGGTGACATAGCGGTGATACAGAATCTTCTAGCAATGGAAGCACTAACCCCGTCACATTCAGCATCACGGTTGGCACAGGCACCATAAGCGCACTGGAACAGGTGCGGGAGGCATCTCATGGAGCCGCACGATCGGACCGTCTCGTCTGAGCCGTCCTCACAGTCAGCTGTACCGTCGCAACGCTTGTACGCAGGTATCCATTCGCCGCTTCCACATTTGTATTGATAGCTGATGGTATGATATACATTGGAAACTGTAACGCCAGTTAGGATGACATACACTAAACAAAATGTACTGAGGGCCTAGAGATATGGTAATGGTGGCGATGAGAATAATGACAATGATAGTGATGATGGTGATAGCAGTAATGATAAAGTTTGTGGTGTAAATGATGACGGCGGAGTAGTGTTATGGTGGTGTTCATGATATGGTTGTGGTGATGCATACTTACTCCACCTCTTCGTCCTTTCTACAGATAGGACTGATCTCATCGGAGGCGTCGGCGCAGTCGACGCGCCCGTCACAGGCAGCTGTCCCTCTCACGCATGCGCCGTACGTGCAGCGGAATAGGTTCGATGGACACCTGGTAGTAACCGAAACACACATGCAGCGCTACTTCCGATAGAAATCCACCATTTCTCATATAAATTACTTGTTCTTGATGAACATCACAATTACCTCATCTTCCTGCACAGGGCGTGCGTCTCGTCGCTGCCGTCCGGACAGTCGACGGCACCGTCGCATATGCTGTACACGCTGATGCAAGCACCACTACCGCACTGCCATTGCTCATTACTGGAGGAACAAACACATCAGTATGTCAATATTCATTTCTTGGTACCAACCTAATGTTATGCAATGAAAGGCAATCATTCATTCACTGGTGGTAGGTCTCTTTTGCCGGAGACCATTTAGGTGGGCAAGCATTACTGTGTTCCGATTTGAAGGGCGCTGTAGCCAGTGAAATAACTGAGACAACGAGATGCAACATCTTATGTCTTAAGACGACAAGCGCAATGTAGTGCAATGTATATTATTTTAACTAGCGTCACGTTGTTATCGACGGGCTTACCACTTGCCATCAGATAAATCACACCACCACAGACTACAACGTGATTTTCACAGATATAAAAAATATTATATATAATGAAAATAAGCTTTCTTTGTTCGCCAATCACTTGAAAATCAGTGAACGTATCGACACGGGCATACGAGCTTTCGACGGGGAATAATTAGAATATTGTTATAGGATATTTATTTATTGAATTCCATACATGCTTCATCGTTTTATTTCTAATTAACTTTCATGAACATTTTCATTTTGGTATTATTACTTAGTTGCCATGGTAACAGTTGCTACAGAAAGTTGTTTGCGGTTGCAATTGCTCTCAAGGAGTATTTCAGACAAATTTCAAATCTAATGCTATGTTACGGCCGGAGATATATAGACAATATGGATGATTGTTTAATTGTACTGCACTTAACTTTAATGCACTAATTGTTTATAATAACATTAGTGCAAACGTTTGCCGACTTACGGACAGTAGTTGGACGTTATCGTCTGCCGCTTCAGTCGTTTCAGTTCAGCCAACGTTTCGGTGTTACTGGAAGAAGACAATACAGTTTTTAAATTTTTGTATTCAATTAAGCGATGAGAAGAGCGGGACGTTCACTTGATGGTAAGCGATACGCCCGCCCATAACAAGGTGGCGCTAGTTAGGATGATATTCACAGCACCTTCAACCTCATCTGGTTGTGGTGCGTCCGTGCTAATTAACAATCGAGGCTCTGGCTCCCATCAACCCGCATTCAGCCAGCATTATGGGAACCCTTATAAATGACGGACCTTAATGCCTGTCGGAACCGGAGGCCACGCTGACTGTGGACCGATCTTTGTGCAGATTTTTTAAGGAAGCCTATGTTCAGCAGTGGACGTCTATCGGCTGATACGCACATTGCGCTCGTCGCATTGAGGTTTAATATGTTAAGTCTCATTACCCCAGTAATTTCACTAGGTATAGCGCCATTAAAAATGGAACACAGTACTGTCTTTCAGCAGCAAAAGGAGCTGTAAGGTAGTACTTAGACGGTCTCCGGAAACAAGACCTACAACTAGAATATTATGTATAAATAGATTAAATGTAGTTATATTCACCTGGATGGATGTCCATAACCGGAAGCTTCATCTGCATTCAGAATTACTGGAACAAAGACATTGATTAATTGATTTACTTTTTACTTTTGACTTTGAAATGAATTTTTGGAGTTGACTTTTTATTGCTCTCCTTAAAGAAGGAACAATTAATTAATTAAAGCTATATTTATAAACTAAAAATTAACAAGGAAGGCCTTATTGCTGTGAGGGATCTCCCGGGCAACTCTGCAGGCCAGAGAAGTAAAATTGCAAGCGACTTTATCTCCCGAATATGACGTTGTAGGTCATTCCACAAGTGCGCAGCTATTACAGAGAGGGGACCTTCCCCAAAGTAACCAGACAGTATATGGCACCTGAAGCACGTTACCATACCCAGAGCGTAGCACCCGGGCTTGGTCAGCATGAAAACATTTCTTCAGATAGGGTGGAGAACGAGGGACCAGAAAACATAGTAAAGGAGGAGTATGCTTATTCTGACGGAGTCTGATGGACTGCCACCTAATCCTCTAAGACTCTGAGATGTGGTCCAACTTACGCAGTCTATACACGACCCTGATGCACTGATGCACACTTATATTACTTTATTTTACTATTCCTAACCTCCAAGGTTGTGAAGGCCATAGGAAAATAGACTAATTATTCTTCCTAATACATTATTAATGAACTATTTTAAAGACTACTCTAAAATCCATTCTTAGCTGACCTCTAAATCGCGGGAGCAAGATCTCAACCAAATTTTGAGTATGTCAATGAATCTCTGGATATCTATTAAATATACATAATGAAATTATGTTTCGTTTATTAGGCAATCACGTGAAAACTAGTGAACATATCAGTTCACGCGAATACGAGTATTCGACGCGGAATGATTTGTAGATGGTTATAGGATATTTAATTATAGAATTTCATAGATTCTCAATCGTTTTAGTTTTAATAATCTTTTATGAATATTTTAATTTGATATAATTTATGCGGTTGCTGTAGTATCGGTTGCTAAAGAAAGTCATTCGCGGTTGCGGTTGCTCTCGAGGAATATTTCAGACAAATTTCAATTCTATATTACGGCCGGCAAAGCGGGCGGTAACCGCTGATATTTATATATAATCATCATCGACCCATCGATGTCCACTGCTGGACATAGGCTTCCCCCAAAGATCGCCACATCGATCGGTCGGTATATATATTTACAATTCGATGGATAAAACGGCTTACCAAAATAAACTAGACATAAATCTAGAAATAGTCCTTTAAACCACATTTTCACAAACTGAAACTTGCCACGTTCGTTAACTGAATGAGTTAAAAAATTAAGTAAGTTAACAACAAGATATTAATTGAACTGTCGATTTGTTAACTATCAAATACTAATCAATGTTAACTGTCTATTTTACTGGTCTCGCATTTAGAAATCGAACTTCAATATTAATTAACGACGTTGCGCTATTACAATTACCGGGGTAATAACGTAGTAATTTAACTCGACATCTTATGTGACGGGTTGCGGAAGAACTGTTTAAAGCGTTATCCCGCGACCCTCGTGCGTTCCTTGCGGATGTGATGGAATACCGTGTGAAGCTTTTTAGTCGGTTGGAGTCCGACACTACCCCACTACCGGCCCAGTATTGGTACGGGGTGTGCGTTCCGTTAGCATTTTGTTACACACGTTAATAAAAAAAAAAAAAAACATCTTATGTGACGAGCGCAGTGTGATGCTGACGAGTATACCATCGATACTAGAGCTACGTTGTTATATGCGTTCGTATCACTTACCATCAGATGAACGTCCTGCTCTTTTCTTTCTTAATTGTTTAATAAAAGAGAAGGATGCAATAGGATTTTTGATAGCCTTATTGGTCAGCGGGACATCTTCTGTTTGGTAATGTTCATCTTGAGGAGTTCCACTTTAGAAACGGCTCCCGCTAACATTTGCTCTGAGGTCACACTGCATGAATGTGGGTAATTTGGACACCAACTTATTAAAAGTTCGGTTATCCTCTTCTCCCGCAAGGTATCGATACCGATGACTCCTGGATTGATCTAATTTTAACTACCCCTCCCGATCTTAGAGTCGTACACGGTCAAATTAACGCTGTGGGATTTTCCCGCCATGATCTAATATGTGCCTATTAAAAACTTAAACCGCTTAAGTATCGCTACTTATACTTGCATCTACGTAATTATTCAAAGATAAATATTGAAGAATGCTGTTACTTGCATTTTTATTGATGACAAAGTATCCAACTTAAGTAACAATTAACTTTTATGCACATGCACCCAAACGCAAGTTTAAATGGAAGCACAACTCTTCATCTTGGATGGATGAGTGTGTACCGAAGGAGATGAATTGGTGACACCGGACGTGTCGCCTTTTTGAAGGGCATACGGAAGGAAACTGCTTACAATTTAATACTGCCAAAAATAAATGCAATCAGGTGGTCCGTCAACGAGTGTGGACACCCGGTGGACACATCGTCGCACACCTTGGCCGATTGCCCGCAATTCGGGGGGGATAGGGCCGCGCTCGTAGCGGCGATAGGGAGTGACCTCTCGCTACCGGCCGTGGTCCGGACCATGGTCGGAAGTATAGCATAATTGGAGATAAGTCCTCGGATCTGGCAGACGTTATAATTGGGTTACCGCAAGGCGCTATACTCTCTCCTATCATGTTTTCAGTTTTTATAAACATAATCACCTCCAAATCCGACTGCCCGTACCACCTGTACGCTGATATCCTGCAACTCTATGTACAAACTGTTGTTGAGAGCCTACACGAAGGGATTGCTCAAATCAAGATAAATTTAAAGGGAATTAGAGATTGGTCATCTAACTTTGGAGTTTCTGTCAACCCTCACAAGTGCCAAGCGATCATTGTTTGTAAATGGCAATTCGAAGAATCTGGCGAAGATTGATTTCGCCTATTTATTATAATGACCACATTATACCATTAAGTCACACTGTGAAAAATTTTAGGGTTACTCTTAGACAGCACACTCGGACTCCATATGTAGAAGAAATCTGTTCCTTACGCTCGCTATTTCGGCTAAAACATTTCCTTCCAATAAAGTGTAAGATCTAAGTGCTAAGTGCTAAGTGCAGACACTCATTTTACCGATCATAGATTATGCAGATGTTTGTTACCTGGACTTATTTCTGAAACTTCTTTACAAGCTCGAGCGCCTTCTGAATAATTGTATCAGATTCTTATTCGGTTTGGGTGAGTACGACTACATCTCTAAATATCGTTCTCAACTTAACTGGCTCACGATTTGACGAAGTTGCCATTATGGAATTTTGCTTGTTTCTCTTCTCTGTTGCCTCGCCCACCGACAAATCACCATATTTCTTACAACACGGTGGGGCGACTGAGATCTTCAGTTGCAAAATACTTAAAATAGGGAAGGCAGACAGTTTGCGGTTTCGGTGTTTGATTTTCGAACGCACCCCACGACTGAAGTTGAATTTGTAATTTGGTATTACCTCTGATAACAGGCCGAGAAAAGAAAGGAGTCAGAGAGAGGAAATCAGTGAAACATAACGCTACAATCCGTATCGAACGAGTTATTAAGAGACTACGAATTAAGAATAGTGCTATTGTAATATTTCTATATATATATATATATATATTGCAATAGTGCTAGTGGATAGAACACTAGGGACTAGTACATCGGCCTATTAACCTGTCGTACTTTAACACCCCATAAAACTAATATGATAGTGTCAAACCATAACGCGAGGCGTAATCTTCAAAGGCGACATCTAACCGAGTGACCGTTGAACAGTCTACAGACATGCAATCGACTATCATCGGCACACATCACCGCGACAGGCGCAAAACCGTCAGTCAACAGAATCCGTAAGAAGCATCAGCTCAGCAACGATGCAAACGTTACGCTGACAAGACGTGATATCAATATTTGATAAGCATCGAGGCAGCAGCTCGCATCCGCTTCCGCTACCTCATAATGCATCGACACATTTCAAGTCGACTTTAGAATAAACAAATGTTATTAAACACGACGCGTCATAGCGGCAAGCCACTAAGACGCCGAGCACCCATGTATCATCAGAGCGGAAGCCCTAAGACATGGCTCTGAGTATTTCGATATCACCGCAGTGCCATCTAACACTCTTCCCGAACGGGAGTATAATCAAGTAGTTACTTAAATACCCACCAACTACACCCGGCTGGTGTCTCATCTTCTCCACCTGTTATATTAAATGTTGTATGTTAAATTTGTCATGCATCATTTTACATGGTTCCGAACCCGTATGCTCTATAAACCTCATTAATAAAGACCATAACATTCTTAAATTATCATATTTTATGTTAATACGTTAATATTTGCATTTTAATATTTTTCTGGGAATCGGAACTGATTTACCTTTTATAACTCCATCACGTTTGCATATTAATATATTTAGGATTTTAACCAGTATACTATACACTCCACCGAATGTGGCTCGCTGGCCTAATGGTTAGAGCGTGCGGCCTTCAATCCGAAGGTCGCGGGTTCGAATCTCGGCATGTACCAATGACTTTAATATTTAAGTTATGTACATTTGTGAATTTTAGTAACAACAGCGAAATACAAATGAGGAAGAAAAAAAAAAAAACGTCCTCAAAGATTCCCAAAAAGAGGGTTGATGTCAGGCAGGCGGCCGGTCGTAAAAAAGTTTAGCCAAAACTATTTACAACATGTTCGGTAATGAAGAACATGTTGTGCCGACCCTACATAAAGTGGGACCAGGGCAGGAGAAAGAAGACTATACACTACACCATCCTTATACATCTTTCCAGTATGTATTGGAGGTCAGTAATAATCTCCGATCAATATTTTAATCAATTTGTGTGCAAATGTTTACATTCGACAAGTACGCAGTACATGTCCGGACGGCCGTCTCTCGGCCGCCCCATGTGGACGTAGGAGCACGAGTATGCGTTTCCTACGTGCGCTCGCTCATACGGCCGGTCGATACACGAACAACTGTCTATTACGTCCTTAGGGCGTTCCACGAACACTCGCCCTTTGCTCTTTAACTTTTTCACATATTATTATGAATATTTTTAAACTTAAACTTCTTTATATAATTTTCGTATTTCAGTCGTAAAGTATGTTTTCAGTATTTTGAAATATTTTTGTATAATTATATTTTAGTGACCCCTATATTGCACTTTTAATTTTCGCTATGTTATATTTTCAACTATATAAATACGAATATTTTTTATAGAATCATTAATATATTTATATAAATTCATGTATTTCGAGAGCTATGCTCGTAGTTTCTCTCTGTGATCGAGTCAGAAATACAGAGATCTGCTGAAGAACTAGGGTCACGGAGATAGTTCAAAAGATTGCTGGATTTAAGTGCCGGTGGGCGGGGTACATTGCTCGAAGAACCGACGGCCGATGGGGCAGTAAGGTCCTCGAGTGGCGCCCGTGCACCGGCAGACGTAGTTTTGGGAGGTCTCACACAAGGTGGACCGATGATCTGGTGAGAATAGCTGGAACCCATTGGATGCGAGCAAGGCGGGACCGATCGATGTGGAGATCTTTAAGACAGGCCTATGTGCAGCAGTGGACGTCTATCGGTTGATGATGATGATGATGAATGAATGTATTTCGTTACAATATCATCCTAACTAGGAATATTCCTTTTTTTTATTTAAAGAAAGAGCTGTTCAATGCTAAGTTACACAACTGTCATCAAAGATGCTGGACAGAATAGTATACACTGAACATTCTTCTCGCAAAGACATAAGATATTAACTCGTTACCGCAGTAATTAGTCTATGGTTCAAGAAAGAGGAGTTGCAGTTGTACCTAAACAGTTTCCAGCAAAAATGTTGTTCGACCTGTCTTTCGTCTTCCAGCCACTCCGTCAACACCGAACCGTAATTCGAGGGTCCATCCAGCCTGCCAGCTCGACGGAGATGACGTTGTCATGATTATGGTGGGAAGGGGCCGAGTGGGATGGAAGGGGAAAGTCTGATTAATTGTGAATGATTTAATAAAATATAACTACGTGGCTGTGCACGCATTATCGTGCACAGCCACGTAGTACTACTTATTTAATGCTAACTACATTAGCCTTCAATTTTATAAATATAACTAAGGGAAGAGTATTTGGGGTGCAAGGGTGCCCGAGGGTTTAAAGGTTCTCGCACAACAAGTCATAGGATCCAAACCAACCATTATTTAGTTTTTTTAAATTTGAAAAAAGTTTCTGTATCTGTATTGAAAGTGAAATATTCTAGTATTCTTCACGGAGGTAGTCCATGAAAAACGGCATCTGCACCGTGATCCTTGTGAATGTGGTGACGGTCATAGCGTTGCACCTCTCCTCATCGTCCGAGGCGGGGGCGGTGGAGACCACGCCGCGCAGGTAGTAGCGGGTCTCGCCCGACTCCATCGCGGGGAACGAGAGTCCACCTCCGTTGTCTCCCTCGCACAAAGCTGTGCCTATAATAAAAAGGAAATTTATAAGGATGATGGCGGCAATTGTGATGATGATGGAGGTGGTGATAATACGCATATAAGAAAGCTGATGATTATAATAGTTATAACGATGATGATGATGGCTTTATATGGCGGGGATGGAGATGGTAATAATGTATATATGAGATATGGATATTTTGACTGTTATGAGACTGATGGTGATAACCTTGTGCCAATGATGGATGTGGTGATAACATGTATGTAAAAATGATGGTGATTAGTATGATGGTTAGGACTTTAGTGATAATGATATTCCTTTATATGCAGCGATCAAACCGTTATAGTATCCCGCGCAGAATTTGTTGGAGGTGATGTGGGGTTTAAACTCCAGAGGTGCGTTGTCCCAGCACACCTCGAACTCGACTACGGGCAGTTCCACCGCTTTCAGCACCTCAGACGGACGGCCAGATGGGTCTTCAACACCCCAACCAGCAACCTTAGTTTGGTAAACAGAGATCATTATTAACATGCATCGAAAGCTTGGTGATGATCGGCTGTATTACCACGAGACATCTTTCTATGACGGTACATAACTCCTCACCTTGCCCAAGTTCCCCGGCTGCAGCTGTTCCTTGTCGAACTCTAGCCCAAAGTCGAGGCAGACGGGGCGTATATATGCAGTGTACTCGAACGGTTCCACCACCATCACCAGCGCTATGTCGTCGTGGAAATTGGTCTCGAAGTCGCTGTAGGATTCAGGGATGTGGATCTCGGACACCTGGAAGAATCCGCGAGAGTATACCCTTATGGATGATATGTTTTTATAAACTTGTATATACACAGTTTACTAAATTTACTCCAGAGCGTACCAAATCGTCACGTCGTCACACTCGCAAGAGGAGATCCTAACAAAAAAAAAGAAAGGAGGAAATGAAACGTCCTCCCGCGGGATTTGTAGTCTCTGATAAAGATCTGTCTTTTTGAGGCAACGCCTTTGACAGCGAGACCCTCTAACAGCGTCAATGCACCAACCGCAGAAGACGCGAAGGAGAACTTCCTTCCTTTTATTGCAAATCCAGATAGCTTCACCACGCGAGGACTATATCCGGATATATCACGGCGAGCGATCTATAAGCAACGGTCATGACAAAAATTTGGCACTGTTCGTCGAGGAATCTATGAAGTTGCTATGCCATCTGATCGAATGGATGCTGTAGAAGACGTGCCCACGGCGTCTTAGAAACCCACACTTCTGGATGGAAAAGATCGGATCGTTCCTCATCGCCTACTACGATGAAAACATAGCCCACTCCAACAACAAGCTGGTGGTCAACGATATGCGACAAAGGTTTCCTATCATCGGCGACAGGTATGAAATAGTCTCGTGCTCGTCGTACCAAAGCGAGGGTGTGGAGGAGGAATACAGCTCTTCTTTCTGGGACCTATTTTAGACGTAGTGCCGGAGACACCGGTGCGTTTCCTAGGAAATCTCTGGAGAAGATAACTTTGTCTTCTCCCAAGAAGCAGCCTATCTTTTTAGATTTCCTCCCCGATACCAAAAATAAAGGAAGGTACCATCACAGCACCTATTGCAACCGCCAAACAGTAATGTGAGAAGATTACCGTGTTCCTGTTTGGAGGGCGCTGCAGCTAGTATTACTGGGGTAATGAGACTAAACATCTTATGTCTCAGGCGACGATCACAATATGGTGGAGTGTATAACATCCTATCTAGTTCCACGTTGTAATGTACAGATTTATCACTTACTATCAGGTGAAGGTCCTGTTCGTCTCGTCGCTTAATTGACTAAATAAAAAAATAATACATCGTTCATAGTTACTTCGCGAGCGTTCATGTCGTAAGGTCCCACTGGATGCGATCAACGCGGAACCAATCGACGAGGAGACCTTTGGGGGAGACGTATGTCCAGCAGTAGACGTCTATCAGCTGATGATGATGGTGTCATATGGTTTATCTACACGCCAGTTGGTGTCACATTGTACTTTCAATTGTATACCTGTTGGCTGTCGTATATACAATGTATCAGATCACGAGTATGGGTGTGGTACTTACATCCCTCCGCTGGACGTCTCTGTCCCTGTAATCGTACCACGACCTGGATATTTTGCCCACGGCCACGTAGAAATCCTTCGCGGGCTTCTTGCTCCCTTTGCTCGCGTCGAAGAAGCATTGCGCCGCTGCCGAAGGTATCAAACAATTGAAGGTATGTAACTGGTGGTAGACTTATACACGGATGGTAGGTCTCTGCATTGGTAACAGGTCTATGTACCGGTTCTGTTCCCACCAACCGGCATTGGGCCATCCTGGTGGGATTAACCTAAGTTGCCCTATATGAAGCCATGCTGAATATGACGGACGTAGGCATGGTGTCGGAACCACGTGTGCTAAGAATCCCCAGGCGTCAAAGATTTGCCGTCAGATGACCTTGGCCTTGGCAACACATAACGCGCGCATTCTGTGAATCGAGGAGAAGCTGATGAAGAACTGAATAGGATTCGCTGGACTGTTATGGGACTATCCAAGGTTCATTGAGGGGTGAAAATATAATGACTTTCGGATCTGGCAAGCTAGACGATTTCCAGCTAGACAATTCCGAAAGGGCTTTAGTACCATAGACCACATACATATGCTGAGCAAGTTATTCAGAAGACCGAAGAACATGACTTACCCACTATGCTTACCGTTCGTGGACCACGAAAATGCCTTCGATTCCGTCGAAACCTGGGCTGTGCTGCAGTCGCTCCAGCGGTGGTAAATAGACCACCGTTACGTCGAAGTTTTGCGGTCATTGTATGAAAACGGCACTACGTCAGTTCGCCACCAAGGTCACCACTCAAAACCTACCCAGTTGCAGCGAGGTGTTAGACAGGGAGATATTCTATCGCCAAAGCTGTTCACAGCAGCGCGAGAAGACATCTTCACACTTTTGGACTGGAGAGGACTTGGCATCAACATCAATGGAGATTACATGACCCGCCATCGATTCGCTGAGGACATCGTGATCGTAACTGAGACCATGGAAGAAGTTGTCAAAATGGTCGATGCCCTCTCCAGAGCGTCACGACGCGTAAGTTATTAAAACGAATATGGAGAAGACAAAGATTATGGCTAATGCCCATATTGTATCCACAGCAATAATGGTCGAAGGCTCTACAGTGGAAGTTGAGGAATACGTTCACTTGAAACGAACAGTCCAGCTAGGTTAGTCCAATTTCCAGAAAGACGTCGGTCAATCGACGAATCTACGCAGCATCTTCTCGTCCCAGATGTCGCAGTTTCTTGAAGACAGCAGTCTTCAACTCGTGCGTGTTGCCAGCGTTGACATATGGAACCGAGACCTGGCCCTTGCTGTCAGCCTTATAGAAAAGGATCAAAGTCACCCTAATGGTAATGGACAGGACTAGGAGTTTCTCTGAAGTGTATCTGGATATTTAACTGGTGGCAGTTGCAGCGTCTTAATTTGCCACTGTACAGTTGCGTGCATACATTACTATAGTCCGGCTTAAAGGACCTGTGGCTAGTGAAGTTATTGCGATCATGAGACAGTATCCAGATGATAGGGGCAACGTGGTGTATTGGATATACTATATGGCTATATATATGGTTGTACCTAAGTCACCGTTGGGCATACAGGCGACGATGAAGTGAGGGTTGGGATAGGAAGATGTGAGAGGAAAGTAGACTTTCGAGAGGAATGTAGATTCTATACAAGAATAATAGGTAATACAGGATGCTATTATTTCGTATGGTATTGGGGGGAAATAGTAACAGCTGTGGCTTTCGTTACCGCGCACCCGCGTTCATCGGTCTGATGACTTTTCCTTGGAATTCTTCGCCCTTTAGTCGCTTTTTACGACATTCTAAGGGTAATATGGCGTTGGGGATATTCTAAACCGTCTACCACACGGGAAAAGCCTATATCCAGCAGTGGATTGAGAAAGGCTGGTGATGATGATGATATGGTTGTTCTATCCAAATAAAATGAAGGGCACTGTAGCTAATGAAAAACTAGTGGAATCAAATAATTCATGTCTGAAGTTACGTGAGTACCCGATACAATGGTGCTCCTCCTGATGAGGGAGCCGCCGCAAATCTGCTCTATGTATCCATTCTTCCTATAAATACCGGCGTGCCATGTGAGCTCGCCCCTTTCCGCTTCCCGTCCGCCAATCATCAGCTGGTGGGCCTTCGCCAAGACCGTGCCGCATTCTGGCAACCAATAAGAAATACTGTGATTATGATTCGATCGAATGTGTCTATTGGAGGTAGGTCTCTGTTGCCCGAGAGCATTTAAGAAGATACCACCACAGCGCCCATTACTGTCGATAAATACTACTGTGTGATCATTGATCATTACCTTATTCTGGTTTGAAGGGCGCTGTAACTAGCGGAATGACTGAAGTAACGCGACACAATAACTAATGTCTCAGGCGACTAGCGCATTATGGTATAGGGTATACCATCCTAGCTAGAGCCACATTGTTATGGGCAGGCGTATCACTTGCCATGAAGGGAACGCCCCGTTTGTCACGTTACTCAATTAAATGAAAAAAATATAGCAATATAAAAATATAGCAATATAAAAATATTCAATACTTTTGAAAGTCCAAATAAAATTAGCCGTTCACAAGTACATCACTATAGTCAGCACGTGCACCGCTCGCACGAAACGGAAAACTTTACTGCTTGGAAAAGCTTACCACTAGAGAAACTTACTGCCTGGAAAAGTTTACTGCTTGGAAAAGTCTACTGCGTGAAAAAGTTTACTGTCTGGAAAAGCCTACTGTGAGGAAAATTTTACTGCGTGGAAAGTTTACTGTCTGGAAAAGTTTACTACTTGGAAAAGCCTACTATAAGTTTTTATTAGTCTCTACAGTATACTTCATGATACTTGGTTTTATTAGAAGTGTTTTTTTTTCTAAATTTTAGAAACTATGTACTTACTTATACCTTGTCGGATAAGTATTGAAGTTAAGTACATATTTATGTGCTTTATACATATTATTAATATATAAAATTTTATTTTAAGATTAAATAAAAATGTAAGTGTGACGCATTATTGTTTACTGTCACGACTTTCAACGAACCTAATTTAAAAGTTTTAGTCTCCAAGTGCTGATTATTAATTTAATTTAATAAAACAATAATTATAATATTAAAATTTTTGTAGAAATGAGTAAGAAATAAAATCGATTATTCTTTCGATTTTCATCGATTTTTTTCTTAGAAAATCGAGAATTTTTTGAAAAATATTTAATAAATCAATAACTCCAGTACTATTGTATCTGTATGGTGTACTCCATACATAGATAGATAGGGTACGAGATATACTTTAGCCCCTCCACATCTTTTACACATATTACCTACACCCTGTATATCACTTTGAGAAACGTCCTGGTGATTGATCCTCTTTATTGAAGATGTTTTTTTAGAATGCCTAAATATTTCTGTTTCAGTTAATTAGATAATTGATATAATACGTCTTAATGCGACGCGCTCAATGTGGTGCAGTGTACATTATCCCAATTAGCGCCATGCTGTATCACTTATAATCAAGTGAACGTCTTACTCGTTTCGACACTGGAAAATTAAAAATTATTTAAATATTTGATGGTGGTGGCTAACCAGGTAGGTTCACCACCGTCGTGTACATTTGAGAAGAACGTCTTCGGTACGTACCTGGACTGCAGGTGATCAGCTTCTCCCACTGTCCGTCAACGCATTTGGCTGTGTGTGGGAATTCCTTCATTCGGTAGTTTTCCTTGCAGGTCGGCTTGGCTGAGGTGCCCTCTAGCTCGTACTCCTCGCATGGCCGGGTGATCTTGCTACTATTGTTGGTGACCTGACATTCATACTTCACGGTGGGGTTCGACGGCATAACGCACTGTTCTGTTGACCGTTATCTATTATTACCAGCGTTTGACTTATTATGAAGGACGCTTTAGCAAGTGAAATTACTGGGGTAATCAGATTCGATTTTTAATTATATCAAGGCGTTGACGTGAAGATGATGCGGTGCAGTGTATACATCCTTATTATCTGATGGTAATTTATACGCCTGTAACTACTAGTTAGTTAGAATGATATACACCATCAGACAACAGTCATCAATTGCTGGACATAAGGCTCCCTCAAAAGATCTCCACAGCGTTTATTGAGAGGAATATGACCTAAGCTGACCACGCTGGCCAATACATCTTGGTGGGTAATCAGCAGCCTCGTCTGTTATTCAGCAGGGTGCACTGCGTGCTGGTGAGGTTGACTTGAGCTCCGTAAGTTGTTGGGTGGAACCACTTACACCACATTGTGTTCCCCGCATTGAAATCTAAGATGTTAAGTCTCGTTACCGCAGTAAATAAACTAGCCACAGCGCTCTTCAGATACAAACAGTAATGTCTGCACACTACTGTCAGTCAGCTACAATGGGAGCTGCGGTGGTAATTAGACGGTGTATACTCACTAACACATCGTGGAAGGGGTGCAGACCACAAGCCGTCAATGCAGTACAGGTTGCTAGATGCGTCCAAGCCGTACCCGACGTCGCAGGACACTTCTAGTATCGGATTAACCAGCACCTGTCCCGGTGAAGCTGTTGGAATTCCTATCACCGTGTACGTCCCATGCTCAGGATGTGCCGGTAACTTGCACTTGGTAACGCGATTTTCATCTCTAAAAAAAAAAACTAGTCACAGCAGAAGCGAATCTATGTTTTCTGGTTTATTTCTGAGGGAAAGAGATGGATATAGTATAGTGGAGGCGGTTAAGAGGGAGACAGCGATCGTTCGACAATTTTCTTATTGATTGAATTAGAAAACGAGAGAGGTTATTATAATGTACGCATAGGACATAGACTTTACTGGTGTTAGGTCTCTGTTGCTGGAGATCGTCTAGATATCATTGCAGCGCCTATTGCAGCTGTTCCGGTTTCAAGGGAGCTGTAGCCAGTGAAATTGCTGAGGCAACGAGTTTCAATATCTTATGTCTTAAGACGACGAAGAATGTGATGTAATGTATACTATTCTAACTTGCCCCACGTTTTGTGGTCGGGCGTATCACTTACTATCAGATGAACGTCTCGCTCGTCTTACTGCTTAATTGAATTAAAAAATGTAATAAATATTTCGGTGGAAATAATATTGTTTACTACCCCTTACCGTCCAAGTAAACAGCCCTTCACAAGTACATCACTAGCCAGCTCGTGCACCGCCCGCGCCGTCAGTGTACATTATTTAAAACGGGAACGAGTACTAACGACAACGCCCTTTATACTGGAACACAGTAATTACTGCAAATTGTTGTTTATTTGCAAAAGCAGCTGTGAAGGTACCTACTTAGACCGCTCTCTGGCAACAGAGACCTACCACCAGTCGTAGACAGATTCATTATAGTAAATATACGCATATTCTTACTTGTGACTGGTAGGTTTAATTGTAGTTCTGGCGGTGATAGGTCTCACTAGCGGTCCCGGTCTTCCGCACAATTCCGACGACTCGTCTGATCCATCAGCACAATCTAATTTCTAGGAAAATAACATTGTTTTTATAATGATTAGAATTTCCACTTGAAAGTAATTAAGCTTTTAAAAGGTATAGCTCTAATGGTTTAGCTTTTAACAAAATGGCTCTATTACTAAAGCTTTTAAATAATTGATTTTATTTCTTTAGCTTTTAATAAAATAGATCGATTGCTTTAGCTTTTAATGGAGTAGCTCTAATTATTTAACTTTTAACAAAATGGCTTAATTACTTTAGCTTTTAACAAAATGGTTTTAGTACTATAGCTTTTAATAAAATAGCTCTAATGCTTTAGTTTTTTTAATGACGCTAGTAAAGATGATAAAGTGTAATTGCACTTAACATTATATCTCGAGGCGACAAGCACGATTTGCTGTAGTAGTGTAGTGTTGTTATGGGCGGGCATATCACTTACCATCAGGTGGAAGTTATTTTGGGGAAACTAGTAAGCAATCATGCTCATGGAAGATCAGCTACCACATGGGTGGAAACTATCAGGAAGGCAGTAGACGGCAGTATACGTCCGTCGGCCCTTTCTGCGTAAGACCGCACTTAATGGAAGAGAAGAAATTTGGTGACATAGCTGAAGTGGTACCTACAGAATGTTCTAGCAATGAAACCACTAACCCCGTCACATTCAGCATCATGGTTGGCGCAGGCACCGTAAGCGCACTGGAACAGATATGGATGGCATCTCATGGAGCCGCACGAGCGGACCGTCTCGTCTGAGCCGTCCTCACAGTCAGCTGTACCGTCGCAACGCTTGTACGCAGGTATCCGTTCGCCGCTTCCACATATGTAGTCATCGCTGATGGTATAATATATAATACATATATATGATATGGTTTTAATATATAATTAAAACTTTGACACCAGTTAGGATGACATATACTGAAACAAAATATACTGAGGGCTTTTAAAAAAAGGGCTTAGAGGAATGGTAATGGCGATGACAATAACGGCAATGATAGTGATGATGGTGATGGCAGTGATGAAAAAGGTGGTGGTGTCCATCATGATGGCGGAGTAGTGTTATGGTGGTGGTGGTAGTAATGATATGGTAATGGTGATGAAGAAGATGGTCGTGGTGATGATGATGCCAATGGAGGCGGTGGTGGTGATAATGATTGTAGTGGCGATGCCGGTGGCGGTGGTAATGATGATGGCGGTTGTGATAATATTCGTAATAATAATGATTTAAAAGAATTTAATGGTGGTAATGATGCTGATAGTGAAGTTACTTACTCAATCTCGTCGTTCTCTCCACAGATAGAACCGATCTCATCGGAGGCGTCGGCGCAGTCGACGTGGCCGTCACAGGCAGCTGTCCCTTTCACGCATGCGCCGTACGTGCAGCGGAACAGGTACGATGGACACCTGGTAGTAACCGAAACACACATGCAGCGCTACTTCCGACAGAAATCTTACCATTTCTCATATAAATAACTTGTTCTTGATGAACATCACAATTACCTCATCTTCCTGCACAGGGCGTGCGTCTCGTCGCTGCCGTCCGGACAGTCGACGACACCGTCGCATATGCTGTACACGCTGATGCAAGCACCACTACCGCACTGCCATTGCTCATTACTGGAGGAACAAACACATCAGTATGTCAATATCCATTTCTTGGTACCAACCTAATGTTATGCAATGAAAGGCAACCATTCATTCACTGGTGGTATCTCTTGCCGGAGAACGCCTAGGTGGGCAAGCATTACTGTGTTCCGGTTTGAAAGGAGCTGTAGCCAATGAAATTGCTGAGGCAACGAGTTTCAATATCTTATGTCTTAAGGCGACGAAGAATGTGATGCAATGTATACTATTCTAACTTGCTCTTATTCTAGCTTGCACTTACTATCAGGTGAACGTCTTGCTCGTCCGATTGTCCGCTCTATCACGTGAAAACTAGTGAACGTATGGACACGAGAACACGAGCATTCGACGGGGAATAATTAGAATATTGTTATAGGATATTTATTTCTTGAACTCCATACATGCTTCATCGTTTTATTTCTAATTAACTTTCATGAATATTTTCGTTTTGGTGTTATTTACGCGGTTGCTATAGTAACGGTTGCTACAGAAAGTTATTTGCAGTTGCGGTTGCTCTCAAGGAATATTTCAGACAAATTTCAAATCTAATTCTATATCACGGCCGGGGATATATAGACAATATGAATGATTGTTTAATTGTATTAATGCACTAATTGTTTATAATAACATTAGTGCAAACGTTTGCCGACTTACGGACAGTAGTTGGACGTTATCGTCTGCCGCTTCAGTCGTTTCAGTTCAGCCAACGTTTCGGTGTTACTGGAAGAAGACAATACAGTTATTTTTTTATTATTCAATAAGGGACCACATTAGCGGGATGTTCACCTGATGGTAAGTGATAGGCACGCCCATAATAACGTGGCGCTAATTAGCACAGCACCCAGCAGGGTTGTTATCGATATCGCACACCAACTCACGGGAGCCATGACTTCCATGCCCGTCGGAACCGGACGCCATGCTTAATGTGGTCCGATTGATGCGGAGATTTTTGGGGGAGGCCTATGTCCAGCAGTGGACGTCTATCGGCTGATGATGATACAGCACCACATTGAGCGCTTCACCCGAAGGCTTAAGATGTTGAGTCTCATTACTCCAGTAATTTTATTAGATAGAGCGCCACTCAAATCGGAACGTAAGCGCTGTGGTAGGCGGTCTTCAGCAACAGAGTTCTACCTCCAGTATCTTATGTATAAATAGATTAGATGTAGTAATATTCACCTGGATGGTTGTCCATTACCGGATGCCTCATCTGCATTCAGAATTACTGGAACGGAGACATTATTTTATTATCCCTAACCTCCAAAGCATGTCAGGGCCTACCTAGATAATACCATTCAAGGATCCATTCTAAAGAATACATTATATTGAAGAATAATGGATTTTATGCCCATAGGCACCTCACTGCCGTCCACTCATTACACCGGGTTTTATCCTACACCCAGCGCCATCTAGCGGACTCAACGCGAACAATTATTAATAAACTATTTGATGGTATTTCTTAAAATTCATTCTTAGCTGGCCTATAAACGGCAGAATCAATATCTCTATCAAATTTTTAATGTCTCTTCTTTTTCTTCTTCTACTAATTTCATAGTTGGCGCGATGAGTCAATGAATCGAAATTTGTAGTACCCGCGCCAGTGATTATTTGTGTTTGTAGTATCTTTTGTTCATAAAATGGTAATAATATAAAAAAAAGTAGAGATCTTATTCGAAATTGTATGAAATCAATAGCTGGGTGTGGGTGCAAAGAGCTCGCACAACAACTCAGGAGACCCAAGCCAACAAACGAAGCTCTGGCTTCCGCCAACCCGCATTGGGCCAGTATGGTGGGGAATGCCCCAAATCCCTCCATATGAACCCATATATACGACAGCCCCTAATGCCGAACGGTTCAGAAGGCTATGTTGACTGTATGGGAAGATCTTTGAGTTAAGTCTCTATCCAACAGTGGAACGTCTATTGGCTGATGATGATGATGTCCTAAAAAACTACAACATTCTTTTATACAAACCTGGTAAAACGAGATTCACTTATAATAAAAATGAACAGATTAAAAACCCACTCGCATAATTTTAACTGAAACTCATCTAAAGCCCGAAATCCCTAACATCTTGATTGATATTCATGGATAAACAATACACTGACGCGACCGAGAAACCCGAAAAGGCTGAGGAGGAGGTGGAATATACTGATGCAGGCCACGTTACATCTTGGTGTTAACACCAATAAAGAGGTGGAAGCTCTTTGGATACGCATTCGTCGTGCTAACTTGAAACTTTTGGTAGTACCGGTTATACATTCCAAGAATCTAATAGAATACTATCCGAAGTGAAGGCGACAGATGAAAGTGATAAAATAGTGCTCATCTTAAGTAATTTTATTTTGCCTGATATTCAATTGCCACTGAAAAGACTTAATGGTTATAACACTTTACATGAAAAGGTATATAAATATGTTTACAGATAGCAACGAGCATCAATTGGTGAAACGATCACGACTCACTTTTAGATTTAGCTCTATGTCATGACAAAAATCTTTGATCAATAAAATAGAGCATCTTCCGAACATAGATAAAAGCGATTATGGAATACTTTTAGCGACACTATAAATGGAACTTTTTCATAACTTTATATATGCCAGACCAGTTCGTAAGAAGAAGAGAAGAAGCTGACTACGACCTGATTTGAAAAGACAGTATCATCAATGGTGTTGAGCAAACTTGGTGCGATTTGAAATTCCAAATAAATAAATTAATCGAAACGGAAATACCGCGAAAGACGAATAAACGTGTTAAAATATTGTCATAAATCACGGATAGAACCTTTTCTCATTAAACTGATCGATAAGAAACTAGAATTATGAAAAATCTACCAAAGAGATCAATCTCAAGAATCATGGAAGAAATATCGATTAACTAATAATAGTATAGTAGCTGTAAGATGTGCAAGAGAATCTGGACCCAAGCCATTTCATGCAGGCACACAACTATCCACAAAAGTCGCAGTGACTTCCGCACTGAAAAATTAAGTTACTAACAAAATAACGGATGATCCAAAGGAAGTAGGAGATGTGTTTGCTGGACAATTCTGAAAACATACCTCCGCAAACCAGCAGATGAACACATTCCAAAGATAGCCAGGTCACGAGTTAAGAACTGTATCCAACATGTAATGTCTGCAGGTGTAATTGGAAAAATTCTTAACGACTTTTACAACTGAACAACAGGCCCGGACAATATTCCAGTCAAACTTTTAAAACAAGGTGCATCTGCGTTGTCAAGACATTTAGCAAAAATCATGATCCAATCCTTTTTGCTCGGTCGGCACAGTATGTAAATATGATGACCCAATCGTTTGAAACAAAATAAAATACCAAAAATTTGGAAAGAAGCAGTTGCTACATCCGTTTACAATAAATTGGATTTTTTTTTTTTGTTTAACGTGGGGGAAATGCCTACGCATACTCGTCCTCGCGGGGGCAAGGACGAGTTATGTCGGACTTGCACCGACTAAAACCCCCACGATGTTCCTCCTTATCGCCATGATGGCAGGGTCACGGGAACGCGGGTACGCACACAACCGCGACCCTGCCGGCGCTGGCCGCTTGCGCGATCATCAGCCGATAGATGTCCACTGCTGGACATAGGCTTCCTCCAAAGATCACGTCGATCAGGCGTATATATATTTACAATTCGATGAATAAAATCACTTACCGAAATAAACTAGACACAAATCTAGAAATATTCTTTTAAACCACATTTCGACAAACTAACTGAAACTTGCTACGGTGGTTAACTGAGTGAATTAAGATGTTGTGTTAATTAATAAAGATATGATAATTGAATAATCGATTTTTTAACTATAAAATAGTAATCAGTATTAATAGTTTTTTTTAGGACTCGCATTTAGTAATTAAATTTAAATGTTAACTAATGATTTATTTACTGGTAGCATATCTCTGTTGCCGGAGATCATCTGGGTAAGTACCACCGTTACACCTGTAAGCCGAGAAATATTATTGTGCAAACATTACTGTATTCCGGTTTGAAGGAGGTTGCAGCTATTGTAATTACCGGCGTAACGGGACTCAAAATCTCATGTGACGAGCGCAATGTAGTGCAGTGTATAACATCTTAACTAGCGGCACATTGTTATGGGCGTGCGTGTCACTTAGCATCAGGTGAACCTTTCACTCTTTTCTTTATTAGTATTCTAAGGAAAGGAATCATAAAGTTTTCGATAGTCTTATTGGTAAAAGGGACATCTTCTGTTTGGTAATGTAGATCTTGGAAAATAGAGGTCCATGGTTTGATTCCGGAGCCACCCTTATATTTGAGGGTAAAGATATTGAGGTCAAGTATGAATCAGTCGTAGATAAAAAAAACACATTTGTATAATTTACTTGAAAATTTATTTCCGTTTAAATTTTTTTATATAAAATCATTTACTAGGGGTGTGTGGGGTTCTCCCACGACATCTCACCGGATCAAAGCCAACGTCACCTGATCGACGTGAACCCTCCCAATCAACAAACAAATCTCTGGCTCTTACCAACAGGCATTGGGCAAGCGTGGTAGGAAATGGCTTATATCCGCCTACATGAAAGCCTTCAAACGTGGAGATCTTCAGAGTGGGGTCATGTCCAGCAGTGGACCTCTTTCGGCAGATGATAATGATAAAAATTTCTTACCATTCAAATCAAAACAACAAAAATATTACACTAACTTAAACTTCCTGTGAATGGTATGAGGAAACAGACGTTTTCCGGTATCGGAAGGTGGAGGAAGGTACGTAGATAAAACGACATGGCGCTAGTTGGCATAATTATAGCACCACATTGTGCTATTCATAAGACATGTAAAATCTCGTTACCGCAGTAATTCCACCAGTTTCAAATTGCAAAAATCTGAAGCAGAAATAGGCACTGCTGCACTGAGAGACATAAAAATATTTTATACTTCATAGATTTTATGAAACGAAAGAGCTGCAGCTGCATAATGTATTTACAGTATTCAGCGTGTGTGAGAGTGAGATGGAATACGTTTCTATATAGTTTCTCTATTGTGCGTCTCTTTCTCGTGCTTCGACCCGCAGCACGCCTACTATTCCGCACACCATGCAGACTACTCTCTCCTTCTAAATATATGAAGATAGAGAGAGACGGAACACATTTCTACATAGTTTATCTATTGCGCGTCACCTTCCCGTGCTCCGACCCGCAACACACCCTACTACTCGCACACCATGCAGACTACTCTCCGCGCCGTATTTCCCTCTTGCTCTGACTATATGAAGAGAGAGAGTGAGAGAAATATTAAAATCTATTGTGAAAAACTCGTTAATTAAGATTTATTATGTAAACAACTTTTAAATTTTACAAAAATTTGTCTTGTATTTTGAATCTCAACTATTGTTCTATACATCTCCATTCCTGTCACTTCCGTCTCTCTCTCTTTCTCAACTTTTATTAATGTAGAAACATTTTTTTTAACTAAATCATATATCTATGGTACATTATCTTCAGTTGTTTTTCTCCTTCGTTTTCTTAGTTCAATCAATAAGGAAATTGTCGACCAATCGCTTTCTCTCCGTCTCTCTCTCTCTGTTATGCATACAGTATATGCATCTCACTCTCTCTCTCTAGGAATTAACGCATGCGTGATACTTTTTATTTAATTACATTTATATAATAAAAACTTTCTTATTGTTATATTTAGGTGTAGAGGTATCTCTTTATGAAATCTTCGTAAATAATGATGGAGGTGAAGGTGGTAAGGGAGTCCACGTTGCAGGATATGTCGCTCCGGAGCAGCGGGCTGGTGGATGCGACACCACGCAGGTAGTACCTCTCCACGCC
Organism: Ornithoptera priamus; assembly: GCA_029034505.1. Taxonomy (NCBI): domain Eukaryota; kingdom Metazoa; phylum Arthropoda; class Insecta; order Lepidoptera; family Papilionidae; genus Ornithoptera; species Ornithoptera priamus. Next base: position 269,226 of record JARDWD010000697.1, read on the forward strand.
GGATATCTCTGACGGGAACGCCAGCCCGCCGCCGCTGTCGCCCCTGCAGAGGGCCTCACCTGATGATCATCAAGTAAGTTTGTATTTGGTCTCCATTGCCGGAGACCATCTAAGTAGGTACCACAGAAGCTGCAAACAGCAGTGTACAAACATTAGTGTTCCGGATTGAAGGGCGCTGTAGCTAATGAAATTACTGAGGTAACGAGACTCGACAATTTATGTCTTACGGCTAGCACAGTGTGGTGCTGTGTATACCATTCTAATTAACGTCGCGTTATGAGCGGGCGTATCACTTACCATCAGGCGAAGGACCCCCTTTTTTGTTTTACGTGGGCGAAATGCCTCCGCATATCTACCCCCCCACGTTAAAAAAATATCCTCAGCTGCTCGTGGTGCACCCTGCTAATCAGGAAACGAGGCTCTGACTGCTATCGATCCATATTAGTCCAGTGTGGGAAATAGTCCAAATCAACCCATATAAAACCCTGGCAAACGACGGCCCCTAGTGCCCAGTGGTACCGGAAGCCACGACGACTGTGGACCGATCAATGTGGAGATCTTTGGGGGAGTCCTGTATCCAGCAGTGGACGTCCATCGGCTGATGATGTTTTGGTTAAAGCTTGCAACACGGAAGCTTTCGGTTCTACTCCGGAAGCATACGTATTGTTTTATTGGTTTGTTCTTTGTCGAACTCACCTGACCAACCAACGTTATTTGACCCATGTGTAGTTCTATTTAAATTTTAACATGTCCTATATAGTCAAGTTTTGCTTATAGGGTGGGGAGAGGAGGGTTGTAATACGCACGAGAACACCCTCTATACTATATATTAGCAACTTTAAGAGGTCATAACCTTAGCATCATCACTGATGATCATTGAATGATGAAAACCCGTCAACTAGAGCTCGTGTCAGTCGCCTTTTACTACAGACAGGTGTAAGGTCCTGAAGATACGGGTTCGATACCCGGAAACTAAATTATTAAAAAAAAAAACAAAACGAAGACCAGTTGCAAAAATAACTAGGAACCTCTCACTACACAAAATACCTTGATTCCCAACAGTGGGAACATGTGAGATATTTATATGTTTACGGTATGTCCGTTACCTTCTAGAGAACCAGCGCAGATCTTGTCGTAAACTACGTAGTGCTTCAAAGGGCGTGAGGTCACGTTGATGCACCTCTCAGTGTCCTCGTACGGCATGTCTATCATCTTCAGCTCCTGGGACTCCGAACCTCTGTACTCCGTCGTCAGGCCCCAACCAGCAGCCTGGAGTATTCAGTTTTTATAAAATGAAAAAGTGACAGCTACGAATGTATTTGTAGTGTTCACCCTGTGAGAGAGTGAGACGGAACGTGTTCCTATATAGATTCCCCTATCGTCCGTCTCTTTCGCACTACGGCCTGCGCTGCGCCAGCTAATTCACAGACCACGCACACTATTCTCTGCGCTGCATCACTCTCTCGCTCTGAATATATTAATAGGGAGAGAGAGAGAGAGAGACTGAACGAGTTTCTATATAGTTTCCTCTTTCGCACTACGGCCTGCGCTGCGCCAGTTAATTCACAGACCATGCACAATGTTTTTTTTTTTAATCATGGATAACGGGTTGTTATGGAATAGCCTGGATACTGCCAAAGGTTTTATCACCGTCTTTTGATTGTGCGGTTACTGGTGGTAGGACTCTCTTGCCGGAGACCGTCTCGGTAGATACCACTGTGTTCCGGTTTGAAAGCCGCTGTAGATAGAGTAATTACTGGGGTAATGACACTCGGCATCTAATGTCTCAGGTTACGAGCGCAATTTGTTGCAGTATGTATCGTCGTAACTTGCGCCACGTTGTTATGAGCAGGTGTATCACTCACCATCAGGTGAACGACTTGAGTTCAACACCATCAGCCTTGTCTACTGTAGATAGAGATGCGAGATAGTCCTCACCTTCCCCAGTCTACCGTTTTGCAGCTGCTCGTTGTTGAAGTCCTGCCGGAAGTCCAGGCACACCGGACGCACGTACAGCCGGTACTGGAACGGCGTGGTGACCACCACCACGGCGATGTCGTGGTGGTAGTGCAGCTCTATGTCGCGGTACAACTTCGGCACCACTATTTTGGTGACCTGCCAAGTTTGTTAGACGGAGCGGGTTTACTACATACCCAAAAATTTGCTGGTGACCGTCTTACTTACCATCACATCGAATATTACTACCGTCCAAAGCCAGTATGCATACATTACTCTATGCCAATTTGATATACTCTGTACCACTTTATGCTCGTCGCAAGACACGAGACGTTAAGTCTTATTACCGCAGTAATTTCACTAATTACAGCACCCTACAAATTTAAGAAATATTATCAAATGCTAGTTAAGATGATATACACTACACCATATTATCCTCGCCATAAGACGTGAGATGTTAAGTCCTGTTACCGTGGTAATTTCATTAGTTACAGCGCCCTTAAAATTTGAGAAATATAAAATGCTAGTTAAGATGATATACACTACACCAAGTTAAGCTCGTCGTAAGATATGAGATGTAAAGTTTTGTTACCGCGGTAATTTCATTAGCTAGAGCGCCCTTCAATACACACACTACGTAGACAGTCCGCCCACCCACAGCGTTGCAGTGTATATCAACCTAACCAGCGTCGTATTGCGGTGCTCACGTTGGACTTCTGCGCGTACCGCTCGTCCCTAGGGTCGTACCAGTCGCGGTACAGCTTCCCAACGGCCACCGCGAACATGGACTCCTCCTCTACCCGGTGCTGGGACACGCTCCAGAAGCAGTGGGCAGCTGTTGCACACAACTGAAGGTGAGCTCGCGATACAAGAACAGCTATTTTTTATACATGACATCCACCAACCATTACTTAGTGGACAAACAGTCCCAGCAGTGGGAACATTAAAACTGCTCCTTATTTACTTATTCCAGAAAGCCTTTAGTGGATATATGACATCCGCCACTAGGCTAGAGCAGTTGATGAATAGCCTTGACTCTCTCCTCATAAGAAAGCCCAGAGTCCCAGTGGTGGGATTGTTAAAAAGTCTCTTAATTTTTTTGTTCCCGAAGAGCTTTAATGGTATCTGACATACGCCACCAGACCAGAGCGGTTGATGAATAGCCTTGACTCTCTCCTCATAAGAAAGCCCAGAGTCCCAGTAGTGGGATTGTTAAAAAGTCTCTTAATTTTTTTGTTCTCGAAGAGCTTTAATGGTATCTGATATACGCCACTAGACCAGAGCGGTTAATAAATAGCCTTGACTCTCTCCTCATAAGAAAGCCCAGAGTCCCAGTAGTGGGATTGTTAAAAAGTCTCTTAATTTTTTTGTTCTCGAAGAGCTTTAATAGCATCTGACATACGCCACTAGACCAGAGCGGTTGATGAATAGCCTTGACTCTCTCCTCATAAGAAAGCCCAGAGTCCCAGTAGTGGGAATATTAAGAGAGTTGTTCATTTGTTTACTTCTGGATAATTGGAAAAAGAGTGGAAGAAGGTAGTTGTTCTCATGTTTAGGTATTTAGAACTTTAATGATTTGTCGAACTGTGGATTGGTCCAGGAGCTGAGTCCCAGACTGTTACACACCTGACAGGACGACAGTGGTGCTGATGAGGGAGCCGCCGCATATCTGCTGGTAACGGTGACCGTCACCACCAGCGCGGTAGACGCCCGCGTGCCACGGCACGTCGCCGTTCTTCGCCAGCTCACCGCCGAGCACCAGCGGAGTTATCTGCACCGTCAGTGTACCGCACTCTGATCACCAGAAACGGAAGAATGGGTTAAGAGGCAGTAGGAGCAGCAGTGATGGGCAGCATCCAGCAAGGTGGACCGGAGATCTGGTGAGAAGCGCGGGAACCCAGTTGATGCGAGCAACGCGAGACCGTTCAACGTGGAGATCTTTGGTGGAGGAGGAGGATCCAGCTGTGCAGGTCTATCGGCTGATGATGATGAGGAAGAGCATTCATACTCATGACAGTAAGTTGACATATAACGCACACAGTCTTGTAAGCTGATGGTAGGTCCCTGTTGCCGGAGACCAGTGTCGGTTTGAAGGGCACTGTAGCCAGTGTAATTACTGGGGTAACGAAGCGTAATATCTTATGTCTCAAGGCGGTACTGTGAATATCATTTTAGCTACGCCACGTAGTGGTAGTCAGGCGTATCACTTACCATCAGGTGAAGGACCTGCTGGTCTCGTCGCTTAAATAAAAAAGAACTACACTAGCTACAGCGCCCTTCAAATTTGAGAAATAATATAAAATGCTAGTTAAGATGATATACACTACACCGCATTATGATCGTCGTAAGACATGAGGTATTAAGTCTTGTTACCGTGGTAATTTCATTAGCTACTGCGCCCTTCAAATTTGAGAAATATTATAAAATACTAGTTAAGACGATATACACTGCACCAAACTATGCTCGCCGTAAGACAGGAGATGTTAAGTCTTGTTACCGCGGTAATTTCACTAATTACAGCGTCCTCTAAATTTGATAAATATTATAAAATGCTAGTTAAGATGATATACACTGCACCGCACTATGGTCGTCGTAAGACATGAGATTTTAAGTCTTGTTACCGTGGTAATTTCATTAGCTACAGCGCCCTTCAAATTTGAGAAATATTATAAAATGCTAGTTAAGATAATATACACTTCTCCAAACTATGCACGTCGTAAGATATGAGATGTTAAATCTTGTTACCGCGGTAATTTCATTAGTTACAGCGCACATAAAATTTGAGGAATATTATAAAATGCTAGTTAAGATGATATACACTGCATCACATAATGCTCGTCTTAAGACATGAGATGTTAAGTCTTGTTACCGCGGTAATTGTCACTAGCTACAGCGCCCTTCATAGCAATAATGTTCACGCACCAGCAGCGATGCTTATAAAGAAGAACCAAAAGGATGTATACCAGCAGCGCACACTGGTCCGGAGCTCCAGCTCCCTTCGCTGCACTGCATGTACGGAAGCTCCACGGGCGAGTAGTAGTGCGGCGGCCGGCACATCGGCTTCACTATACTTCCTTCTATCTCTTCTTCTCCACACTCCCTGGGCGTCTCCATGTCTTCTTCCACGCACTGATACTCTATACTCGGATCCTTTTGGAGTGGACACGTTTCTGAAGACATTTAAAAAAAAAAATTATAAGGTTACCAAGATACTTCAATTTCAAGGCTAGCTACAGCATCCTTCACACCAGAACACAGTGCTATTAGTACAAGTGATCGTCGCTGAGAGACATGAGATAAGTATAGTTACTGCGGTAATATATCCCTAGCTACAACACCCTTCATACCAGAATACATCGCAGTTGTCACTGAGATATGAGATATTAAATCTTGTTACCGCGGTAATTTGCCATAATTAGAGCGCCGTTTAAACTAGAGTACAATAATATTGGTACATGTATCCGTCGTAACACACACGATAGTTGACCCTTGTTACCGCGGTAATTTCACATAACTACGACTTTCTTCAAACCGGAACACAGTAGTATTAGTACAAGTGCCCGACGCTTTGCAATATGAGATTTTAAGTATAGTTACCACGGTAATTTCCTTAGCTAGAGCGCCTTTCAAACCAGAAAACAGTAATATTGGGACACGTGTCCGTCATAACACATGCGATATAGACACTCATTACTGCAGTAATTTCATTAGCTACGGTTTCCTTCAAACTGGAACACAGTAATTATACGTGCCCGACGCTTCCAATATGAGATGTTAAGTCTTGTTACCACGGTAATTCGCCATAGCTACAACGCTCTTTAATAAACACAGTGCTGGATGTGATAGGAGCTGAGACTGTGGTAGCTATTATCTGGTGGTACCACCGCAGCGCCCATTGCAGCCGGCAGACAGTAGTATGCAAACATTACTATGATCCGGTTTGGAGGGCGTTACTTCAATAGTTTCACTAGGTAAGTGAAAGTAATGAAGTAAGGAGATATCATGTGTTCCTGTTATTCCATCGAAGTCCAAAGAACGAAAACAACTTAAGTCCCACCACGTCACACTTACGAATGCAGTAAGGTATCTTCGGCCACAGGCCCCTCCAGCAGAGGACCCTCGACTCCCCCACCAGCCGGTACCGAGGGTAGCAGGTGTACTCCAGGTACAGGTAGTCCGCGTCGCTGGAGTTCGTCTCGCTGACGATGCGGTAGACGCCGTGCTGCGGCTCCGGCGGCAGCGCGCACCTGGGGACCCACGCTGCTGCTGTCATGTCCGTGGTGTAATCAAACGCCTCGTTCATTGGTGATGGTGATCGTAGTATAACATGGTGCGTAGTGGTGGTGATGATAGTAGCGTTTGGTGGTAAAGCTCACCACTCCAATTATTGATTTTCTTTCTCCTTGAAGAAATCAAGTTTAAAACCTGCCCCCCACTTTATCCACCTATTACCTCCCCTCTCCACAATTCGGTTTACCATCATGAAGTACTCTGTAGTTTATGATATTACGCCACCACCACCAGCGAACTATAAATGATTTCTTCTCACACGGACAAAGAGAGAAAGGGATGTATCCATCTTGCCGAAGTCCTGTTTTAGTCGACTATTTCCGTCATCAAATATTACGAATTAACGTGACGGCGTTGAAAGGCGCTCACGATATGCAATAAAGTACACACTTGTTCGTGGTGACCGGTGCTTCCGTCGTGGTGCTGGAGAGGTCCACCCTGACGAGGATCAGTTTCCCGCACAGCTCCAGAACCTCGTCCGAACCGTCGCGGCATTCCGCTGTCTGTGCACCAAACATATCATCATCATCATATAGACGAGCATTAATGGACATCATCATGATTAACTGGTGGTAAGTCTCTGCTGCCGGAAACCGGATAGGTGGTTACAACCGCAACTCCTATTGAAGCCGACAAACAGTACTGTGCAAACGATACTCTGTTCCGGTTTGAAGGGCTCTGTAACTAGTATAATTATTAAGATGACGATAGTCAACATCTCATGTCTCAAACGAATGAGGTGCAGTCTACATCATGATAACTAGCGCCACGTTGTTATGAGCAGGCGTATCACTTACCATCGGGTGAACGTTGCTCTCATGTGGTGGCTTAATTGAATGAAAACAAGGATACTCACACCGTTGCACTGCGCACCGCCGTCGACGCAGCCGCCGTACTCGCAGTGGAACTGTCCAGGCAGGCAGGTGACACCGGCGCACGCGGCCACGCTCTCGTCGTGACCGTCCGCGCAGTCCACCACGCCGTCGCAGCGGCCATCTTTCCGTATCAGCTGGCCGTTGCGGCATTTAAAGCTGTCGCTGCATTGCATACACATAGCACTTTTACACTGCACCACATCGCTTTACGTCTATTTTTTTTATTCAATAAAAAGATGAGTCGAGGGTGACGTTTCCTTGATAGTAATTGATACGCCCGCCCATAAGAACGTGGGGCTAGTTAAGATGACATACACAGCACCACATTGCGCTTTTCGACTTTTCTTTATTCAACGAATCGATGAGATGAGATCGACGTTCACCTGATGGTAAGTGATACGCCCGCCCTTAACAACGTGTTAGGATGTTATACACTGCACCACATTACGCTTTTCAACTCTTCTTTATTCAACGAAACGATAAAACGTACTGGACGTTTATATAATAGTAATTGATACGCCTGCCCATAACAAAGTCGCGCTAGTTAGGATGTTATACACTGCACCACTTTTTTTGATCAACACATCGACAAGACTAGCTGGAAGTTCATCTAATGGTAAGTGGTTCACCCGCCCATAACAACATTGAGCCTTTAGTCTTTTTTAAATTTTTTCACATGATTGTGATATGTCTATCTATAACAACGTAGCACTAGTTACAAAGATATACAGCACTACATTATACTATATAAGTTGTCAAGTCTCGTTACCGCAGTAATTTAATTACCTACAGCGTCCTTCAATACACGGTAATGTTTGCACACTACTAAGACGGCCTAACAAGATTTTTGATCTATTAACGGTCGTCATCATCATCATTTCAGCCTGCTGCTGATGTGTACCCTTCCTTGGTATGCCCCATAATTAGTAGTGTAGTTTTATTATACAATTTTAAAAAAATATGTAGTGTATATTACCCAACAGTCATTGATACTCCTGTGCACTTCTCCATCAGCTCGTCGGAGCCGTCCCCGCAGTCCCACAAGCGGTTGCACACGTCGTACTTCGATATGCACGCGCCGTAGTTGCATCTGAACTTTGTACTTCCGCATCTAAAATCAGTAGGGTTATAATGAAAACAAGATGGCGGCAATGGTGTGTTGACATAAGATGGAGGACGCTTGACAACATCGGCAATATGACACTATATTTCTCTCCTCGAAGACTGGACAGTTTATACTTGACTCTAAATCACTGATGATGATGTCGAGAACAGAGCGAAGAAGAGAATAATAGAGAAAGCTGACCACAGTATTCGTAATATATAACAAGAAAAAGAGAGAGAAAGAGAGACAGAAATGAAACTTGATATAAAATGAAGTCTTAAATGTAAGTTCTTTTTTTTACTCCATCTCGTTAACGCATAACTGAACTCATAGTCTTCATTCACGAGAAGAGAGTTAAGGTCACCACGCTTGTACCTGGACATCGTGGTACTTACTCCCTGTTCCTGCAGAGTGCGAAGGACTCGTCGCTGCCATCAACGCAGTCGTACGAACCGTCGCAGTCGCTGTTTGCGCGCACGCAGGTCCCGTCTTTGCAGGTGTATTCGTTGTAACTGAAACATGTTAGATACTAGTCGGGATATTTACACAAAGACATGTTCACTTATTCAATGTCAAAATGTTGCGGACATTAGCAAAAGAATGCCTCGGACCTGAGAAGAATCGGCGCGAGAATATTATTCGGCTGTAAATATCGTTAACGGAACTAGATCGTCCACTATCCGTCCGTCGACTGGTTGGCGTGACGTCATCGTCACCCCGCATACAACGGACCACAACGTCCATATATACAACTATTCCAAACTCAACTCTATAGCTTTAGCGTTAAAGATCAAATTCGCTTGAAGTCAATTCTATGTACAAAGCACGCGTCGCGCCGCGGTACACTCGTCCGTATAAAGCGCTTATTTAAATGGACTCTATGTTGTAGGGGACACAGTTCAGATTTGTTTGATTGAACAAATGTACTGTATTACCCGGCCAAGTGCACGCGTCGCGCCGCGGTACACTCGTCCGTATAAAGCGCTTATTTAAATGGACTCTATGCTGTAGGAAATACAGTTCAGATTTGTTTGATTGAACAAATGTACTGTATTACCCGGCCAAGTGCACGCGTCGCGCCGCGGTACACTCGTCCGTATAACGCGCTTATTTAAATGGACTCTATGCTGTAGGAAATACAGTTCAGATTTGTTTGATTGAACAAATGTACTGTATTACCCGGCCAAGTGCACGCGTCGCGCCGCGGTACACTCGTCCGTATAAAGCGCTTATTTAAATGGACTCTATGTTGTAGGGGACACAGTTCAGATTTGTTTAATCCAATAAATGTACTTCATTAACCTAACAAGTGCACACGTCGCGACCGCGCCGCCAATGGATAGAAACGTTGCGACCGTTTAATTTAGCCTTGTAATAATCCTGCCAGTCGCGGCGGTACATTGGCTGAACGTTAACCGTTCGTTCGACGCCCATCGCTGGTCTATAGCTACTGCTGCAGAACCAGAGGAAGCTGTGCTAGAAGACAAGCGATTAACTACTACCCCGGGGTAGTTACCTATATCTATAGCAGCATATAACCGTACCTGCAGTCTTCATCGCGCTTCCGTCGAATCAACGAAGAGTTCTGTCGGGGTACGATGTATGTACTGAAAAAAAAATTTTTTTTTATTTAAGAAGCGAGACGAGTGGAACGTTCACCTGATGGTAAGTGATACGCCTACCTGTACCAACGTGGCGCTAGTTAGGATGTTATACACATTGCGCTCGTCACTTTGTGGTATGTTAAGTCTCGTTGCCCCAGTAACTACACTAGCGACGGCGCCCTTCAAACCGGAACACAGTAATCTCTGCAAAGTACTGTTCGTCGGCTGCGATAAAGGCTGCGCTGGTTATGACTTAATGTTTTTATAGTTTCAAAGATTTTTTTTTTTTTAATAAATATAATTTATTTAGGGGTTAAAGAAACGTTACCTTAAGTCAGCATGGTGGTAGGAGGTAGACGACTCTATTTCATTGAAGAAGATGGCTGAAAAATCCAGTTCATATTATTCTTACTATAAGACACAAACGTATTAGCTTGGCTCCTTTATTCAGGGGTTAAAGACCCTTTGACCTGTAGTCTGGGACCATTAAGAAAAGTACTAAGTCTGTCGCACAAGGCGACTAAAATGGTTTTCGGGTCGTGGGCTTTGAAGATTAAGGCCCTCGTTGTCGAAGCGAGCCCGGGATGAACGTAATTGTAATACCAAAGCGAGGATGCAGAGGAGAACTACAGTCCTCCCTGGGATGTGTTATAAGTAGCGTGCCGGGAGGCACCGTGATGCACCCTGATAATCAGCAAACGAGGCTCTGACTTTCATCCACCTGCATTGAACCAGCGAGGAGGAAAATGGCCTAAATCCTCCCATATGAATCTCTGCCCTATCATCTTTGTGGGAAGTCTATATCCAGCAGTAGACGTCTATCGGCTGATGATAATGATTATATATATATATATATATATATACATATAATATCCAGAGATTCATTGACTCATCCCGAGATCTCCGAAATTTTTAAACGTGAACACTTAAAATTTAGTAAAGGTGTTGCTTCTGTCGTTTAGGGGTCAACTAAGAATGGACTTTACAAAATTGTTTCCTTAAAGGAAGTTGCGGATGTGTTACGGCAAGCAAAGCGAAGAAGCTACGAAGGGATAAGACGACGGGGAACTTCACCTGATGGTACGTAACGTATGGAACGTCGCCTGGGACAAGATGCTGAGTCTCGTTACCCTAGTAATTACACTAGCTACAGAGCCGTTCAAAGAGAAACACAGTAATGTTTGCACACTGCCGTTTGGAGCTACTGTGGTATTTATACAGTCTCCATCAACAGAGACCTACCTATCATTTAATCACATTTATTTAGCATATTACATATAGCAACACCGTCAAATACACATATATATATACATTAAATAGTTAACAAATATATTTACTTACAGAGCAGTAATAAACAGCAGCTTCTCATCTTTTTTTTTTAATATAATTAAGCAATTTTATCGATACACGAGTGTGAGGAACCAGTTTCAAAATGGCCGCACTACGCATTGTAATGTACGATTGATGACCTTTGACCTTGTAACGACTTGGACTCGATAAGGTAAATAAATTTGTTTCCTTTACACATATATATATATGTGTGTAATATATAGCTAGTGTATATATATATATATATACACTAGCTATTGTACTAGCTAGTGTATATATATATATATATACACTAGCTATTGCCCTCTCGTTTTGCTGGCTGTGATATAGAATTAATCCGCAATCGTATTTCTCTAGCAACCGTCGCCATAGCAACCGCATAAATAATACCAAATAAAAATGTCCATAAAAGTTAATTAGAAATTAAATAATAGAGAATGTATGAAGTTTAGAATATAATTATACTATATCGTAGTGTATCGGCACGATCACTAGTTTTCACGTGATCGGCGAACATACGGAATCCATTTTAATTACATATATAATTAAAAAAAAAAACACTTGATTTTTACAGAATAATTCGTACGGTGTGGACGTCTATCTGCTATCATCGGTGAATGGAAGTCCAGCGCTGAACATAGACCCTTTCCATTAATTCCCACATCAGGTAGGGATTCGTATAGGGTGTTGGGCCATTTCCCAACACTATTAGTAGAGAGCACCACGAGCTGGTGGGGTTGGCTTGGGGGTCTGTGAGTAGTGCGGGACCCCTTACACCCTAAAATACTTCATAGTTAATGCTAATTTTACTAGTATTAGGTCTAGATTCGAAGGGTATCAGCGCTGGAAGCCAAGGCGACTGTTACAGCTTACACTGGGCTCGTGGACCTGGATCCATGAGCTGATTACAAAAAAATGTACTATTTGTAGTGTAGTTATCCGACGGTGGAGTTTTATAATGTGTCTGGTTGTTGGTTTCTCTGGTGAATCTACTCGGTCTTCGAGGGGGGGGCTGTTCCCCGACTACCTTCGCCTGTATCGGAATCTCTGGGCGGTGAGAACCGTCCTTGATCGCGGGTGTACTTAGTGTACGCGGTGTGTGAGTACCTGAGGCGCCGCGTTCTGAAGCGAGGGCGACGTGATGCGGTGAGGCGGAGCGTGTTGGTGGTGTCCAAGGTGTGAGTGGTGACTTGTGGGTTCGTGTGTGGTGCGAGGAACCCCTGGGTATGGCGGAATTAGCGCATGCCGTGGTCTGCGCTTATTGGTCTTGGGATTCGGAGGCGGCTCGTACTCGGCCGCTTTGACCACCAGAGGGTTGGGGTGAGTTGACGCCTTGGTGAAGTATGCTTCGGAGCATTCTTTGAAGTGGTCCATTATGGGAGTTAGATCCTTATTTTTTTTTTTTTTTTTTTAATTTTATTAATCTCGTCAATTTCGTATAAAAAATAGAAAAACGTGATTGATTTTAATCTGCATTTAATTAGAGTAAAGACTCTTGGTATGCTGTTCCAAGAGTTGCAGCGGACATGCAGCGGAACCCACGGGTAGACCAAGTTGCAGTGGTGATCAATAAAATAATACAAATTAATATGATTATTATTATTATTTCACCCTTGTGATAATTCGAAGTACAGGGGAAAGGGGCCGGAAGTAGTGGAGCGGCCGTCAAGGGCTCCAATAGGTTTTGATGAACTTCTCGAACTTGTTGACGGAGGTGAAACTGGTGAGCGCGCGCACGTTGCAGACGGTGATGTCGTTGGATGGTGGGCTGGTGGAGGCAACGCCCCTCAGGTAGTACCTGGTGACGCCTTCCAGCCTCCAGGGGAACGCGAGGCCGCCGCCGCTGTCGCCTCTGCACAGCGCCTCCCCTGCGTATAAAGTGGAGGACAAGTCCAGGTGGTTACCATTACATCGCCAACTCCTGCAGAGGAACAGTACTGCGCGAACATCACTGTCTGCATTGGAAGCCGCTGCAGCTGTTGAAATTACTGCGGTAACATGTATCTAGCGGGTATCACTTGTTATCGGGTGAACGTCCCGATTGTCTGATCACTTCGTCGAGTAAGGTATAGTGGGGTTGTTATAAAGGATGTTGTAGTTGATGTAGTTACTGAAGTGTCGTCATCGTGATCAGCCGATACACGCCCACTGTTGGACATTGGCCTCCCATGAAGACACGATTGATGGGCATTCATATGGGGAGGATATGGTGCCACTTACCACCACGTTGGTTCTATGCGGGTTGGTGGGCTGAGGGTTGATGGGATGCGGGTTAGTAGGGTGCGGGTTGGTGGGCTGAGGGTTGATAGGATGCGAGTTAGTAGGGTGCGGGTTGATGCGATGCGGGTTAGTGGGGTGCAGGTTGGTAGGGTGCGGGTTGATGCGATGCGGGTTAGTGGGGTGCGGGTTAGTGGGGTGCGGGTTGGTAGGGTGCGGGTTGATGTGATGCGGGTTAGTGGGGTGCGGGTTGGTAGGGTGCGGGTTGATGCGATGCGGGTTAGTGGGGTGCGGGTTAGTGGGGTGCGGGTTGGTAGGGTGCGGGTTGATGTGATGCGGGTTAGTGGGGTGCGGGTTGGTAGGGTGCGGGTTGATGCGATGCGAGTTACTGGGGTGCGGGTTGGTAGGGTGCGGGTTGGTAGGGTGCGGGTTGGTAGGGTGTGGGTTGATAGGAAGAATAAACCATGGTTCAGTGTATACATCCCAAATAGCTTCACAGTGTTATGAACAGACCAATCACCAACAGGTGGAAGCCCTGGTATCATCATCTTACTGCAGACATCAACAAGTTTGAGCTGATCAATTGCTGCTTACCGCCTTTTGTTACTGCCCAGTAAGTTTACTGCTAAACAAGTAACTATTGGTACACCGACCGTCTAAAGAGCCGGCGCAGATCTTGTCGTCATACGTCAGGTACTGGGCGAGGGCCTTCGTCGTGAGGTTCAGGCAGCTCTCGTAGTTCTCGTACGGGAGGTCAATGACCTTCAGCACCGGCGACTCGGACCCTATCAGGCCCGTGGTGAGACCCCAGCCGGCCGCCTGGAGACCATCGATTGTCACCGTCAAACAAATCGAATCCATCAACAGCTGTTTTACCTTCATACCTACTGGTGGTAAGTCTACGCTGCTACAGACCGTCTAGGTACCACCGCAGGGCCTAGCAGCAGCAAACGTTATAGTGTTCCGGTTTGAAGGGCGCTGCAGCTTTTGAAATTACAGGGGTAACGAGTGTCACCATCTTAAATCTCAAATCCACGAGCACAACTTGGTACAGTGTATAACATCCTAACTAGCACCACGTTATGAGCGAGCATGTCACTCGATATCAAGTGAACGTTCCGCTGGTCTCATCGATTCGTAAAAAAAAAAAAAAAGGTAACGCGACGTTAACATCTCATGTCTGAAAGCGAATACAATGTGGTGCAGTGTAACATCACCCTAAACGCCGTTGTGTCAGCGCTTCGACCACTAATAACCAAAATCTGTGATCCGGCTTGAAGGCCGCTAGTGAAATTACTGGGGTAATACAACAATGCAGTGTATATCATCCTAAGTGACCACATTAAATTATATAAATAGAATCTGTAAACGACGTAGGTCCGTCTACGTACCTTGCCGCGGTTGCCATTTCTGAGCTGGTGGCTGGTGAGCTCCTCGCCGAAGTTCAAGCAGACGGGCACGATGTGGGCCTTGTACTCGAAGGGATCGCGCCGCCACCACGACCGCGATGTCATACTTGAAGTACAGCTCCAACCCACGGTAGAGCTTCGGCACGATTATTTCTGACACCTGGGCAACACAACTACACCTGATGTCATGACCAACACCACCGTCGCCATCATCATCATCATCGTCGTAATCATTACCATCGATTCTACAATCACCATCATCACTGCCATCATTATTAACTTCATCGTCACATGTCCCACGGTTTCCTGTACAGCTGGCCCTGGTCTAGAGAACTTCTCTACTACTTTCAGGATTTACTTCTCAGCTTTTACCCCCAATCACAAGATCTCACTCGAAATCATCATCATCCTAAATCCAGTTCACCCTGGGTTCTAAGAAAAAACCAACTGTAGCTTCTTCTTTCTGATCTGCTTATCCATTACTGGAGGTTGGTGAATGAAGATTTTTTTTATTCAACGAAGCGATGAGAAGAGGAAGAAGTAGTCTTGATACACTCTGCTAATCAACGAACCTCTGGCCACCACTAACCCACATTGGACCAGCGTGGTAGCAAATGGTTCAAATCCCCCCATATGGAACAAACGAAGGTCGGGGAAGCGGTTGGATGCGGGCAGCGCAGGACCAGTGATATGGAGATCTTTCGGGAAGGCCTATGTAAACGTCTATCGGCTGATGATGATGATGAGACTGCACTATATCGTGGTCGTCGCCTTAAAACACAAGGTGTTAAGTCTCGTTATCCCAATAATTACACTAACTCCATCGCCCTTCAAACCGGAATGCAGTATTATTTGCACATCACTGTTTGTCGCCCGCAATAGACCTACCACCCGATTAGGCTTTAATTTTTAAAGCAGGAGTTATGGCGGAAGTAGTGACCACTCACGTCGGACTTCTGGACGTAAGGAGCATCGTGCGCGTGGTTCCAGAGTCGGTACAGCTTGCCAGCTGCTAAAGCGTACTGCGTCACCGGCTCCAGCTGTCGTGTGGTCTCGTTCCAGAAGCAGTGCGCCGCTGTGAAAAATGCAATTGGCGCTAAATATCTTATCTAGCTAGAGATACCTCGTCAACCTTAGCCGATGGATGTCCACTGCTGGACTTTAAGACTCCCTCAAACATCTCCACGCTAATGGGTCCAGCGATTTCTGAATCTACCTTCCTCGTTAATTGCCCTTGAGAAAAATTTGTAAGCACTCGATGATTTCTTTTAACGCAAACTTTCCACCTAAAAGATGTAGATGGTCACCACATTTTTTTTTTTGATCAGGGATCTGTTATTGAACACCCTTATGCTGTATGCTGAGCAACAGAAGGGTTATGCAGGACTCTTAACCACTTAAACCCCATGGTGAGACCGTCAACACCTAAAAGTATAAAGATCGATACACGAACACTCTCCCTGCAAAAAGTAAACAGAATGTAACCATCGCCCTTATAACTTTTGTTTTAATTACGAGCGGCCATTCACCTGATGGTAAGTGATACGCGTGCTTATAGTAATGTGGTGCTAGTTAGGACGGTCTCCGGCAATAAAGGCATACCATCAATATAATGGTGCAGTGATTATCACCACTTAGTAAAGTAAGAAAAATAACGTTTAGATCGAGAGTAAGCTCATTGTAAATGAAGGTTGAAGTAAAACATCCGTTTCACCATCAGATGACATAGAGGTATGTAATAAAAGCGTCATGACTAAAGCTGATACATTGCTCCAGAATGTTAGGCACCTTCAGGTAGCTAGAACTGGCAATCGGTTACCTGACAGCACTAGGGTGTTGCTGATGAGGGAGCCGCCGCAGATCTGCACTGGGTGGCGGCCGAAGCCCGTGTGGTACACGCCCACGTGCCACGGCACCTCGGCGAAGTGGGAGCTACGCCCGTGCAGCACCAGCGGCGTGCTCTTCGGCGGCGGCAAGCCGCACTCTGAGAATTATATATTTAACCACGGATCCATAAAGAAGAGTGTTATAAATTTAACAAGTAAAACCATAAATTTATTTATACCATCACAATCGTCTCAGTTGAGGTACGTCCGTCGTTGGACAAAGGTCCTTTCACCAACGCAGCCTATTTATTGCATCCGACAAACAGAAGTTTGCAAATATTACTGTGTTCCGGTTTGAAGGACGCTGTAGCTAGCGTAATTGCTGGAGTAACGTGACTCATCATCTTATGTCTCAGACGAGCGCAATGTGATAGAGTGTGTACCATCCTTACTAGTGCCGTCTTATTATGGGCAGGCGTATCACTTACCATCAGGCACCCGTCCAACTCGTACCGTCGCGTAATTGAATAAAAAGGTAATTATTTGTTCCTTCGTTAGATTGCACGTTTTTGACCTTTGACCCCAAATTCAGTTAATATTAATTGAAAATGAGAGATGATCGTGCAGCGCCAAGAATACTCCAGCTCTAATGCCGGCATTCAGATCACAGCACTACTGCTGTGGTGGTAAATATACAAGGTAACGGTGCCAGTTGGGTGTATGGGATCCCGCACAATAACTCACGGGATCCAAGCCAACGTCTCCTGCTCGTAGTGCGCCCTGCTAAACAATAAACGCGGCTCTGGCTCCCACCAACCCGCATTGGGCTAGCATTGTAGAAAATGGCCCAAATCCCCCCATACTAACCCCTAGAAACGACAGACGATAGTGACCGATCGATGTGAAGATCTTTGAGGGTGGCCTATGTTCAGCAGTGGACGTCTATCAGCTGATGTGTTTGTGTAGCGGTTGCTAACTACGCAGGTTCGAAAACTCCTACCACTAACCAAACGTTACAATATGTGGCTCTGGAGTCGCATCCCTTCCTTTAATCTCTTACTCTTTTTCCTCCATACTTACCGGCACTGCACACGGGGCCAGAACTCCACACTCCCTGCCGGCAATGCATGTAAGGCAATTCCACCGGCGAGTAGTAGTTCGGAGCTTTGCACGACGTCCGTATCACAGTTCCTTCCACTTCCTCATCCCTGCACTCCCGCGGCTCTCCTGTTTCTCCGTCCAAACACTCATACTCCACACTGACATGTTTTATCAGCATACATGTTTCTGGAAAAAAAAATCTCGATCAGGAAACACCCACCCACTTTTTGCCATCGGAAGAGAAGCATTTTTTTTTAATTGGAGCTGAACGTTCACCTGGTTGCATCAGACCATAACAACGTACCACATTGTGTTCACGATGGAGATTTAAAAGACGTAAGATTTCAATAAAATCTCGTTACTCCAGTAAATTTATCGGTTTGAATGCGCTGTTGTGGCAACATCGCTCTTCATATCGAAAACCAGTATTGATTGTACACTATTGTTCGGTTGCAGGAAAAGGCGCTGCCGTGGCGTGAGTCTTCTGGAGTCGAAAATCCTCCGAGTCACGAGACTCACAGATTTGAGTGTCGCAGAGTGGAGGGTCTCCCAAAGTCAGAAGTCTCTGAGAGTCGAAAGTCCCCCACAGTCGAGAGTCCCCCGCAGTCGAGTGTCTCCCAAAATCGAGGGTCTCGCCGATTCGAGGATCTCTTTGAGTTGAGAGTCTAGCAGAGTAGTGAATCTCCCAGAATCGAGAATCTCCCAGAGTCAAGAGTCTCGCACAGTCATCCGCTCCAGTCGCACACTTCTCTCAGAGTCCAGAGTCTCTCAGAGTCAAGAGTCTCCTAGAGTCGAGAATCCCCCAGAGTCAAGTCTCTCAGAGTCGAGAGTCTCTCAGAGTTAAGAGTCTCCTAGAGTCGAGAATCCCCCAGAGTCAAGTCTCTCAGAGTCGAGAGTCTCGCAGAGTCAAGAGTCTCCTAGAGTCGAGAATCCCCCAGAGTCAAGTCTCTCAGAGTCGAGAGTCTCGCAGAGTCAAGAGTACCTCAGAGTCGAGAGTCTCCTAGTCTTCAACAATTGAGACTTATTGCCAGTTAAGCAACGGTAAGTTTTTATACTAACGAACACATCGCGGTATCTCGGGCCATACTCCATCAAAGCAGGCGACCTTCGGCTCACCCACCAGCTCGTATCCATCAGCACATGAGTACATTACATATAAATAATCGGATTCCGTTGAATTGGTGTCGCTGATGACGGAGTAGGTGCCGTTCTGCGGCTCCTCCGGCAGTTCACACCTATAGAAATACATATGTTTTTTACTATCATAACATTGCGCTGATGGTAAGGGCTGTTCTTATCCAGAAGGTAGACGTTTATACTGCAATATACAGTGCATTCGTTCTAGAAGAATTTTGGGTTCTTAAGAATCCTACAATGGAAGCTGGAGTATTATAGCTCATCATCCCGGTCCCCACGGGGGTTGCGGAAGAACTGTCCAAAGCGTTATCTCGTGACCCTCGTGCATTCCTTGCGGATGTGATGGAATACCGTGTGAAGCAATACCGTGTGAAGCTTTTTAGTCGGTTGGAGTCCGACACTACCCCACTACCGGCCCAGTATTGGTACGGGGTGTGCGTTCCGTTAGCATTTTGTTACACACGTTAATAAAAAAAAAAAAAAAATCCCGGTTCCCAGATTTTCACACATGTGAAATTGTGTCCATAGTGGTAACCAATGGTCGGTATGGTGGTGAAATATGCCATTGTTTATACTTCGGTCGTTCCGTCACCGTTGGTTCACTGGTTGGACGGATCAAACTCCTCACGCCGCACAGTTCCACCTTCTCATCAGACCCGTCGATGCACTCAATCGTCTGCAAACGAGATTATTTAAAATCATTATCAGAGGCTGCAATGTACTGAATGGAATTGATACATAAACATACAAATGATAAACGACCCATTTAATTTGCCCACTGTTGGGAATCGTTTCTCTCTAAAGGTATAAAGATGTTTATAATGGTGATAATCTCATTACTAATATAATATGTCATCGTAAAATGTTCAGAATGATGATCCTCACCCCGTTGCACTGGGCGGCCTCGTCGACGCAGCCACCGTACTCGCACTGGAACTGACCATTGGAGCAGACCAGCTCCGAGCACGACCACAGCGTCTCATCA
The DNA here is from genome assembly GCA_029034505.1 of Ornithoptera priamus. Classification (NCBI taxonomy): domain Eukaryota; kingdom Metazoa; phylum Arthropoda; class Insecta; order Lepidoptera; family Papilionidae; genus Ornithoptera; species Ornithoptera priamus. Next base: position 289,060 of record JARDWD010000697.1, read on the forward strand.
GACCCGTCAACGCACTGCCTCACACCATCGCAACGTTGCTCCAACGGTATCATACCACCATCGCGGCATTTGAACTTGTCCCTGGAAGCCCAACCCTCAACATCATCACTACTTCTTAACCATAAAACCTGTTGACGCCCACTGCTGGACATTTCTAGAATTGAGGGTAAAAAATAAAAATTAATAGCTCCCTTCACGTTACCACTGACAGGACTCCGGGAGTTTCCTCGCAAGGATAGTTACATCCATTATCCATCACACCGGCAAGCGCCGGTGGAAGTCATATTTCTACAAAAGCTGTGGTTCCTGTAACTTGGTGAATGGTTGTAGTGTACAAACCCTACGATGATGGTCTCGCCACGACATCTAGGCAGCAGTTCGTCGGACTCGTCCGGGCAGTCCTGCCTGTTGTTGCACGGATCTTCCTCGTCCACGCACCCTCCGTACGTACACCTGAACTGGTCCGCAGCACATCTGTGGGTAGTGAAAATATTTATTCTCACCGTCAACCGATATACGTCCACTGCTGGACATAGGTCTTCCCGAAGATCTCCACATCGATAGTCAGCATGGCCTTCAGAACCGCCGTCGTTGGTATGGGTTGATATGGGAGGACTTGGGCCATTTCACACCACACTGGCCCAATGAGGGTTGATGCACCGCGATCAGATGGGGTCGGCCTGGTCCACGTGAGTTGGTGTGCGGGACCTCTTTCACCCCAAATATTTAACCGATCTTTACGTTCGTTCTTTCATTCACTAGTATTATATATATTAACATTAACACATTAGTTTGTTTTTATTTCATTCATTCTGCTGTGTTCGTTCGTCTGTTAGTTTGAATTCATTGCTGATTTAATTTAGGTTCGTTCCTTCATTCATTAATGATTATTCATTCGTTCATTCGGTTGTGTTCATTCTCCCATTAGTTTGAATTCAGTAATTTCTATGTTCGGTGCATCATCCATTAGTGTTTGATCGTTCATTCATTCATTTGTGCTCATTAATCCATTCGTCTATGTTCGTCCCTCTATTCATCAGTCTGTTAGTCCATCCGTTCGTTGATATTCGTTCATTCAGTCATTTGTTTTCATTCGGTTGTGTTCGTTCGTTAATTCATTCGTCTATATTCGTTCATCCAATCATTCGTGTGTGTTCGTCCATCCATTCGTGTGTGTTCATTCATTCGAGTTAGTTTATTCATTCATTTACGTTCACTCCACCATTCATTAGTCGTTTGTTCGTACATTTGTTTGTGTTCAAAGCATTCTTGGAACAACAAATCCGAATGGAATGGGCATGGGTAAACCATGATGACCTTTCCATTACCCCCACCCCCCACCCCTCCATCCGCCACACAGATTCCGTACTTACTCACGAGTTCTACACAGCTCGAAGGTCTCGTCGCTGCTGTCGGGACAGTCGATGGTACCGTCACAGTCGCTGCCAATCCTCGTGCAGGTACCCTCGTTGCATCTCCATTCGTTGAGACTGTAAATAAACCGTTGCCGAATAATTCCATTGAAATAAATATAACAGTACTTATAAATAAATATATATATATATATATATATATATATATATATATATATATATATGTACCTGCAATCTGGTAGTGCCTGTCGCGTCTTCCTGCTGGTGGACACATTCTTGGACCAGAGGGAACTGAAATAGAATGATAAAACGGAAGGTGTGATCAGCAATCGGTGTGTAGGATCCTTGGCTGAAGACTGTGTTCAGCAGTGGACGTTTACAGCGTATCCCACAGGTAGAATATTTACACAACGAAATTTAGTCTTAGGATTGGATAGTAGAAACATAGGAAGATAGTTCGTTGTTGTGAACTACAGCGCAATTCAAACCGGAACTGATGATAGGTTTCTAAACCGGAAAAAGTCTTTGTAGGTACCACCGCAGCGCCTTAATAGGCGACAGACAGCATGCAAATATTGGTGTGTGCCGGTTTGAAGGGCGCTGTGGCTATTGTAATTACTGCGGTAACGAGACTTATCATCGTGTTGATTAGTGAAACGAAACATAAGATACTGAGCAATGTTAGACAGCTTAGTTACTGGGTGATTACACTATCTACAGCGCCCTTCAAACCGGAGCACAGTAATGTTCGCACACTGCTGTCTGATCACCAGCAACGGGCACCCTACTATTACATAAATACATCTTTGTATTACAAGTAATAAATCCGTTTAACACAACGCTATGATTAAGGTACATCACTAGTTTCATCATCAGCCTATACACGTCCACTGCTGGACATGAGCCTCCCCTAAATACCTTCAAGTCTGTTAGTGCTCACGTGGGGGGATTTGGGGCATTCAGGTGGGTGGGAGCCAGAGCCTCGTTTGTTTACTAACAAGAAGCACCGCGGGCTAGTTACACGTTTGTTTGTTGTTTTACTATATTAAAGACGTCGCTTCACTTAAAAACGAGTGACGCATAGTTATAAGTGACACTTGAAATATCTCTAAATGACTTTGAACATTATATTGTTGTATAAATTACCTGTAATCGCTTAAAATGTGATACGATGCAGCTTCCAACACGGACACCGCTACTAGGAGAAGATACAAAACAGTTATCAGGTCGATTAATAAATATCAAGATTATTACGAGCGGGACGATCACTTGAATATGAGTGATACGCCTGCCCATAACAACGTAGTGCTAGTTAGGATATATACACTGCACTAAATTGCGCGCATCGTTTAATACATAATTGGATGCGTCTCGTTACCTCAGTAATTACACTAGCTGCAGCGCCCTTCAAACCGGAACAAAGCGTTGTTCGCATAGTACTGTTTGTCGGCTGCAATAGAAGCTGCGGTGGTATCTACCTATTAGCATCAGCGATGCCCACAGCTGGACAACAAGCCTCCGATAAAAAATCGACAGGCGGTAGTGTGCAAACATTACTTTGTTCCGGTTCGAAGGACGCTGTGTGTAAGTACTTGGGTAAAGAGAATCAACGTGATATGCATCAGGCGATCAGCACAATGTAGTGGAGTATATATCTTAACTAACGCCGCTATCTCATGGGTGGGCGTATCACTTACAATCAAGTGAATGTCCGAAAAAAAAAAAACCATCTAGAGCAAAGGTTTCCCAGATTCATTCTTCTCATTTCTACTACATCTCCAAAACCACAGGGATCCACCTGCACCACTCCGGCAACTGAGGATCCACAGGAATCCGATATGGTGCAGTGTATATCATCTCAAATACACTGCTGCCTGTTACTTACAAAACTCACGTTACGTCATCCTATCCCCACATTGACAACAGCATATGAGAGCAGGTATATCACTCGACATCAGGTGAACACGCCCCCCTCCCCCATCGCTTAAATTAATAAAAAAAAAAGCAAATAATGATGACTCCAATAAGAGAACAGATTCTTACAACGATGATATAATGTTTACTTACTGATAAAAAAACTCGTGTTCACCATGACGCATATATATATATATATATATATATGTTAACATATAATTATATATATGTATAATAAATCGACATATTTTTATATATAATAGAGAACTGAACACTTTTATTTAAGTAACGCGCGGTGTGCATACGGTTAGGGCAATTTTGAGGTTATATGTTGTATATGTCTCCTTGAACTATTGATAAACTGGTTTATCATATGTAAGGTCATATGCGAGGTTAAAATGCATATATAACCAGACCGCCCATAAATACTGTTATATAAAACCTTTTTTTTTCGACTTTTTAATTATTTTGAATTTGGAACGCGTATATCATTTTTAAGACTCGTTCCGTTTTTGCGCCATTTTGTATATTTATTCGTGTTCGTTATCAAATAACAATATGTAGTGTGTGGTGTTAAAGTAAATGTGCTTTAGACTTCAAATTATGGTCAGCTTTAGAGGACATGGCCTGCTGCTGCTCCAAGCGACACGGCGACATTGAGTCTCTTAGAACATCTTTGTGGCAAGCAGTGGTGTTGGCGGTGGCGGTGGCGGGGGTGGAAGTTTCCCTTGGAGACAGTGCGTACACCCATATATCCGTGACACGTGACCAAACGCATTAAAGGCTCGTGTAAAAGCCAAAGGCGGCCATTTTGAAAAGTATTTTTTTTTTATATATCGCCGAGACTAATAAACATGTAGGTATACGTTTTAATTAATAATATTACATAACTTCATTACAAATACAATGCATTTTATTTGTAAGAGAACTTAAAGCCGGACTAGGTGTATATGAACAATTTTTTATTTTTCATTAGGATGTTTACATTGCATCATATTGCGCTCGTCGAATGCGCCTTTCAAATCGCGAGCTTTGGTAAAATGTTTACACTACTGCTCGTCCGCATAAACAGGCGCAGCAATTTAATGAATCATTTGCAATGCAATATAACGACGTGATGAGCAATACTTGGATGGAAAGGATATGCATATAGTAATGAGGATATGTGAGAATGTTTACACTGCAGCCTCCACGGCGCAGATATCTCCTCGATGGTATACATTAGACGGGAGCTTATATAGCATAGGAGAGTGTTTATATAGGTAATATATAAACAGTGATCTTATTATTCCCACTATTGGGATTGGGGACCTGCTGTTACAAGGAGAGCCATGAAGTGGTGGGTTTTTGTTGCCGGAGACCGTCCAGGTAGATACCATCACGGCGCATATTACTGTCGCCAAACATCAGTGTACCAACATTACTGTGTTCCGGTTTGAAGGGCGCTGTACCTCTTGAAATTACTAGGGTTACGATACTAAGGTTTTTTTTTGTTTTACGTACGGGAAACGCCTACGCATACTCGTCCTCACGGTGACAAGGACTGGTTATGTCGGACTTGCACCGACTAAAACCCCCCACGATGTTCCGCTTCATCACCTGATGGCAGGGTCACGGGAACGCATTTCCTCACAACCGCGACCCTGCCGGCGCTGGCCGCTTTCATAGCTCCACGTCGGGAGAGAGGGATGTGCCTTCCCTTTCTAGGGCGCGCCGGAACATGCATGCACATGCATTCTTTGCGTACCCTCCTCGGTCTCGTACACGTAGGGGTACGACGCGCGACCTACGCGTCCGACGGGTTCCCCCTAACCCGTCGCCCAGAGGCCATGGGATCCACGGGAGAAAACCGCTCCCGACTCTCTGCGGCGGAGAGATGTTGGGCCTACCGCTACCCGTTAACGGCTTGGGAGGATAGGGAGAACGGCGCATCGCAATACCGATACTCCGCTTCTCCCGCGGCCCCACCGCCCGCATCGACGGTGCGACACCGGTTAGTCGCAGAGGGTACTCCCTCCACGATTGCACCCCGCCTGCAGAGGGCAGTATAAAACCGCCCATGCAGCCGGCCGCAAAGGGCGGTAAAAAACCGCCCCTGCAGCCAGCCGCAAAGGGCAACATAAAGCCGCCCCTGCAACCCCCGGCCACTCCGATGAGCTCCAGTTATCCAACCGGTGCTCGAACCTGAAGCGGCTGCTTCGGCCGGCCGGGTGAGTTCCACTTCGCTTCACTGTGTGTCGATCCACGGTTACTTTACCCCTCCGCCACGACACTGCGGGAACCCGATGGGGGGAACTATACTAAGATAGTTAACGATGATACCTTGTAGAATACCACAGCCAAATAATACTAGTAGTGACACATTAACACTAATAAATCTTCCAGCTTAACCTACCCCCCACCACATTCTTTTTTAATTTTAGTCAACTGAACAACTGCGATGTTAGGAGGGCTATGCAATTCTATCAATCCACTCGGACGCCGTCGGTGCTGATTGCATCACTCGTAAAATGATAATTCCCATCCTAGATATCATTTGTCCCGTCATTACTTCTATCCCCAACGAATCTATTAATACATCACTCTTTTCTCCCCATTGGAAAAAAGCCAATATAATTCCTCTCCTAAAAAAGAAAACCCCTACTTGCCTGTCTGATTATCGGCCTATCTCTTTACTCCCCTTTCTGTCCAAGGTTCTTGAAAGACCAACCAACCAATTTAATCCCCATCTCTTAACCCTTAAATGCACGATGATGTATGTGTACATCAGTGTTTTCTTCTTTACATAATTTCTGAACGGTAATTCAAACAGTATTTTTACTTTTAATAATTACTAAAAATATCTTAGTTTTTGAACGCAACCTTCAATAAGATGTCAGTTCACTTTTATAAATGTCAAAATTTGACAACATGGCGCGCAACACTTTCCGATACACACTTTTGCGGTTACATTGTAATTTCATTTTAGTGGATACTAAATAGTATTATTACGTGCAAAAATTGATTTACGAGAGAATAAAGGTAAGCAGAACACATTATGTTGTTTTTTTTTTTTTTAAATACAATATCAGTTTTTGTAAATATATCTGCGGCATAATTGTGATGTAGAAATACAACAGTATGCAAAATCGACAAGACTCGACTTTTCGACTTATTTGTTGTAGATACGTAATTTATTTACTCGATTTATTTATTTTTTCCAGAATGGCCCGTAAATTGGCAGATAGAGACATAAAACAACTTCTAGCGGCTTTAGAGAATGGAATTATTTCTGGGGGTGAAAGTGAAGATGAAGAAGCCTTTTTTGCTAATGCAAGAGAAATTCGCGAGTTGGGGGACGAGGATGCAGAGGACCATGAAGATCCTACCTACAGTGATCCACCACTGGTTGAAGATCTGCCTGGCTCATCAAGTGAAATTATTATTTCATTACCCATGCAAGAAGAACATGAACATTATGCAGAGTTTGATAAAAGGAAACTCATTTAGAAAAAGGACAGTTTGTTGTTTGACGAATCGGAAATAATTCACCAACCAAGCACAACAGACGCTGCTATAACTGAACTTGATACACCCTATAATTGTTTTTTGCACTACTTCACACTGGAATTTCTTCAAAAAATTGTTGATGAAACCAACATATGCAGTACAAAAAAAAAACTTTTAATATCTTTCGCTATTAGTGTTGGGAAGCCACAAAAATTCATAGGAATTCTTTTATGTATGTCAGTGGAGAATTTCCCTAGTGTACGCTCATGCTGGCATTCAAAGTTTGGGTACGATCCTGTACAGAGTGCAATGACGGTAAATCGGTTTGAGATGATCAGGAGCTACTTGCATTTTGACGATAATAGAAAACATCTTCCGCTTAGACCATTCCGATCACGAGCACCTCCATAAGTTTCGGCAGGTGATAGAACAGCTAAATACATTTTCATCAGTTGCAATAGACCGACATTTGATACATGAACAGATATCTACCAAATAAGCCTCACAAGTGGGGTTATAAGTTCTCTGTAATCTTAAGGGATATGCTCACAGATTTGAGGTCTATTCTGGACAAGAAGAAAAAAAAGACAAACCAGCCGGTGAGCCTGATCTCGGAATAACAAAGAACGTTGTTATACCTTTGACGAGAGCTACACCAGGGATGAACAATGATATTGTATTCTTTGATTATTATTACACAACCCTTTGGTAAATTATTTGAATAATCGGGGTATATAATGTGTCAGTATTCAGCTAAACAAGCTACCGGATTGTGGACTCCTTGACAAAAAGGAAATTATGAAAACTTCTATCCCGAGAGGTACATATGTGGGACGCGTTGTTCATCCAGATGGAGTAGACTTTTCGGCCACTGCGTGGAAAGATAAAGTCGTCACTTATTACCAACTTACTCTGGCGCTGAGCCTGTTGGCAGAGAATCCAGATATGATAAGACTAAACCAAAATATTGACATCCCTTGTCCCAAAATCATGCAAGAGTACAATATGCATATGGGTGGATGGTCGATCTGATGGACAGCTTTTTAGGACGCTATCGGATTCGAATAAAGAACCGGAAATGGTGTTTACGGTTGTTTTATCACCTACTGGACCTCACTACGATCAACTCATGCTTATGAAAAAAAAATCTGATTGCTGAAGGTGTCTCAAAAAAGCAACTGCCTAATCTTGGGGAGTTTCGTAATTGTCTGGCTGATGCACTGTGTAGTATAGGTATGTTTTTTTTTTTTTTTTATAGCATAGATAAGGCAAACGAGCAAGACGGGTCACCTGATGGTAAGTGATTCACCGCCGCCCACGTCACCAGCGACGCCAGTGCGTTGCCTACCCTTCAGGTAAGAATATGCTCTTTTCTTGAATAACCCAATGTCGCAGTTGTCGGGGAAGATGTCTGGTGGTAGTAAAAGAGGGGACCTGGTACTTCCTCTCTAGAATCAGAGAAATAACTGTTTCAAAGATTTTCATTCAGTGCTCTCTCCGTGGCATTTATTATTCCCATCTGATGGTGGGGTCTGCCTTTCTGGTCTTTCTCTTCCACTTCGCTCTGTCGGACGCGTCCTCTTCGGTAACCTTGCAGAACTCTAGATCTTTTTTGACCACACCCTCTGGGTCTGGACCCCGTGATGTTCAGATTGGCCATAACATTTCCAACATAGTCAGGAGGTCTTCTTTTTATGTGCCTATACCCACGAAGTCTGCTCTCTTGCAGCTTGTTGGCGATGTTGCGCACACCGAGACTGCGGCGGACGTACTCGTTGCGGATTCTGTCGAGTCCCGTCACTCCGCACATCCACCGGAGCATTTTCATTTCGTTGGTTTGGCGCTGAGTTATGGCCCAAGTCCCAAGTTAAGCTGAGTGATGTAGATCTACATCAATAAGTTTTTTTTTATAATAATATACATTTTAGAAAAAAAAAAAAATATTTTTCCCTTAATCTATGTTTCGTTATCTACCTGTTTCAGTGTATTGTATTTAAAAAGGAAAAAAACATTGCATTTAAGGGTTAAGAAACAACCCGCTCAACCCCTTACAATCAGGTGTTCGTCCCGGCCACAGTACTACCGCAGCATCACTGATAATCACCGACGACATTCCTCGTGAAATGGAAAATCAAAAACGCACAGTACTTCCGCTGCTTGATTTCAGTGATGCCTTTGACACTGTCGGCTTTGACATCATGTTTTTTTTTTTTTTTTTTTTTTTATTTACGTGTGTAACAAAATGCTAACGGAACGCACACCCCGTACCAATACTGGGCCGGTAGTGGGGTAGTGTCGGACTCAAACCGACTAAAAAGCTTCACACGGTATTCCATCACATCCGCAAGGAACGCGCGAGGGTCGCGGGATAACGCTTTAAACAGTTCTTCCGCAACCCCCGTTCGGTGCCCGGATCGAAAGGGCCCGCCTCGGGGACATCATGTTAAGTATTTTGCGCACTGTTAACTTACATCCGGTTGTTAGTGACTGGTTTCACAGTTACTCGTTCGGCCGTCAACAGCGCGTCCAGGTGCGGCGAAGGAGAGGATACGGTAACCGCGTACGACCCGTATGACCATGACACGCTGCGGTGACCGCAGCAGAGTCCAGCCGAGGGCCGACAGGTTCTCCTCCCATATGGGCGCCCCGTATAACGCCATAGAGGGCACCACTCCGGTATAAAGTCGCCGGCATCCGATGCTCGGTCCGCCCAGATTGGGCAGAAGGCGGCTCAGGGACCCAGCCGCTCGAATGAGCTTCGGGCCCAGCTGCCGAAAGTGCTCGTCGAACTTCCACCGGCCGCCGAGAACGAGTCCCAAGTACTTCATGGAAGTACCGACGGCGATGGAAGTTCCACCGACTATCAGCTCTGCTCCCGGCGCAGGCGCGTTCCGAGCGCTGTGGAAGCATAACGCCTCGCACTTGCTCAGCGCCACCTCCAACTTGGGCGACGCTCGCAGTCGCCAACATGCGCGTCTCACTGAAGGTGCAGCCGCGGGCCGTCACCAGGGTGTCGTCGGCGTACCAAGTCACGTCGACTCCTCCGAGGTTAGCCCCGCGCAGCACCGAGTCGTAACCGACGTACCACAGAAGCGGCCCGGGGACCGAACCCTGCGGGACACCGCACCACACGCCGTGTCCACATCATTCGTCTCGCGTCAGGTACCTCACGAACCGGTTCGAGAGATACGTCCCGATCGTCCGCCTCAGGTAGACCGGGACCCCGAACTGGCCCAGCGCAGCGGTGATCGTTCCCCACGGAAGGGTGTTGAACGCGTTGGCGATATCGAGCGACACCGCCAACACCACCTCTCCGCGAGACACCGCGTCGTCCGCTATGGCTCGCACCCGCGCTATAGCGTCGAGGCTGCGAGTCAGAGGGGGTCTCCGCGGGCGCAGCTTTTGCCGCACCCTCTCATACGGCTTCCCGAAAGCGTCGCCGTCCAATGACTCCCAGCATCTCGATTTCGGAGGCCCTCGCGATCGCGACCACCAGCTCCTTCACGTTGGCCATATGCGCCGCATACAGCCGCTCCTCTGCCGCCGTATCGCGCCTCCGACATTACCGAGCTTATGAGACGTAATATAAGTCCCAAGACATGTACATTCATATTAATTACCATCAGTTCAACGCCCCGCTCGCCGCAGCTTCCTAGAATAATAACGAATCGTCAGATATAACACCAGAAATAAAAAAAAAAGATTTTTTTTTTTTCACATTTTAGACTAAGATAAATTGCCGCCATGGAGGTTGTGTAACGAGTCGCTATCATGTTTTCTCTACATTTTGTCTCTGGTTTCTGATCTAGGCGAATAAATATCAAACGGAACGTCCGGTTGGTACCAGCCTTGGTACGTACCACCGCAGCTCCTACGTCTACTGCCAAACGCTAGAACAATACTGTACCGGTGAGCGGGCCGTTCACCCGATGGTAAGTAATACGCCCACTCATAAGCCACGTGGCGCTAGTTAAAATGTTATACACTTCACAGCATTGTGTTCGTCATAAAACATAAGACGTAAAGTGTCGTTACACCATTAGTTTCACTAGCCACAGCGCCCTTCAAATCGGAGCACAGTAATGTTCACACAGTACTGTTTGCCGGCTGTAATAAGCGCTGCGGTGGTACTTAACTTTATGGTCTCCGGCAACAGAGACATCGTACTAGTGATACATAACTGTGTTCCGGTTTGAAGGGCGCTGTTAGTGTACTGCGATAACGAGACCATCTTATATGTTAAAGCGACGAGCGCATTGTGGTGCTGGGTTTTTTTAATTCAACGACGCGACTAGACGAACGGAACGTTCACCTGATGTTAAGTGACACGCCCGCCCATAACAATTTGGCGCTATTTAGGATGATACAGACTGCACCACATGACGGTCATAGCATTGTGACATTATGTTAAGTCTCTTTATCCCAGTAATTGAAATAACTACAGCGCCTTTTAAACCGGAGCACCGTAATATTTGCACACTACAATTTATCGGCTGCAATAGGCGCTGCGGTGGTACCTACCTAAACGGTCTGCAGCAACAGAGACACTACCACCAGTAATAGCTATTGGTCGTTCAAACCGGATCACGGTAATGTCTGCACAGTACTGTGTGTCGGCTGCAATAGGCGCTGCGGCGGTACCTACCTAGACGGTCTGCAGCAACAGAGACACTACCACCAGTGTCAGTCTAATTACAGCCAAGTTGTTATGGGCAAGCGTATCACTTACCATCATCAAGTGAACGCCTCGCACGTGTAAGCGCTTTGTTGAATATAAAAAAAAAAATTGTTATTAGGTGCAAAATCAATCAATCATCAGCCAATAGACATCCACTGCTGGACATAGGCCTCTCCCAAAGCTCTCCATATCTGCTCGCATCCAGCGAAGTTACAGGCTGCACGAACTCCGGTACCGCCGGGCACAAGGGGATGTCGTTTGTAATAGTTCATAAGGGGGCATTTGGGTCATCACCTCGCTGGCTCAGTGCGGGTTGGTGAGAGAGTCTCCAGAGCCTTAAATGTTTATTATTAGGGTGCAACATGAGCAGGTGAGGTTTCTTTTGTTTTACGTGGGGGAAATACCGTCGCATACCTGCCTCGCGGGGCAAAGACAGGTTATGTCGGGCTTGCACCGACTAAAATCCCCATGTTATTCCACCTCGTCGCCTTATGGCGCGGTCACGGGAACGCAGCCCCACTGCAGGAGAGAAGAACCAGCCCTTTCCATCTCTGTAAGGGAACGCCGGAACACAACGCGCCCTCCTCTTGGCCTCTCACAGTCACCTGGGTAACGGATCCCCGAATCCGTCACCCAGAGGCCATGGGAGCCAAGAAAGAAAACTCCCGACTCCCTGCGGCGGATCTGGTGTTGTGTTCGCCGCCAACCATTATACGGCCGTGGACGATAGGGAGAGCGGCGAAGCGCAATACCGCGAGGGGCGGGTTTATACCCTTTGCAGCCGAGGTGGAGTTGCAAAGAGAAGGGAGTGTCGATATTACGATTTGCCACTCTCCCTACCCTGCGCCACTAAGCGGTGCCGCACCGCTAATGCGGCCGTGGTGGGGCCGCAGGGGAAGAGGAGTTTCGGTATTGCGATGCGCCGTTCTCCCTATCCTCCGCGGCCGTTAACAGGTAGCGGCGGGCCTAACATCTCTCCGCCGCGGGGAGCCGGGAGCGGTTTTCTCCCGTGGCTCCCATGGCCTCTGGGCGACAGGTTCGGGGGAACCGGTCGTCCGCACACGCATGAGGTCGAGGAGGGGGCGCGCTGCATGTTCCGGCACGCCCTGGGAGGGTTCATCCCTCCCCCGAGGTGGGGCCGCGCAAGCGGCCAGCGCCGGCAGGGTCGCGGTTGTGTGCGTACCCGCGTTCCCGTGATCCTGCCATCATGGCGATGAGGAGGAACATCGTGGGGGTTTTAGTCGGTGCAAGTCCGACATAACTCGTCCTTGCTCCCGCGAGGACGAGTATGCGTAGGCATTTCCCCCACGTTAAACAAAAAAAAAAAAAACGGGAACTCTTTCGCACCATCCGCAACTCCGCTGGCGCTGACCGCTTACGCAGCTCTACTTCTGTAGGGAGGGAAAAACCCTCCCCTTCCATCTCCGTATGGGCACGCCGGAACATGCAGCGCGCCCCCTCTTCGACCTCTTGCAGTTGCGCGGGCAACGGATTCCCCCGAACCCGTCACCCAGAAGCCATGGGAGCCAAGAGAGAAAACTCTGTCGGCTCCCTACAGCGGATCCGACCTTAGGCCCCCGCCACCCGTTATACGGCCGCGGGGGATAGAGAGAGCGGCGCATGGCAATACTGACACTCCTCTTCCCCCGCGGCCCCACCGCTGCCGCATCGCCGGTGCGTCACCGGTTAGGTTAGTTATAAATTCGTTAAATTAGTTATAGGTTAATGTTATAAATTCTAATTGGAAATTTACTTGCCGTATTCCTAAAAGAAATTCTAATTTCAAATTCTACCTTCCTATGTCAGATTTCTTCTCCGCCATATTCTTAACTTTAAAATTATGAATGTTAGAATTCTCCGCCGCCATGTTCTTAATTTAAAAAAATTGAATGTCAGATTTCTTTACCGCCATTTTCATAATGTTATAAGTTCGAATTTCAATTTTCTCCTCCGCCATGTTAAGCAGGAATCAGTCCGGAGCCATCCATTGCGCTCAAACCAAATTACGTGATCTTATAAAACCCGGAGAGTGATCACCGACGCGATTTTAGTTGACTAAAATTCTGCTCATTCTCTTCTCTTCCGTGCATTTCATGACGAAAGGTGATGCTTGTCCGAAAACGCTCATAATTACGCGTCTAAGTAGTCGGAATGTTGATACTTAACATTGCTTGTACTTGAACTTAACAGCGTATATCTCATCGACTGTGTGACCTTTTCTCATCGATCTTTCCTACAACCAGTTTATCTAGATTTTCATCCTGTCTCCGAACGATATGGCCAAAGTGACTTAGGACTTAGACTTTTCAACCTTTAAGTTCATATTTATATTTACACGTACCGTATGACGTTTAGGCAGCGCAGTCGCACCATAGTCACGTCTCTCAGCCATGAGGTTACGACAAGGTGGTTGAACAAGAAAAAAAAAGTTTGGGCCGAATCGAGAGTCCTTTGACTTGAGAAATTAAATGGAATAAAACAATTTGTTTCGGTACAGATATAAGAAAATGGCCGATGGATTTCAAACAGTTCCTTTTAAAAATTTATTAAAGCACCAGCTGTTCTCTGCCCGATTGAAACTTGTCAGAAATATTCCATGAGAGTAACCGCAACTGGAAATGACTTTCTATAGCAACCGTTACCATAGCAATCGTATAAACAATTCGAAATGAAAATGATCATAAAAGTTAATTGGAAATTAAACAATGAAGGATGTATGAAATTAAAAATATAAATATCCTGTAACCATCTACAGATCATTACGCGTCGAGTGCTCGTGTTGCCGTGACGGTACGTTCACTAGTTTTCACGTGATTGACGAACAGTGAAAACTCATTTTCACGATAATATATATATATATATATATCATATATAGACAATATTGAACGATACAACATTTCAAGAAGCAAATAAACGAATTCCTGTGTAGTTTAACAACTGACATTAATTTCACTTGGTGTTAAGGATAAGGCTGATGCTGAAGCTTTTACCCATTGTACTCCGGCTCTTCATATGACAGCTGAACCACAGCGACGCTGTTATGGCGGCAGGAATTAGAGGAACGCTCACCTGATTGCAAGTGATACTCCCGCCTATAACGAAGTGTCGGTAGTTAATATGGTATACACAGGAGCGCAATACAAAAGCTACAGCGCCCTTTAAACCGGAACACATGGACACATGTTCGCACACTACTATCTATCGGTTGCTATAGGAACTGCGGTGGTACGTCCCTACCAGTAAAAGCGATCTCGTTCGTGACGTCCGTTTATAGAACAAAAAATAAAGATGCTGCTTATCAACAGTACAACCGGTTAGATGGAGGGTACAGCATACAGAACCCGTTTCAAATTCACACTCGCACTTGACCGACCTTCAAAAGGTGTATATAAAAAAAGTAGGAAGCTCGAGTAAATACATTCGAAGGAAACAGTCTGTCCGGCGCGCACGATGTCGCCGTCTGTTGTTCTGTTGGCTTTCCTCTGCTTCTCAACAGTGTCGTCAGATCCGAGTAAGTGATTTTCATATAATACGAACAATTCTTGTTTTACATGCAGCGGAGCGGCGAGAACAGCATCACGTGTACCTGATGGTAAGAATTACACCTGCCCATGGGACGGTGAGCTAATTTGAATGATGCACACAGCACACGGTGCTCGTTGTAAGACATTGTTAGGTCTCGTTACCTCAGCAATTACACTAGCTAATAGCGCCCTTCAAACCGGAACATCGTAATGTCCACAACTGTATATGGTTTAGTATGGAAGAAATTAAGATGGAACAAGTTACCATATAGTGACCCTATCATCCGTTTTCTTGGTGCTGGCGCGTACAGACAAAAGCACAATGTGATGCTGTTGTAACCCTCTTCCCCTTTTTAAATAAATTTAATTATCAATAAACCCTTAAACAATATTTACTATCATATAATCTTATTTTACGTGATCAGGATGCTGCATACTATTCTTTTTAGTATTATTAATTATGTTTTGGTCATTAATTAATTATAATCATTTGTGATCGTCTCCATTAGGATCCTGTTCTAGGTTGTGTTTACAGCAATATTCAGTACTTCTAGGTTTATATAGAGGGATGAATATTTGTTGATACACTCTGATGCCGTTTGTATGATTTATTTCCTTTTTCATAATCCCTTCACGCGTGTAAAGGGGTAGACATCTTGTTACGGGGTTACAATATTTATTAATTATTAACACCCCGACACAAGTGTTAAGTTCGCATCCTCACATTTTTAAAAACTAATGTGGGTAATTTTTATTTGAGCCATTTAAACGCTCATATTATTTAATATTTTTTTTATAGAATCATTAATCTATTTTTATAACTTTATGTATTTCGTTACACTGTATATATCATCCCAACTAGCGCCACGTTGAGATGAGCTGGCGTATTACTTACCATCAGGCGAACGTTCAACTTATCATGTCGCTTTGTAGAATAAAAAAAGGTAAGTTAAGATTCACATATAAATAGCTAACTGCTTTGTTGGCCGTAATATAGAATTAGATTTGAAATTTTTCAGAAATATTCCTTGAGAGCAACCGTAACCGCTAATGACTTTCTATAGCAACCGTTAACATAGCAACCGCATAAATAATACAAAATGAAAATGTTCATAAAAGTAATTAGAAATAAAACGATAAAAGAACTATGAAATCCAAAAAATAAATATCTTGTTACCATCTACAGATCATTCCGCGTCGGATGCTGTGATGACGCGTCGATACGTTCACTCGTTTTCAAGTGATTGACGCGCAAAGAAACTTTTTTCATTTTACATGTATACTGGTGATAGGTCTCTGTTGCCGGAGAAAATCTAGGTGGATACCATCGCAGCGCCTACTTCTGCCGCCAAGCAGTAGTGTGCAAATGTTACTGTGTTCCGGTTTTAAGGGCGCTGTAGATAGCGTAATTACTGGAGTAACCAAATTTTAAAATTTTCTTATGAACACAACGAGCACAATCTGGTGCAATATATATCATCCTAACTAGCGCCACATTGTTGTGAATAGGCGTTGTTATGGGCAGGCGTATCACTTACAGTGAGGTGAACTTCACACCCATCGTAACACTTAATTAGAAAAAAAATTATAGATAAATACATATATTAGCAACGTGATCAGCTCATAGACGTCCACTGCTGGACATAGGCCTCCCCCAAATATCTCCATATGATCGGTACGCGGGAACCACTCGAAGACCTTACTGCCCCATCGGCCGTCGGTCCTTCGAGCGATATACCAACAACAACAACAACAACATTAATATTATTTAAAAGTATTGTTTATAAATAATCGGACAAAGGCAAGGAGATTTATATCCTTTTTTTGTTCACAGATGGTGTGATAGTGCCATGCAAGAAGACTGACGAGGTCTGCATGGCCAGGTCCGCGAACGTGGCGCTGCCGATCATAGCCGCCGGGCTGCCGTCGCTGGGCGTGGACGGGTTCGACCCGGCGCGCTTGCCGGTTATATCCGGCGAGGCCTCCAACTTCATCTTCAACTTCACGCGCAACGAAATAACTGGATACAAAGACTGCGTCGTCAGCGACGTGAAGTAATTCCACATAATCATATTGACTCCAAACGCTGGTCTTTTTTGGACGGACATTAGTTTTCTTTTTCAACGACACTGAGACGTGCGGGACGTTTACTTGATGGTAAGTGGTACGCCTGCCCATAACGTGGCGTTAGTTAGGATGGTATACACTGCACCACATTGCGTTCATCGTTTTGAGACATAAGGTGTTAAATTTCGTTACTCCAATAATTACACTAGCCCCAACGCCCTTCAAACCGGAACACGGAAATGTTTGCATACAATTTTGTTGGCTGCAATAGTCGCTGCAGTGGGACGTACACCTGATGGTAAGTGATACGTCTGCTCATAACAACGTGGCGCTATAGGTGTTAAACACTACACCGTATTGTGTCGATCACTCGAGATATACGATGTCGAGTCTCGTTACCCTAATAATTACATTAGTTACAGCACCCTTTAAACCGGAACATACCACTGTATGTCGGCTTCAATAGGCGCTGCGGTGGTCCGTTCTACCTAGACGATCTCCGCCAACAGAGACTTACCACCAGTTCTCTCACAAAGCAATCAATACAAAGTTTTCTGTTAGGAACTAGTATGTACCTATATTTACTAGTACGGGATGTAAGGGGTTCCGCCCAACGTCTTACAGAACCCAAGTCAACCTGACCTGCACGCGGTGCACACTGCTGAATAACAGAGGCTCTGATCATCCACCAACCCGCACTGGAACAGCTCGGTGGGCTACGGCTCGATTCTCCTCAACGAACTCTGTCGAGATCTTTGTATGTCTATCGGCTGTTGATGATGACGATGATGATGATATATTCGCGATAAGTTGACGTGGCAATCGGGGTATGATTCAAGGGTTGGGGGGCGACAATCCGCACTACATTTATTTTGTTTCAGATTGAATTTGGACGCGTGGAAGTTGAAGTTCGACTTGACCTGTCCTGCGGTGGTGCTGACGGGTCACCTTGTGGTCTCCGGTGAACTACTCGACGTACCCGTAGAGGGGGATGATGATTATAAAATAATTCCAGGTTAGTCACAATTTTTTTTGTAAAAATACTCGTGCAATCAGGATGTCGACACTGAAACCGTCCACCAGGGAGAACTCCTGGCTATCAGCGAAGCTGCTAAAGTAGTGCTAAGAAGTAGAGAAAACGGCTTTAGGATGTGAACAACGGATCATTGCACCTCATAGCTGAACAGCCGCGAGCATATATCAAACCGAGTGTAGTACAAAACAAGGAGACACCCTTGTTCTCAGTTAAACCTCGCGCAGGGCTGACAGGTAACGAAAGAGCTGGTCATCACGCTGAAGAGGCAGCACAAAAACTAAAGACGAAGCCAAAATACGACCTGGGTTCGGTTTCATTTGTCAAAAGTCATATCCTTATAGAAGATAAGAGGCGCAGTAAAACCAAGCGCTTTCATCTAGACGCCATTGAGGTTTTTTTTGTGGGAGAAATGCCTACGCACACTCGTCCTCGCGGGGGCAAGGACGGGTTATGTCGGACTTGCACCGACTAAAACCCTTATGATGTCGCGCCTCATCGTCTGGTGGCAAGGTCACGGGAACGCTTTCGCTTGCAACCGCGATCCTGCCGGCGTTGGTCGCTTTCACAGCCCAACCTCGGGAGGGAGGGATGAACTCTCCCTTTCCAGGGCGCGCTGGAACATGCAGTGCGCCCCCTCCTCGGCCTCCTGCAGTCGCCCAGAGGCCATGAGAGCCACGGAAGAAAACCTCTCCCGGCTCTTTGCGGCGGAGAGATGTTGGGTCCGCCGCTACCCGTTAACGGCCGCGGAGGGTAGGGAGAACGGCGCATAGCAATACCGACACTCCTCTTTCCCCGCGACCCCACCGCCGCCGTATCCTCTGTGCGACACCGTTTGATCGCAGAGGGTTCAACCTCCGCGACCCCACCTCAGCTGAAGAGGGCAGTAATGAAACCGCCCCTGCGGCCCCCGGCAGCTCCGGTGAGCTCCAGTTATCCAACCGGTGCTCGAACCTAAAGCGGCTGCTTCGGGCGGCCCTACGGCCCGGGCCGGCCGGGTGGGTTCCACTTCGCTTCACCATGTGTCGGTCCACGGTTACTAAGCCCCTCCACCACATTGTTTACAGTCACGACTTTCAAAGAACCTAATTTAAAAGTTTTAGCCTCTAAGTGATGATTATTAATTTAATTTAATAAAACAATAATTATTACATTAAAATGTTCCATACATAGATAGATAGGGTACGGGATATACTTTAGCCCCTACACATCTTTTACACATATTACCTTACACCCTGTATAAAAACCCTGACCAGTATCAGTAAAATATGAGGAAAAAAAATTTATATATATTCGTTTTCAGGAAAGTATTTGATAAAAGTACACGCCGACATCGGGAAGGTTGAAGGCGCCGACGGACATCAGCATTTGAAGTTGAAGTCCTTGAAACATCAAGCGGTTCCGCTTGGACCCTCAGAGTTCCACTACAACGTGAAGCCTAGGAAGGCGTTGTCACGTGAGTGCTATGAGCTTAATTGAAAAAAATATATATCGTTGAGTGAACCGACATACTACGGAAATAGATTTCGTAGACTTTAAAAAAAAATTGAATTCGGGGATTTCCCGAGACTTTCCGGGGATTTCCCGGGACTTCTCCTCTGAAAATCGTTTTTTATCAGTTCGTGGCCATGTGACATCCGCCAACACGCAATTGACAGATGTGTTAAACGGACTTGACGTTCCGTCTCTCCTTGTGAGAGGTCTCCACTCCCAACAGTGGGAAAGTTATGTCAGCTTCACGTTATAACGTATTAATCGACGAGTTACTGCTGTTGTCAATGCGAAGCAATCTTTTTTCTTTATGTAATGAAAAATCACCCGTTCCCTGGTGGTAGGTCTGGTGCGGAAGACTATTTAGTCACCACCGGAGCTCCCACTTTTGCCAGCAAAAAGCATTGTGGACATATTACTGTGTTTCAGTTTTATTCCCACTTTCTCTCACTACCCTCACTTTTCATTCCAGTCTTTTTAATTCAACAAAACGACGAGACGAGCGGGATGTTCACCTGATGGTAAATGCTACGCGCGCCCATAGCAACGTGGCGCTAGCTATGTTGGTATACCAGCACCACATTATGGACACTTTGATACATACGATCTGCTCGTTACCGCAGTAATTGCACACTACTATTCGGAGCTGCGGCGGTACCTGGACGGTCAGCAGAGACCTGCCGTCAGTGCACCATCGCCACATTGATGTAGGTGTGCGTATATCTTACCACCGTTCTAATTTCCAGCTGAAGCAGCTGCGACCTTCGAGAAGAAAAAATTCCAGGAGGTCATTGAACTGGCTAGAGAGACCTACATAAACACACTGTACACCGATGTGATGTTCAAGAGCGTGAACAAGTTCCTCGAGAGCGTTCCGTTCGACGACCTGTTCATCGATTAAGTTGATACGTAGCAGTGTATAAACATTACCCAATATGTCCACGTACATACGTCCACCGCTGGACATAGGCCTCCCCCAAAGATTCCCACATCGATCAGGGATTAATATGGAGGGAGGAGGGGTTTAAGGTATACAAGAAATAAATAATACAACATTATACACTCTTATTTTCAATATTATTTGTAAATTGCAAATCGAAGAATTTTTTTTCTAATTACCCGATCTAACGGCTACGATGTTCTCCGTACAGCCTATTCATTGTTACTGGTGGTAAGTCTGTTGTCGGAGACCGACTGGGTTGGTACCATTGTTGCCCGTATTGCGGTCGGCAGAAAGCGTTGTACGAGCATTACTGTGTTCCGGTTTGAAGGGCGCTGCAGTTAGTGAATAATAACCATAAAAATACAGTAAATGCTCCGCACTGACGCTTAGCGCAACATTTATTCCACCATCTAAACCTATACCATCACCACTTAAAAGAATAGGAATTATAGTTTTAACATACATCATAATTATGCAATAATCGATAACAAGTTATATGGGAATAGCAATCGATAATCGAACACTCTCGATATCGATTATACTCTGCCCTCGTGTTACCTGTCAAAATTATCATGTTATATTTTATGTAACAAATAATAAAAATAGTGGAATAATACAATTATAATACAATAGACGAGCGGGACCTTCACCTGATATTGAGTGATACGACCGCGTATAAAAACATGGCGCTAGTTAGGATGTTATACACTGTAGCATAATGCGCTCGTCGCCTTAAGACATAGGCTGATAAATCACATTACTCCAGTGCTTTCAATAGCTACAAATCCCTTCAATCCGGAACACAGTATTGTTAGCATACCACATTTTGGTAGTATCTAGAAATCTGTGGTGTGGTGTGTATGATCTTGAGAGAGGATATTCGATAGTTGGTCGTTTTCCAGCGGTGGGACAAGTGTCTTAAATTGGGCAAAGCAGGGCAAAAGATCTCGAGAACAAATATCTAACAGCTGGTCAGACGAGACACAAGCTATATGCAGACGGCATAACTACTACCCTTAGACGCGCCGAGGTGGTGACACGTCAGTACCAGCTCGTCGGCCTTCAGTTACGAAGAGCAAGAAAGAGAAGAAGTACTCACTGGGTAGGTACCACCGCAGCGCCTATTGCAGCCGACGAACATTCCTGTGTTCCAGTTGAAGTCGACCTCACCTGCTCATTAAGAGCATTTCAGGACTAGCACGACCTTCAGTCATGAAGTACAAGTACAGTCGAGAAGATCTTCTGGATTGGTAACTGTGTTCTTAAAGCCAAATAATTTGATCACAACCAAAGATGTGTCAGCATCTCAGGTACGAGTAATACTAGTGAACGTAACGGAAGGTCTTCCAGGCGTGGTGGAAAATGGCTCTAATCCCCTCCCCCATCCTTTCATATGAACCCCTACATTACGAGAGGTGTAAGGGGTCCTGACTCAAGCCAACCTCACCTGTTCGTGGTGCAGCCTAATTAGCAAACGGCTCTGGCTCTCACCAACCCGATTTGAGCGTGTAGTGGGAAAGGGCTCAAATTCCTGTATATCTACCCCCTACAAACGAGGTCTTTGGGGGCGGCCTATGTCCAACAGTGGATGCGTAACGGCTGATGATGATGGACCTCTGCAAACGACGGCTCCTCCGGCGATGCAGGCAGCGCAGGACCGATAGATGTAGAGGTTGGTTATGGGCGCCAGGTTGTTATGGGCAGGTCACTTACCATCAGGTGAAGGTCCTTCCCGTCCCGTCGCTTTATTGAATAAAAAAAGTCGTCTGTTCATCAGAACTACCAAAGATCATACATTCAGATTCATTGACTCATCACGAGATCTCCGAAACTATTACACGTGAACACTCAAAAATTGGTAGAGATACTGCTTCAGCCGTTTGGAGGTCAGCTAAGAATTGATTTTACAAAATTCCTTCCTTAAAGGAAGTTCCTCGTAACTTGAGCTAGGATATTTCTGTTAATAACTGGAGCTAGGATATTTCTGTTAATAACTGGAGCTAGGATATTTCTGTTAATAACTGGAGCTAGGATATTTCTGTTAATAAT
>JARDWD010000700.1:0-10097 GCA_029034505.1 Ornithoptera priamus
AAGTACTGAGAGTACCCTCATGACATTGATGCTTACCCCTCCTTAAATATCTTTAAAAAGAGAGTTAAGAACTATTATCTGCTATTGTATTAGGTATGTAGAGTATGTATATATGTATTTCTCTATTATATTGTAAACCTATATTCTTTATTATAATTGTTCTTTCTTATAATTGTTCCTTTGCCAGGGTTTCCTCAAAGAGAATCCTTACGGTTAAGCACACCTCTATGTTCTATACGTCTCAACTTATATTTTTATAATTTTGTTTATAAGTTTCAGTGTACATTAAATAAAATAAATAAAAAATTAAGATATAAATAAATTTTATACCATTTTTAATATTTTGTTTATATCGATGTCAATTAAAAGATCGATAGATTCAGTTATCGGCTTACTTACATGAGACACCTTACATTTTGATATTAATTGAGAGTCTACTATTAATTATATTAATAATAATAGCTTCATATAATGGTTAACGTAATTATTATTCATTTTGTTTCGTATTACACCAGTTAAATCCATTGTAGGCATTGTTTAAATATTTTTAAGTTGTGAACACATGTTATCACACAGAAGATGTGAATGTGTATACGATTATCAAGTTCCTTGAAGATAATTTCGCAACTACGAGGGTAATTAGCAATTTTATGTTTCTGTAATTTTTTTATGTTCCTTATCAAATATTTACACTACATGTTTATCGAAACGGTCGTTTCTATGTTGATAATAAAACCTAATTATGTTTATTACTTCATTATATATCTTTTATTATGTTTACATTGTAACTCTCAAGTTCAGATAGGGATTTTAGGGATTTTTTTAAGTCTGTGTTGATAGTATTATATATATTATTCGTTTCTGTTAAATTTGTGTTACGTATTCGCTTTTAAAGATGCTGTAGCAATTGTAGTAAAGCGACGAAACTAATTGGTGGTAGATCTCCGTTGTCAGAGACCGGTTCGGTAGGCACCACTGCAGCACCTATTCCTACCGCCAAACTAATGTTTGCACATTACTGTGTTCCGGTTTCAAGAGCGTGGTAACTGTTGAAATTGCCGATTTAGCGGAACTTAACATTTTAAATTTTCTCTGCAGTCATAAGAAAATATATAAATCCTTTAATCTATGTGTATTAAATTTCCTACATTCTTTATTCGTCAGATAATACCAGTTCCATATGTGTATGGGAATTCGGTCGAAAATTTGATAGATTTAATATCGCAAAAACATTGAGAGTATTATTAATGTTTGTTCAAAGTTTTGTTCTAAACCTTTAGGACAGTAAATATCTCGAATGCGACTCCTTAAATTATTAGATCACAAACTGATGGAAAAAAACCAAGCTGCAGATGTAGTGGCTACGAATGACTACACACGCTGTCGTTTGTACTGCTAGCTGAGACCTTGTATGATGAAACTCAAATTGACGTACAATAGCCATTATCAAAGTTTGGTACAATCCCTATCTATTAATACATTTTTAGAGCTCTTATACAACAGACCTATTTTTTTAACTAAACGTTATATAATTTACTAGGCCTTGATACTTTTTCATTAGGATTCATTGTTCAAATCAAGGCTTTAATACGATAGTTTAACTAAAGGATAAAGTTATTATTCACGTAGTAAATAAAATATTTATTTTATGTAAGTATTAATCAGGCCGTGGGAATAAGAGAAAAATAATGTGGATATGATAAAATGTATTATTGGTTATAATAATGATTTTGTTCTATTTTTTTTTCTTGTTCATAACATAGGCAACGCTAATACAGCATACAGCAATGTTACCTTCGTGCGGATTTTTTTTTTGTGAGGGCTAATATTGTGCTGTAATTCACACAATAACGCTAAAAGTACAACATTTTGACACCTTGTAACAGAACCGTGTGCGGGACACGATAGAATGTTTATACAAGTACAAACTGTACCTATAGCCACGTAAAAGGAGTTTATGACGGTTTAATGCTGTAAAGTGTTATTGTATTTTATATTATAGAACTTGTTTATAATATAAATACATTTTTGGAGGTGTAAAGAATTCCGCACAACAACTCATGGGACACAATCCAACCTAACCTGCTTGTGGTGCAACCTGCTAATCAACAAACGAGGCTTTGGCTCTCACCATCCCGCATTGAGAGGGAGTGGTGGGAAATGATCTAAATCCTCCCAAGTAAATCCTACAAACAAAGGTAGCTTGAAGTCGCTGGATGCGAGCAGGGTAGTATTGATCGATGTGGCGATGTTTGGAGGAGGCCTATCTCCAGCAGTGGACGTCTATCGGCTGATGATGATAAAAATATTTTTTGTCAATTTTTTTATCAAATTTTAAAACGTAAACATTTTTTAAAATATAAATTAATATGTTAAAAACTTTAAACATAACGTTGGTCAACACTATAAGAAAACATTACAATATCAGATGTCCATACCAAATGAAACTTTTTTAATGTTATTATAATACTGTGTCAATGAACTCTGGGTGGAGAAGAAAAATTGAGCTAGCATAATCTAGAATGTAGCCGTTTCTAAAGAAGAGTAGGCTTGGCTTGGCTGCAGTGGGTGGCTTTGTTATGCGGCCCTCGTCGACGCGACGCCCACGCCTAGTGCTCTCTATGTAGGTCGCCGGTTGCGAATAGACGAACTGTAAAGAGTTTTAACATGAATTGTAAATTATGAAGAGCCTTGTAAATATAAACTAAAAATTAAATATAGAATTATAACTTATGAATGCGCATAATTTTTAGCTTAGAATTGGTGTATAAGTTCATAGAGCCCTTTTAGGAGCAAAAATCCCAAATAAATACTTATTGAAATTTATATTTGAATAATTGTCTTGTCGTTTTTTAAAGTTATCATAGCCATGTATCCTACAAAAATTATTTCATTTTATTGCCAATTAATAATATTTTGATAAAAAGTAAATTATCTCTTAAATCATTTTTATGTTGTAAGTAAAATAATCACCGACAATTAGATTGATTAAAAAAACTTGCTCACGCGGTAGATATATGATCATTTTGGTAATGTTTCGGCGTATGTATAAAATGTGGGATGATTTATATAGAGCGAATGATCATTTCGTAGGTCGTGCGAGACGCGCCGTGGGAGTACGACGAGGAATTTCTGGAGAAGCACAAGATCGACTTCGTTGCACACGACGACATTCCCTACACAACGGAGGACTGCGAGGACACTTATGCGATGATCAAAGCCAAGGACATGTTCGTCGCTACGGAAAGGACGGAGGGTGAGTGATTATTCCTAAATCAATAAAACGTAAGTCTTAGTACAGATTTACGTTTTATTGAAGTAGTATACATCATTTATAATATAATATCCATATGATGCTGGATGCTAGCAACGCGAACCGATCGATGTGGAGATCTTTGGGGGAGGCCTATGCCTAGTATTGGACGTCTGTCGGCTGTTGATGATAGAAATTCTAAATATGTTTGTTCTTAGTAATCAAAGCTCTAACTTCCTACATTCTATGATTTGTATTAAATTTAGAACTATTCAATAGAGAACTTATTTAGAACTAATCACACTACAACTTCTATATCTATGGCATGAATTAATCCAATATTTGAAATATAATTAAAAAAAAATCATAGTTTTTTTTCTACCGAAACAACGATACGCTCAAAGCTTTCACCTGATGTTATGTGATAAGCTTCAATAATCCAATGTTATACACACAGCTGCAGAAACAAAAGCTGCGATGGTACATACTGGGAAGATCTTAGCCGACTGGGATCTCTTACTAGTAAAACTGCTATCGATGCCACAATAAAATACTCCCTTCTGTTGGAAGGATAAAAATGAATATTAAAATTTCAATTTGATATTGTTTTCAGGTGTGTCAACGTCAGACATCGTTGCACGGATTGTACGCGACTACGACATTTACGTGCGAAGAAACCTCGCGCGCGGGTACTCCGCGAAGGAGCTGAACGTCTCCTTCCTAAACGAAAAGAAGTTCCGTTTGCAGAATAAAATGGACGAGCTTAAAGACAAGGGAAAGAAGGTAAGTTCATGAAATTTTTTATCGTGTTTTGCGTACGACACTTTATTTACCATATCACTTCTTCTACTTCCTCCTGGCCTTTTCTCGGCCATGTGCCATGTCACTTATCTCTGGCATGTCATTGATCATACCAGGTGATGACCAATATCGGTGAGAAGCGCGTGGATATACTGACAAAGTGGGAGGAGAAGTCTCGTGAGCTGATCGATGCGTTCCTACTGCTGTTTGGTCCTGACGGGCGGCTGTCGAGCATCTGGAATGAGTCCAAAGGGAGACTGATGCAAGCACTCAGCCAGCCCCCGTCCCCGCGTGGCTCCCCACCACCTAGCGAAAACGGGGATGCGCTCGAGCACAGGTACGAAATGATTGTTTTTTTTTTTCATATTTACCTAGCTGTTTAAAGATTAATTAACTTTCTTTGTTACGCGCAACACAAAAAATGTAGTTCTCTTATAATTTATGTTATTCAGATTAATATGTTTATGCTTTTATAAAAGAAACTTAACCAAGAATTTTTATTAAGTGTAAAATAACCAAATCTTGTTAGAATATTTTTTATGTTGTAGTCGATTTAATTTCATCTAATTTATAAAAATACTATTTTGTTACAGAGGATCGGTGTCTCCGCCACCACCCAAATCGCGACGATACGAAACGCTATGGGAACCGCAAGCAGGTAACTGGGTAACTATGTTCTGCTTGTACTAGAAGCCAATGAATATTTAGGTCCCATTTACTTTACACCATCAATTTCGGGGCATTAAAAATCGAATGAAATAATAGTATAAACATCTTTAATATATTAAATAAAGTTTATAGAAAGTAGCTCAAATTAATGCTCTGAAGTTGCATTAACTAAATTCTTATTAGCACAAAAATCAAACTGAAAATATATACAAAACATATTTAAAAAATTATGCACTAAACGATTTAACAGAAATATAGAATACTTTATCGAATGTTACCCTTATTGAAAAAAATACTACAAATTAGGTTTTTGTAGTAAGATATTACTAGTGGTAGGTTGATGTGGCTGGAGACCGGCTGAATAGGTACCACCGTAGCTCCTGTTTTTGCCATCAAACAATAGTGTGCAAACATCATTACTGTTCCGGTTTGAAGGGTATTGTTGCTAGAGAAATTACTGCAACAACGAGAGTTAACATCCTGTCTCAAGGGTTTCACAAACTGGTGCATTGTCTACTGTAATAATTAACGGCAAATTGCAAAATTCAGACGTATCACTTACCATCAGCTGAAAGTCTCGCACATCTCCTTGCATAGAATGAAGAAAGATATATATAAAGAAAAATGGTGTATAATAATATATATATATGTATTTATTATGTTTCTTTTATTATATATATATAAAAAAGAAATATATATGTGTGTAATATACTAAAAAATTGAAATTATTGTGGGAACGGGACGTAGACGTTAATGGAAAGGGATAAGATGGAAAGGTTAGGAAAGAGGAATAGATGGACGACTATTTATTTAAAATATTTAAAAGTTGAAATTCAAAGCTAATTATTATGCGACTTGAGAATTATCATACAAAAGTATTTAGTTATTATTATTTTACGAATCCAAAAAATAGGAAAAGAAAAGGGACCTAAATTTAGCACGCTTTAAACGCATACACTTATTTCACTATAGTTCAACACTAAACTTAAAGTTCTTAGATAAATAATTAACATTAGACATATTTTATTTGCCATATCATTTTAAAACCCAATGTTTTTTTGTACTTGTATGTTTATTATCGATAAGAGATTAACTATGATTTATGTCAAGTAAGCAGCATAATCTGTTTGGGATAAAAGTCCCAAGAAAGAACTATTGTATTAAAGCTAAGTAAAAATATTTGCTAAATAAGATTTTCTAACATATTTCTTCATTATTTAGTTAAGTATCTAAATTACTTTATATTGCCATAAAATTATAATAAACCTTTAATGTTTATGCTTTTTAAACATAAAATTATTTTTAATTATTTGCTTGTCTACTAATTCAGATTTATACTTTTACTTTAAAAAATAATTACTTAAACTTGCAAATTAATGTTTTAAGTGTTAAGTTTATACTTGCATTTTATGTAACAATAAATCGTCATCGTCATCAATAAATCATTACGTCAAATTAAGGTCAAGTATTTTAGCCCATTGTAAATGAAATAAATCGCTTTTGTAGATTTTTATAATGGCAAGTTTTATTTTGCGTCTTTATCTTACAATAGCATTTATAATTAACACTTTCAATATACTTCGAATAACGTCTAGAAATTATGAAGGTTATTATGAGAAAACAATACGTCGTAATAAAATCCTAGTAAATTGTTTCTTCATTCAACGGGAAAGGGAAATAAATATGTTTTATAAAAAGAATTCCTATTTTTTGTAAAACAATACAAACCGTATGTTTCCTGGAGCTATGATGACCTTTCGTCTTTAGAACGTGAAGTGGTTAGTCTCGTCACATGGGTTTATTTGATAATCGGACACTTTTCCCTACAGATGCATCGAGCGTTGACGGTGTTGGGGACACGGAGGAAGCAGCCCAGCGCCAGCTGACCGACGACGGCTCTGACAGTGATGACGACTATCAAGACACCAGTCCGTATCTATAGGACATGCTCCCCGACATTGAGTCCCTCACAATTTGATCTTTGGTCCATACAAAAGTTGTACCGTTAACCACTCTCCGGACCAGGGAACCAATGGAGTGCTCTATAACAAAAATGGACTTAATGTTGTTCCAAAAAATCAGATGAATGTTATTTAAACAATATATTAGTGTTTACAATCAAATAAAATTCCATCACGGAATTGGATGGTGTCAATGGACTGGCAACATTTACACATCATTGTGTAAATTCAGTGGTTTTTCACAACAATGCTTACTTATTACAGCCATTACAAAAATTGACTTAAATTATCATAGCATTATGGCTTAGCATAACCATTAGTATTTTTTTACTATGTGTTAATCATTCATTATCAGAGACGATGTCAACAAGAGGAACGCATTTGTTTGAAGTATCATTTGTGTTAAATTATTTTAGAGTATGTCAAGGCTTCAAGTTCGTCTGTATGACGGAGCGAATGAATGTATTTAATCCTATTAGTTTTATAGATATTTTATTTATGATTTTTAAATGTAAACTCTTATCTCACTAAACAGTTTTCTGTGAGGGTCGAAAATGCAGAAAACTTAAATGTAGCGCCGCCCAAGTGTGTTGTGATTGGTGCGGACAAACTGTTGTTTGTACGGTACTTTTTGACAGTTGATTAAAGAGGTGCTTATTTTAGATGCGCATTTTTTTATTTTATTCCCTTTCACTTGTAATTATCTACGATATTACCACAAATACACACATACTTGTAGTTACAGAGTATTATATATTTAAAGAAGTGCATGAAATAATACTTTGAATTAACTATTAATAACATCAGCTAATCATTTCTTCGACATCACTGGAAAATGCTGTATGCGGGCAGTTCTTAAAGGAAGTTTTGGAAATAGTTTCAGAAGGCTATTGTCAAGAGTGAGGCTCTTCTAGCTGTTAAATAATTATTTAAGTGGTATTTTCACATTATTTTTACTGACTTACTGTAAAAATATTGCTGATATTTTAGTTTTTATTGTAACCCTTTCTTATATTCAAATGAAAACATAATTTCGTATCATATACTTTGACATAATGAAAATCATGACTTGTCACTTTTATTCGACAAAATATTGTTTTGCTTATCTGTTGACTAACTATAAAAAAACCAACTGGTTTGTTAAGGTAACACAAAAAGTAATAAAAAATCATCTATTTTACACAAATGACATGAATTGGTACAAGAAATGTTAATATTACACATAGTACATAATTATAATACTCTCTCTCTAGTAAGTTTATCAACATATATTCATTACATTTACACTGTAACAATCTATATAGAGCATTATACTATTAATAGAAAACTAAATAAAAAAAGCCTTGTGAAGCAATTGAAAATAGTCATAGTTTGTATTCAAAGAATCATGATGATTTATGAATTACTAGTTTTACAATTGTTTTCCTAAGAAGTCAATCCAATTTAGCTGAAATTCAAAAAATAAATTTATTTCTAACCAGTAAAACTATGTTTTGTTGTAACAGTATTGCTAAAGTAATACAAAGACATTAAAATGGTTATTTCATAGTACTGTTAATTACTATGTTACTGATTATCCATTCAACTAATTAATATGATGAATTGTACTGTTTCCATAAATGCAAATTTAAACCTAATGCCATATATTATATTTATCAGAGTAAATTATGACACTTCTGCTGAAAGTCATAATTATTGTAGTCTAGTAGCTTATTTTAGAAAATTAGCTAATTATTACTGATAGACTTTCTATATTAACATAATCATAAAAAATGCTTCATAAAGATCAGAATTTTGTATAACTGCTTTACAGAATTCTCTTATATTATCACAGGACTTGTTGTTCACGAGGATGGAAATTAAATAGGTGATAAAATTAAAGTTCAGACTTATCAATGGTCCCTTTTTCTCCTTTGGAATTTGAATCCACTTCTTCAAATAAGCATGAATCATCACTGTTTTTCAAAGCGTGTTTTGTACAAAGATGATGTTTCAAATCAATATTGCCTTGATGGTTCCAATACCATTCCTCAATGGCAGATTCATTTTCTTCCAACAAGCTTTCACATTGCGTTTTCATATGTGTAATTTCAGCAGATGGTTTGTCCCATAACTCATATGGTATTCCGAGATCAACTTTTACTCCTTTATCTACAAGACCATGAAGAGTTTTGAACGTTTGACTCATTCCTTTAGCAAATCGTGTGCTGTCCTGTCGCTCTTTGTGAATATTATATTCTAAAATTCTTTCACAAACACCTTCTAAGGACTCAATTAACCTTAACTCCGATTTTTCATACTTTGTTTTCTTTTTTGGTTGAACATCATCCAAAGAGTATCCGATTTCAATTACATCGTGCACTTTGCCGGTTTCTTCAAGCCTACCTTGCAACTCGGTAGCAAGTACCTTGCAAACTTCACAACGATCGGCATATTTAACACCAACGTCTTCTTCTGTCTTTACTTCAATATCGTGACTGCATAAAACATTTCCAGAATAAACAATAAAAATGTAAACAAGTCCGCGGCAAAACATTTTGTAAAAATTACTTAATAAATAAAAACTAGGCTTGTGTACTACATGTACAATCAATTCCCGTCACTGTACTAGAACGAACTGCTCCGTAATATTTCCGTTCTTCATTCGTTTAGTACATCAGATGCCATACGCGAACGAGCCGAGAGCACACAGTGTCAAATGATAGCGTTTTAGATAGCAATATGTAATAAAAAAAATAAAAAAAGTAACGATGGGACAAGGTCTAGTAAGAAGAAGAATAATTATCGTATATATAATATCTGATTTTTAAGTATGCTATTCTAATATTCTTTTTAGAAAGAGAGTCCTAAGCCTACAAAAGTATTAAGAGAAATTAAAAATTATTAGATCAATAAACGTTAACAGTACCTTACGACTTTTAGTAGCGGTATTATTGTAATTTTTATATTTTTTAATGATTGTATTTACGTAAAGATGTAACTGAGCGGGGGCACTGTTTCCTGTGATATAGGTTAATTTCCTGGTTCAAGAACCAGGGGTTTCAAGTATCGATGGCATGTAAAATAATACAATAAATTATCTTTGTCTTTAGGACCTTACTAACTTAATACAAACAGATAAACCGTGAATAAATAACTAGAAAAGAACCATCAAAGTTCTTAGTAAAAATTTTTTATCACACGAATAGGTAGACATTTTTGTGAGTCCATATCATGATCGGAATTAGATGTACGAGTAGCCGAGGAGCCGAGAACGGGTATATTTCAATGTTCGCGTTTTTACTATACATGGATTTAAAAAAATGCAACTCAATTCCTATATTTACTGCAAAAATTTCTTTATTCGCGAATCTAATATGTACATACATAATAAAAGGACTCCAATAGGTATCCAACCTATTATCCTTTGTAAA